>JAQFVV010006250.1:6531369-7131369 GCA_028023455.1 Epiperipatus broadwayi | reverse complement strand
ATGAGTATAAGGATTGGTGTAAGGAAGTAGAAAAAGTTGCAAATAGGGTTTTAGGTGAGAATATTGAAAAGAATAAAAGTAATAAAAAAATTAAAATTAGTAAAAGTGTAAAAGAAAGGAAAGAAGCATGTAGAGAATATAAGTGTGCTATTAAGAATAAGGAAAGTGAAAAAGATATTAATGCTAAATGGGAAAAGTACTTAGAAAAGAAGAAGTTGGCTAAAATAGATATTTATAGAGAGAGAATGAAATTGAATAGTAAATTGTTGGAGGATATTAATAAAAGTAGAAGAGATGGAAGTAAAAAATTTTGGAATTATATTAAAAGGAGAAATGTAGGGGAGAGAGAGTTAGTATTACTAGATGATGAGGGAACTGAGTGTAGTTCTAGAGAAGATTTAGAGAGAATCTTAAATAGTTATGTAATGAATGTAGAAAAGATGTTAAATGTGAATGATAGAATATTAGAAAATATGAAAGAATATAGTAATGGGAATATTAGTTTTTCAGAAAATGAACTAAATGAGGTAGAGAAGAAATTGAAAAGTGGGAAGACGAGGTTTAGATGGATGGGCAGCAGAGATGGTAATGAATTTAGGATATAGGGCAAAAGTAAAGTTATTATCCTGTTTTAATAAAATGGCACAGAATAGAGTTTTCCCAAGTAGTTGGAGTAATACAAGAGTAAGGTTATTATTTAAAGGAAAGGGTAAGGATCATAGAAAGTTGAATAATTATAGACCGATAGCTGTAACATCAGTTTTATATAAAGTTTTCTCGTATATGATGGCTAGTAAAGTTGTAAAATGGATGGAAGGGAATAATGTAGTGGGTGAAATGCAAGGAGGTTTTAGATTAGATAGGCGTATAGGAGATAGTTTATTTGTAGTTACACAACTTATGGATATGAGTAGGAATGCAGATAAACAGTTATATATGAGTTTTATAGATATAGAGAAGGCATATGATAGAGTAAATAGAAATAGATTATGGATAAGTTTAGCAAATTTGGGAATGGATGAAGCTTTAATAGATATTATTAAGAAATTATATGAAAATAATTATTATATATATCAATTAGAGAATATAGAATCAATTAAAGTTAAAAATGGTGTGGGACTAAGGCAAGGATGCCCTATGTCACCTATTTTGTTTGTGTTGTATTTGAGTGAAATGGAAAGAGCAATAGAAAGATTAGGAAGAGGGATAGAGATACAGTTAATAGGTAGTAAGGGAGTATATATTTTGTCAGGTCTTTTTTTGCAGATGATATATTTTTGTGTGCAGAAAAAAGAGAAGATATGGAAGTTATGTTGAGGACATGTGCAAGGGTGGGTAAAGAGATGGGGATTAAATTTAGTGAAGAAAAATCAAATATAATGATGGTTAATACTGGGGAAAGAGAAGATGTAGAATTTTTATTGGGAGATATTAAGTTAAGTGTGGTGAATAGATATAGTTATTTGGGAATTATTTTAAGTAATCAGAAAAATTATTTGGATGAATGGGAGAAAAAATTGATAAATGAAGCAAAGAAAAGAAAGGGATTGATAAAGAAATTAACAGTATTTTCATATAATAAATATGATGTAGCTAGAATTATATGGAAAGGAGTTGCAGTAGCAGGGTTAACATATGGTAATGATGCATTATATGTTAGTAAAAGCGTATTAGATTATTTAGAAAAAGTTCAAAGAGAAGTAGGAAGACATGCATTGGATGCAGATGTATGGACAGCAAAGGAGGCAATTCAAGGAGAAATGGGATGGTCAAGTTTTCATATGAGAGATGAAAAGTAAAATGAAAATGTTGGGTAGATTGCAGTTTATGGATAATAAAAGAATAGCCAAAATAGTATTTAATTGAGTTATGAGTAAAGGGCAGGTAACAAGATGGGTGAGAAAGGTAATGCGCTATGCAAAAGATTTGGATAAAGAATTTATATCAGTATATTTGTACAAAAGATGGGATGATTGTGTTAAGAGGATTATTGAGTGTTATAGTAGTAAGGAATGGATAAAAGAATAAATTTATTAATAAAGACTAGGGAGTTAGAGAGATGGAGAAATAGTATGGAGAGTAAAAAGAGTTTAAATATATATAGAAATAAACAGAATATTAGGTGTGAGTTAATATATGATAATAGTAAGGAAAGTAGTTTATTGTTTAAGGCTCGAACGGGATCTTTAGCTACAAAAGAATATACATGTAAATGGAAAAATATGGGTGATTTATTTTGTAAATTATGTAAGGAAGGAATTGAAAATATTAGGCATTTGTTAATTGAATGTAAATGTTTGAAAACAGAAAGGGTACATATAATGAAGTTGTGGAAAAATAAATATGAAAAGAGTGATTATACAGAAAGTGAATTATTGGTTTTTATGCTAGGTTTGGGAAAAGATAAGGGGGATTTAGATATAAAGGTTATAGAGTTGACAAAAATTATGTTGTGGAAATGGGATAGAGCAGATTATGGGTAAATTTAGAGTGGGGAATGTAAAAGAAAGTGGCTAACAGGTTTATCTGGGCTTAATTGCTGAGATATTCTTGACTTCGTTTAAGGAGAAGCCATATCACATCACTTAAAATATGACCATTCACGGACCGTTGATTATAATAATTTTTCTGTGCTTTTTTGTAATGCGAAAATAAAAACAAAACAAAATCGTCTTTTTTAAATATTATTTTTTTATTAACGTATACAATTTAAATGATAATAATAAATGTATTATAGATAAAGATGACCAACTGTAGTTCTATCAGTAAAGTAAAATCTCAAAAATATTAATTGCAATAGAATGAATTAATTAGATTGTATTTTAAAATTAAAAAATGATCAAATGTAACTAGTTATTTAAAATTTATTTATTGTATTTATAGTAATTATAATTTTTTGGCTAAATTGTCAGTGCTTTTTAATGAAGATAATTCTTTATATATTTTGATATGTTATTATTTAGCAGCTTTTTTTTCATTTAACTTTTTTAATTTTGATACCATTTCAACTTGGAATTTTTTCCAATTTGGTGTTTTTTCAATCGGGAGCATTAAGATAAGTGTCTCTCTACTTCAGCTATCAACAGTGGCCCTAAGTTTTTTTGTTTGTTTTTTAAGTGTTATTTTATTTATATGTCTTTTAACATTATATTAAAGTCCATGGCCAATATCATGACTCTAAAGCAGTGGTCTCAACCCTCCTAATGCCGAGACCCTTTAATACAGTTCATTATGTTGTGGTGCCCCCCAACCTGTAATTTTGCTACTGTTATGAATCGAAAATATGTGTTTTTTTCCAATGGTTAAATGATCCCTGTGAAAGGATTGTTCGACCCTCAAAGGGGTCACGACCCACAGGTTGAGAACCGCTGCTTTAATTAAAGAGTTTCTAAGCAAAAATCATTTTGATCAGGCATTAAATATTTGATCTGAAATTAAAAATGGTCAGATTTATTTATGAATGGAATGAACGATGATTATGATATATTATTGATTGTGTTTTGATTTCACATATCATTCATCAGTCTTTTGAAATAATAAAAATAATGTCTATAAAAATATCTAATATTGTTTCTAGTTTTATATGTCAGTATTTTTCTATGGAAAAGAAAGCAAGCAGAAAAACGTATAATTAAATTTTTACACGTAAGTTTATCTTTTTATCTGAGGTGATTTGTTTGTTTTTTTAATATACAGTAGTTATATAGAGAGCTCGCAAATAAGCTCTTAACAAGCTTTGCAGAATATCCCTAACCCCAGACTGGTTTCTGCTACTGGCTTCCTCAGTGAGATGCTAAGATATTCAAGCATTAGAATAAAAATATCAGGACAAGCCCAGAACTTTATCTAATGGATAACTATTAAGTAGAAAATCTCAAATTTTCAGACCTCCATATGTCTTCCAATCCAGCTATCTAACTTAAATAGCTATATAGGACTGAACCAAGTTCAGATACATTATATATTAATAGCTTTAGCAATATATATGGTGTATCTGAACTTAGCTCAATCCCATATGCCTATTTAAGTCAGATAGCTGGATTGGAAGACATATGAATGTCTGAAATTTTCAGATTTTCTATTTAATAGTTATCCATTAGATAAAGTTCTGAGCTTGTCCTGGTATTTTTAATCTAATGCTTGAATATCCTAGCATCTCACTGAGGACACCAGTAGCAGAAACCGGTCTGGGGTTGGGATATTCTGCAAAGCTAGTTAAGAGCTTATTTGTGAGCTCTATATATAACATTTGTAATACAAGCTTATTAAATTAGGTCATGTGACATCTGACTTGATTTTTTTGTGATTGAATATATAGTCGATACTAGGTTTTTTTTATTATGCAAATCAAATAAAATCAAAAATTGAATGATAAAAAAAAACATATTTGTAAAGAAAATGAAAATATTTTTTAAAAAATTCCTTTAAAAAATGTTTGTTTCTAGGAACTCCTTTTTGATTTAGTCTTAACTTCTTTTTTTTCCTCCAAATACCCACTCATTTTATCATTGCAATATAAAAAAATTTAATTAAGTATTTGTATCATATTCTTGTGGGATTTTCCAAACTATTATTTAATTTTTTGTAGTCTTATTGATTTGCACATTTATCATTATTCACTCCATAGGTAGTGTGGTATTGTCACCATCCATTTTTGTCTTCCTAACCTTATCTCAAACCACAAATATTTTTGACACTTTACAGTATTTAAATATTTTTTGGACATAACTCCTATACTATCACCTTTTTTTTCTTTTCTATTTATACACTACCATACCAAATCTTCCATTACTCCAAACTCTTCATTTTTAACTGCTTTGTTTAATTTCAGCCGCTTTTCTAGTCTCCTACCATCTTGCATATTCACATATCCAATTTTAACAATTTCTTTTTTTTCTTACTACCTTTTTATAAATTCTTTTGAGTCTTTTTTTTTCTATAACATTTGTAAGTAACTTGCTTATCATTAATTTTACAGACCCATTCCCTCTCCACATCAACCTTTATATCTAAATCAGCTAGCCTTTGTTTATTGCTTACATCCCTTCCATTCTTCTTCTTTTTGATAATACTGTAATATAAACCCTATTCCCCTTTATAAGTTTCCTGAACTATAATACTTTTTATAAATCAAACTCCCTAAAACTTCAGTTCTTTGTTTTGCTAAGTGCAATCCTTCTTTTCTATACAACTCCCTCTTACCAATAAAAAAATCCACATATCCACAAACATAACATTATTTCTCTGGAATAATTTTTTCAATTTTTCATTTATAGAACATGCCCTATCTAACATATACCTATTGTCGAATCTTGATAATAATCCAGCTATTGCTACTCTTCCTTAATCAAATTACTAATCAATTCTTTGTACTCATCCATTACTCTGACTGCTTTGATAAATTATTTGTCCATACCATAAGGTAAACATCTTTACTCCCTTGTTTCTTTACCTTACCTGTAACATTCCTAATTCTAGCTCCAGGCAAACATATTCTTACATACCTGTTTCTATTGTTCCTTGCAATTACATCTCCACTTAGAGGGAGTTTCCTATCAATACTGTTTCATAGTTTACTTTCCCTACTTCATGTGTAACCTTCTTTTCCACTTTCTGGACTTTTTTATCTAGTTCTTCCTTATCATTTCTATTCATTAAATCCTTAATCCACTCACACTTCATCTCTAACAATTTTAATTTTACTTCTGCATCCTTTACCTCTTTCTCTATCTTATTTATTCTTTGGCTAATTATCTCCATTTCACTACTTATTTTGTCATCCATATCTCTTGTCACTCCACTAAACACACACTATTCTATCTTCCTTAACTATATTTTGAATCCATTTCTCCTGACTTTCTCTTTAAGCTATCTACACTTAGAAACCATTTTTCATCTCTTTATTACATTTATACATAATCTACATAACCATACACCTTTTAATCCTTCCTAGTCTTATTTAAGCATATCAAATGAGAAACCTTATTACATATAGTACACTCTACCACAGCATGTCTAACTACCTTTGACCATTGTATATACATTGGGATATAAATGCAATCTATATTCCTTATTTTTCAAATCCCCTACTCTGTATTTACAACTATGCTTTTCTTAGTACTCTTCAAACTTCTTTTTACAAAAAGAGAAATGTTTTTTTTAATGGGAATCGATAAACACGTGCTTCATAACCTTACCCCTCAAATGTTATTTTTTTTCTCAAACAAATCACTCTCTTTCTTCAATTGAAAGATTCTTTAATAGCAAACCTACCAAAAAAACCAACTAATCTTATGTACAACTTAGTTTTAAAGCCTCTTTGCAGTAAACACACACTCAACAAATTATTTTTTTCTTTTATATTTAAAATGGCGTATTGAATCACTTCCCAAACAGCAATATTTCCCCCAATCTTTCCAAATCCAATTAAATTTATCTCTCTCCACTCCAATTTTCTTTTCACCTTCACACACTAAGGGGGAAAAAAATTCTGTAGCAACAAAAAAATTTTCAGATGGTATTCAAAAAATAGATAAACTTTAACTTATCTAGTGGAACAAATCTGCCATGTCAGCACGTACTTTTTTGACTGTGGATCTGACTGGTGCTATCATCTGGTGCCCTTTGATGATTATTCATGCTTGCAAAAATGGCTGTAGGTTAATGTACATTGGATTACTGCTGTTAATGTAAATATGCTATTTATATATTTTGTGCATAATTATGAACTACATGATTTATAATTTTTCTTTGAATTTTTTAAAACATTTATTCATTTAATTACTTATTTAAATTTTACTTATTCATATTTATATTAAGTTCTTGCTCAAAGTCAAAGAGTAACATTTATTTTTTATTAGTAATAATTAGTTATTATTTACCATTGTTTTGAATATTCAGAATTGTATTTATAAACTGTAATGATTCCATCATTAATATATTTAGAATGAAATTTCAAGTTTGTGTGTATTTGTTCTGTTTTTAAACTGGATTATATGTGTATATTAAGTTCTCTGGGTTAACCAGATAAAAGAGCACTTTATTTATTTATTTTTTTCCCATGTCATAGCATCGGCTGGGAGGCGAACCCACAACCGTCTGCAACCAACTACTTGCTTGCAAGGCAGCTGCGATGACCTCTCAGCTAACAATGCTTGACAAGAGCACTTTATTATCACTAAGTAATTGGTAGTTTGCCAATGCTTGTCACTCTCCTTTAACATAATTTATTTTACCATTTCAATATATATATATAGCAACACTATCTAAATTATAATTTACAAATAAAGGATAGATGATAAAACTTTTTTATCGAAAGATTATAATTTACTTAACTTATATTTATTTATCTTTCTATTTTAAGGCTTCCAAGGTTTGTTAGAAAGCGTTCTGACAAGAGTAAATCTTTTGAAAATACTATTTCATTGAGCTGTGATAGACTTTCACCAGAAAGAGAAGATTTTGTAGAAGTTACAAAAGAAACTGTTGAAGAAGATGGAGTAGAACGTAAGGATTTTCAGCATTTGAATATTTTTCGATGAAGTGTATTATGATTTTATTTATAAAAAAAAATAATAATATTTATATGCTTTTCGAAACTATGCAAATGAAATGGTGTAGAGAGAAATTTAATCATATTTTTAATAATAAAGATAATTGAATTATTTATTGCTCGGGATTTCATAAGAAGTTTGAGTATTGGAAATGACATTGCTTGTCGGAACCACAAACTATGGACCTTAAGATCCAGAGTCCCCCACTCTATCACTGCACTTAATGTAATCTCAGACTCAGTAGCAAATTATCGATAACTCTGCATAATTAAAGTCTGACAAGTTTAAACGTGTATCCAACTTCCTATTATCAATCTTGTTCAAGTTTTATCTGAATTAGGAATTTCTTTTCATCTATTGGAGCAATGTTTAGTAATAAATTCGTTTGGGCAGAAAAATAAACGGTAACCCAGTATGGAATTAAATTAAGGTGTCCACATTTTTACAGGGCTTAACTGGGGCACACGACTAAAAAAAAAAACAACAACTTCATTGCAGATTACGATATATTTCATTACGAAATAACAAAAAATCACAAAACATATAATTACATTTACATATACTTATTTCGTGATATAAACAAAAGCAAAAAAGAATTGTTTGTATACATATATTATCTATTAAAACGAACCCCATACTGTTTTACATAGTTGGTATAGCATCGACTTGGGATCGGGAAGTCCCAAGACCGATTCTGACCCTCACAGGTCTGGCGCTCAAACTTCTTGTGAACTTTCAAGCAATAAATTCATATGACTTTTTTTTTTTTTTATCAAAACAAAATCACAAATTGAAATCGCATATTACTGACATGCCAAATTAAGGGGGGGCCACTTCCATTTGGGAAAAATTATTGATTAATCAATCAAAAAATTAATTATAAAATATTAAATGAATAAATATTAATGTATAAAAAGTAAAAAATTAAACATAAAGTTAAAATTAAAAGATAAAAGTAAAAGTGAGTGGTCAAGAAAACTAGAACAATTATCTGTCCTGAAAGAATATATCAGACACCAAGACAAGAGTGCTAAAATCAGGACAAATTCAGGATGTATGGACACCCTGGATTATGTGGATGCATCACAATCCCCTGCCAGTATAGCATGCATTGAAAAATTAAAGAATTAGTGTTATGGCTTCTAGAATAATCAAAAACTTTTTTCTCTAGTGAAATCAAAGTTTATAGAGACAACATTAAAAGATAAGTAGTAACATTATAATCACACAATCAAAACTAAGATTACTATAAAAGTGAAAAATAATTTATTTATAATATTAAAATTTAATATATAGCAAATCGGTTCTTTAGTATTTTCCAACCAATGACGTATTACCCTGAAGCCATATCAGTCTGATCTTCCGATCTTTAAGATAACGTCTCCAAGTGATTTGCGGACAAATGCAATCACTAAAATTTGTCCGCAGATCACGTGGACCCGGCACATTAAAGATCACAAGATCAGACTGATATGGCTTCAGGGTAATACATCATTGGTTGGAAAATACTAAAGATGACCGTCGGGTAGATAACGAGCACCACCGTGTTTGTTGGTCCTGAAAAAAATATAAAAAAAATGTACATGCATGCGTCAAAATAATTTAGAAATTAAAAGTAATTAAGTGTAAGTTTGATAATTTAGAAATTGAAAGTAATTAAGTGTAAATTTTATAATTGCAGAAATATGTACAAATTTTTTTTTGTAAATTTAAAATAAATAGACAAATAAAGAACACTTTTCCCGATTTAATGTGAATCTGGCATTATTAATGGTGACCTGGACAATAACTTAAAACGTACTCTATATTACAAATTTTTATAACAAAAAAAAAATCAAAAAAATGTACTTGCATGAAAAATTATCTAATCTTTATAACATTTCCGATGGTATTTAACTCAATTTTCATGTTAAAAATATATAAAACAAACAGTTTTAAAATGTGCCTCATTTTTTGACTGAAAATTAGAAAAGTCAGCGCATAGCGCTGGAATGGGCAAGGCGGCCTCCGATGTTTTTGACGGGCTGAAGGCACGGCCAATACATGCTCTAGTCTCAAAAAACCCTTATTATGAATTACAAAACCACCGACAATACCAGACATTGTATTACTCTCGTAGCTGTAATTTTTATAATTGCGGATGAATTTACAAAAAAAAATTTCTGTATAATATAATTCAGAAATTAAAAATAAAATTAATTAATTGTACTTTTTATAATTGCAGAAGAATTTACAAAATAATATACATCGAAATGACATTATTTATTAGAAACAAAAATGAAAATTACTTACAAATAGCATTCACTGTGGTGGACTGATATAAAATCACAAAAGACAGACAAATGACAAAATTTCCCAAAGCTCTCTCCGATTTTTAAATCTCGCGAGTCAAAAAAATCCAAAAATTGACTCTCCCATGGATTAATCATGCTAGTATTTTGTTTGCCATGACAACGTTGCCATGTTATCATCGATGATGTCTACCGGAAGGAAAATCGGTAAGTGTAAAACGTCATCGGTTAAATAATACTAAAGTACCAAAAAAACTTTCATTTTTGATTTTATTTTTATATTTATTATTGATATATTAATATTCCTTTTATTTATAAAGCAGTTAATAGAAATCTGTAGGGAATATTTTTGAATACTTGTTATAATAATTGTGTGTGCTACATAAATAAAGAAATATTTAATAGAATTTTTTTTTCTAGACAAATTTCAACTGAGATATAACCAGCTAAATAATTAATTGAAACTAGTTTTACAAACTTGTCTGACTTATCTTTAAATCAAAAGTTTGTAGATGAGTCAGACAAATTCTGTTTACTAGATGGCATAATTTCAGCTTGCAGAGCTGCTGTTTTTAAATTGCTTATTTACCTGGTTAAAATCATAACTAAAATTTATCTAGATAGATACACAAAAATTCCTATTAAAACTTGCTGAGAGTCTGTGAAAGTCGAGTAAAAAAAAAAAAGGAGCATTAAATAGTCCACTTCAAGGTAAGATTCCTTTAGCATCCTAACAGTTGGTGATAGTTTTTATCATTTTCTTCACTTTGAATAAAAAATAGCTTGATAACTATTTACTGATAAATAATTGGATAATTTCAAGCCAGCTATCTAAAAACAATATTGAACTCACTTGGAAATTCTTTAGCTGAAACCATTTCCAAATCTCTAGTCATGAACAAAATAGCAGACATTTGTCTATTATGCTGAATGTATATAAATTAATTTGAAGATTTAAATGACAGATACTGACGTTTTAGATAAAATATGCAAAATTATTGCAACTCAGCAATGGTCAACAGACTGAGTAACTTCAGATTAAAATTGAGATAACTATGACAGACAATTACATGTCTGCTGCACACATTGAAAACTAATTTTCCTGAGAAATCCCGTTTATGTTTACATTTTCTTTTGATCTTCAAACTTCAGATCTGAATTTATCAAATAGTCTGCCTAGTAATAATCTCTCTCTCTCTCTTTTTCTTTCCAAAGCTTAATTTCAACATATTACATGCAAAATACAGTGACAAATTATTTACCAGCCTATGAATTAGTAATAAAGTAAGCTATGTTTTAAGTAAATATCTGTAAAAAAGAAAAAGCCTATTGATTACTCAACATAAAATTATCATGAAATAAAAAGCTGCTTATTTATACAAACAAAAGAATTATTTATTGTATTTCTTTATTTTTATTTTAATCTTACCTTAAAACACTTCTAAAGTTTGTGAGTTTTTTAAAATGCAAAAAAAAACAAAAACAATATTAGTTCCAGAAGTATTACTTTTACTTTCTGTATTTTTAATAAAAACATATCCACTGTTATTACTTTTTAATTTTTTAAAAAAATAATTACTAATATTTGTTATTTAAAAAAAAGAATTGCAGTTAATCAAAACAAGTTCTTGTGCTCAACAGTCAGACTGCTTTTGAAACTCTGCATAGTGAAACATAGATCGGCTTCTGTTTTAGCAGTGTAAGACATTGAAATAAAAAACAATTTCTTTTTTTAATTTATTTGATCATGCAGTCACCAGATTTTCTGAAAATATGTCTGATAAAAATTATCACAAACTTTGAATTACTTCTTTTTTATTTTAATTCTTGTTTAAACTAGAAAGAATTTCATAACCATTATTATGATCCATGAATTAAGTCTGGGCCTTATCAGATTAAATTAAACTTAGGGTTTTTCTTTCAGATTGCTAATACAGACAACCCAACCAGCTATACTGTGATTGGCTGATAAATGAGTAATTTAATTATTAAAGAGTAAAAATTCCAGGTTAATCTGAGTTGATCACATTGATGTTCTGGTGGTAAAAGTAACTGGTATGATTGCAATTAAATGCAGTCTTCATCACTGATGAAAAAGCTGACACATTTCTGTGACCCCTTCTAGCTTTATTTTAAATTTAGTAACCTTTTTCAAAAGAAAAATCCCTCAAATCTAGAAGCTTCAAATTTGAGTTTTAGCATCTTAGCAATATACTAGAGCTACTATGTTCATGAGAATTGTGAATGAAATTAAATCCTGTTTGTTTTATTCTCCTTTGTTATTTATAGATATAAAATTATTATTAGTTTTCTACATTGTCTTATAAAATAATAAAGCTAGGATACTAACATTTTCTGTTTACAAGCAAATAGGACATTATAGATTATACTCTTATTTTTCTCCTTTACTTTCTTTGCATTTCTTCATATATTCACATATATTGCTTATAATAACTCTTCTCATATACACTTTAAATGCAAAATTTTTTTTTTATTTTCCTGACAGTTTCGACTGTCCAGCAGTCTTCATCAGAGCATTCTCAATTTCCTTTACTAAACTGCTTGACAGTCGCAACTGTCAGGAAAATAATAAAAAAAAATTGCATTTAAAATGGATATGAAAGGAGTTATTATAAGCAATATACATTATAGATTATATTATTTTCTGGACGAATCATTATGCAGGCAGGTCATAAATATTTCACTAAATGAACGAATACAAATTCTGTGATTTAATAAATAAAGTCCTAAAATAATGGATAACAATTCATATGTAATTATTTGTTTTAAAAAAAAATTGAATTAATTAATAACGGTAATTGTAGAAGATATGCATTTAGGTTAAAAGTTTATATATTCAAAATTTTTATATTGTGGAATAAGTAATTTTTTTTTCTTAGAAATATTTATTAACCGCAACAGAATTGGTGGGGTTTTTTTTTTATTTTTTTTTCTTTTATTTAATTAACTTTAGAAATTGACCATTCACAAAGACCAGAAAAATTAGCTGTTCCACCAATGCCAAGCCCTTCAAGACCACAGCGATGGAAAGGTAGATTTTTATCAATAATATATGAATTTTTAGAAGACTTAAAAGCTCCTTCAGAAGAAGAAGCGGAAGAAGATAGTGAGGGAGATGCTTTAACAGTTAAAAAGTGAGTCGGGGTTTTTTTTACAATATTTTTAAAATCTTTCTTTCACTTATATTTAATTGTTTAATAGTTTATGTAATTACTTTACTTTCTTTACACTGTTGTAAGATCAGTTTTAAAAGCAAAAAACTACCTACAGTATCAAAATTATATACTTTACAAAGAATCATTTACAAATATATTTTATTTCTTAATACTGTGATTTAATATCTAAAATAATTAACTAATAAATAGAGTTCACAAAGAATTGCCTGAAGATAAAAAAAACAAGAGAATTTCTTCTTTCAGTTTTGATGTCCTCTACTATAAGTCTGTGCTCTCATTGTTTACCTTATGATAATGGAACCACTAATAATTCAAGATTACAATAGGTGGCGTTAAAGTAGAGATAGGAGAACTACTATTGTTTATATAGTAAGCTTTGAGAGTCAAATAATATTATATTGCTAATAATAAAAAAGCAAGATTTGTATTGATGTCTTCCATTCTTTAAATCAAGGCAATCCAACCTTAACAAATTAAAATCCATCTTTGCATCCAAAATAATCCAATACAAATGAAGTATAACTGAGCAGAACTAACATGCATACAGGACATTCAGAGCTTGTGCATTGGAGCAAAATGTAAGGTTCCTTCTTTGTAATATCTTATACTTGAAAAATATGTGAGTATATAGTGCTATAAAAAACATCAGATAACGTTATTAATATCAAGATTTCAATTCAAATTATTAATTTATTTTTTTACTTGAAAAAATTATGTGTCACAAGCTATGTTTAGGACAGCTCTGCTTTAAATATTAAGATTGCATTTTGATATTACTAATCTTAAAAAATTTATTTAACATGATCACCATCTCTTATACTAGCACATAATTGTTATTAAACAAGGCAAAATTCTCTATACAATAGGGCCACCATGTGTCAACCAGAGTAATCAATGGATGCCAGAAGATTTGTGCATAAAATCCCTATCTAGTGCCTATCTAGTGGGGATATTGGACGAGTAGGCACTAGATAGGGATTTTATGCACAAGCCTTCTGGCATCCATTGATTACTCTGGTTGGCACAGGGTGGCACTACTGTATGGAGAGTTTTGCCTTGTTTAAAAAATTTATTTCTTTTTTTTTTTTCAAAAGTTGTAAAATTATTAATATAAAAGTATGTAATAAAAACTATTGTAAAGTTTTTTTTAAAAAAATCAGGTGGAGGCATTTTAATTAAAGACATTTTTGTAAATTACATTAGAATGTAGTCATGGTACCTCTTAATAGACAAGGATTGATTGCAAGAAGAAATTTGTTAACCATTTGATTTCCTTTCATGGTCTTAATGAATTGAGCGAGGCAAATTTCTAATATCTATTCCTTATATTTTTATTATTACAGCTATTATCATTACATGATTATTTATATATAAATGAATGTGGATGGTCTTCTCACCAACATGCATCAGTCAATATGGGATGTTTACTGGCTTTTTACTTATAATTTTTCTGACCAAAAAATACCATCTTCTTATTTCTCAGATATGAAACATCAGTAAAGTTTTTTTAAAAACAGGATGAATGTGTGTGATTTTTTTTCTTTTGCTGGAAGCTGTAAAATCATCAGCCAAGTGGTCAGGGGATGCTTAAAATTGACTGTTTGTGAATCAATGCTGTTCATTAACCTTTTATTTATCTACCTATATCTATATATTACCTTCAAGTGAAGGAAAATTACATGAATTAGAAGAAGAATTGTCTAATATTAAATGAATCATTATTGAATTTTGTGATGTTAGAAGAAAAGATAAAGAGACAATTTAAAAATGGACGTGAATTTTGTTGTAATGGCACACACACTGTACGTTTGAGTGGAATGTAATTTATCATAAATAATAAATAAAAGACAAAATTGTGAGTATTAATGATATATATCAAACAGAGTGACAAAACTAGTTATTTAACTTAATGGAAGATATGGTTTATGTTCCAGTAAGGTCTCATTGCAATGAAGAAGTAGAAAATTTTCATATAAATGTACAAAATGCTTTTGATCATACCAAATAATATTTTTAAATCATCATGGGAGACTTTGTGCTTGAATTGGAAAATGATTAAAAAGTGTGTTGTTGATAAATTTGTCTATGATGACAAAAATAAGAAGAGACAGAGATTTGTAAAATTTGCTGAAAAAGAAAAACTGTATATTATATTCTAGAAAAGTGCTATATGGATATGAACATGGAAATATTCTGATAAGGATACAGCAGAATTGGATTATATTTTGACTAACAGAAGATATGAAAAATATTTATTTAAAATTCAGAATTTATCGTTGGTATTTCTAATGTTCAGAAGTACTTCAGTAAATTTAAACTAGAAACTTGCTAATCATTTTCAAATTCTGATGTATTTTGGAGATGTTTTTAGACTTGACAGTAAGTAACAATAACTGATACTCTATTAAGAACCACAAAAAAAAAAAACAGCAATTAGTTGAGACAAGGTAGTATATGAAGAAAAGAATGAAAATGAAAATATTTTTAAAAGATTTATTAAGAAGAATTGATTGTCTGGAGTGTTGTAAAATTGTAAAAAAAAAAAAGATTTAATACTGATATAAGAAAATATAACTATGAATTGGCATGGAAAATTATTAAAAGAGAATAAACATTTTAAAATGATAAAACAACACCTTGAAAATGGAAGAAAAGTTATTTCAGTAGTAATAAGAAAAGATGGAACTATTACTAAAAAGAGAGATGACTTTTTAAAATATATGGAATAGTTTGACAAAGAATAATTTAGTAGTAAAGCAAAAGGGAACAAATAACCACTATAATTTCTTCCGTTTCTAAATTAAACCACTAAACATCATATGATCACTATTCTTTATGCTTACACAAGCTGTTTGCACAGAAGCTAAACTCTCCATACAACAGCGCCATTCAGTGCAAGCCATAGTAATCAATGGATGCAAGAAGGTTTGTGCATTAAATCCCTATCTAGTGCCTACTTATCCAATATCCCCAGACTAGACTCCTCACTGATGAAAGCCACGATCTAGAAACTAGTCTGGGGATATTTGATGAGTAGGCACTAGAAAGGGATTTTATGTACAAACCTTCTTGCATCCAGTGATTAGTATGACTTGCACTGAGTGGCGCTACTGTATGGAGAGTTTAGTTTCTGTGTAATCAATTTCTGAATTGCCAAACATTTTAAATGAAGAGATAAAACATATAATTAAATCTAAAAGAAGGATAAAGCTCCAAAAGATTATGAAATTATTAGTGATATCTTAAAAGAATCAAAGAAATAGAAAAATTGTTAGGAAAATTGTATACTAACTATCTAAGTGATAAAGATGTACCAGATGATTGGAAGAATGCCATAGGAATATTGATATTTAAGAAAGATTATGAAGAAAGATTTGTTTCTAAATTCCACGTTTCCCCAAATATGGACTTAAACTTTATTTTGTCTCGCTGAGCTTCAATACAAACTTGATCTTTATTTAGTCTGGTTGAACTTTCAAAACCCCGTCTTGCTTTAATCACTTTACACGTTGACTTACTTTTCAGCCAATTGTTTAACATACCACCATATGATCAGGATGCCTAAACATTGCCATGTATCTGAAACCTCATTTAACAACCCATTAGAAGGCAAATTCACACTTGTATTATTTTCATTCTGTAACCCTCTTATAATTTGTTTTCCGCTAATCAACAGTGTTTTATCAGGTCTAGTATAATGTAATTGAGTGTTAACATTTATGTGAATCCTGCTATATATAATGTAAACCTTCTCACCTCCTTATTTATATGTCTAATTTCTTTATTCAGTCACTGTTTGTAACTCTGATCTACCACTTGTTAGTTGTCTAATGAGACCGTGAATACAGATCAACCTAATGTATTTTCCTTTGAGTGTGAATAAAGTTTGTTTTGAAATGAAGTATTAGAAATTACAGAGATCCTTTCATCAGTTTTATACAAAATGTTTACCAAGACAATTTCAATTCATCTATAGCAAACATTAAATTCAAATTATCCAAAAAAAATGAAGCTAGATTTAAAAATGTTTTTAGCATAATGAATCATATTCAAGTATTGAAAGAAATTATAGAAAAGACTAATGAATACGAGTTGTCATTTTGCTTTGGATTTGTAGATTATGGAAAGGCACTTGACTCCATGAGCTTTCCACAGTAATTAAAGCTTTGTATAATTAAATTTCTGATATTTATAACAATGATTAGATTACATGGTGACACTAAAAAGATTATCATTAATAAAGATGTTTCACAAGATGATTCCATATCTTCAAAAATTTTTACAGCAGTTTTATGAGAAGTATTTTGTGGATTAAAGTAGGGGGGGGGGCAAGAATGATGAAAGAATAAAAATATTTGGAGATTATTTAGATCATCCAAATTTTGCAGATGATATGGTTAATTTTTTTAAATAATGCTTCAGAGTTTCAGGAAAATGTTGCAAAAGTCATTAGATGAAAGTAAGAACGTAAGGCTAAAGATAAATACTAAAAAGACTAAAGTAATTTTCAATGGTTTTCTCAGAAAAAAAATAGTATTCATTATCATGAATTGGAAGAAGTTATCAACTACAAATACCTTTAGTCAGACTATTGATGCAGATGAAAATATAACGGATAGAAGCAATCATAGTATTATGTTTGGATGGTGTATTTCCAGTAGAAATCATTTAATAGTAAAAGGAAATATATCTGTGTTTGAAATAGATGTTTTAATAGACATGCTTTACCACTCTTAATTATGGATCTGACATTTGAACATTTAACAGAAGAGCAATACTTCAGTTCACTCAAAGAAATATGGAATATAATTATGTTAGGGGTAATAAGAAGGAATCAAAAGTGAGATAGTTGAATGAGAAAACAATCAGTTATCACTGATATTAATGAAAAAATAAGAGATTGAAATTGAAGTCTTAAACTGGATCCAGAGTGATTATAAAAAACTTAATCATATGTAAGATGGATGGATGAAATAAAGAAATTTGTTGATGTGATGTGGAGAAGGGTTATGGATTGGAGAAACTAGATTAAATTTGGAGAGACTAATTAGTGGAATGACAATAGTTGTAAATGATGCTGAAATAAATATTATTTTTACATATCCTTCATTTATTTGCAAGTACTCATCATATAAGAATTCTCCATCACTTTTTCTTCAGGAATGGGTTTAATTTGCTATTAACTGAAAAAAGTTTTTTGACATGTCTTTGAGATATTAAAAGAACTGAACAGGGAATTTTCTAATATTCACTTCATACATGTACCTTTTCAATTTCTTCATTTGGTAGTTAATTATTTATGATATTAAAATCAAAGTGTTAAGAGATCAAATATGCTTCTAAATGACTTTGATTGTTCACATATTGAACAAATATGATATACTCACCAACTTGCATAAATCACCATGATCTTTTTCCTGCTATTTATTTTCCATTGTAAGATTAATAAAACTCTGTGATCTTTTTTTTTTTATCTTAGTTACTTGATATTTTCTGAGATGTTGGTTGGTTTTTTTTTGTGTGTGTGATAGTATGTATGTGGATAAAGTGTTATTTTTTTATGTATTTTTTTATTCATGGTAGAAAAATTAAATGAGAACTTTCATTTCTCAAGAAAACAGTTACTAATCAAAAATAGAGATATTAAGAAGTACTAAATTATTGATTTAATCTGCCATATTTAACTATTTACGATAAGTCTCCGTTGTAATTAAGAACTTTATTAAATGTAGATAGATATATAAAATATTTATAAAAATCTATCAAATATTTTAAAATTATCATGAAAGATTTAATATTAGAAATGGAAAATATTTGAAAAAAGAAAAAGGCTATGAGTAAATTTTGATATGAAGATAGAAACAAGAAGAGACATAGAAATTGTAAACTTTGCATAAAAAATAAAAACTTGTTAAAAACAGGCAAAACTCTCCGTTTAGTAGTGCCACTCATATGGAGAGTTTTTCCGGTTTTAATAACAATAATGTGCTAGCATAAGAAATGGTGATCATGTGATGTTTAGTGGTTATAAAAACTTGTTATTGTGAATAAAAAAGAATAGTTATGGAAATATCCATATGGAGGCACAACAAGATTGGATTATATTTTGATTAATAGAGAATATATATTGCAGGAGGGTAATATGTTTAATAGATGCAGCGCAGGAGATAATTATGGATTAATCATATATAAGATAATCTTCAAAAATAGTGTGTATGGTATTTGAAAAAGAACTTACAAATACTATTAAAATATTATTAAACTTTGAAATTAATTCGTACTTAAATGAACTCAATAAAAAGATAAATGCTGCAATAAGAACCAATACAGACAGCACGAAGAAAAAATAATCATTTCATCAGTAGATTTTTTATTGAGAAAAACAATGTATGCTGAAGAGAAAATATCAAAAATACATCTGTAAAATGGCAACAATTTTATGGAAAAGAATTAATTTTCAAAAATATAAAATTACATATTAGTAGTGGAAATAAAATTATTATAGCAATAAGAAGAAAAGATGGTACTATTATTAAAAAACAAGAATGTTATTATAAAGAATATGGAAAAATTCTCAAAGAATTATATATCACATGATCACCATCCTAAGATCTAGGTGCAGTGCTCTCAGATGAAAGCCACAAGCTAGAAACTGGTTTGGGGATATTGGATGAGTAAGCACTAGATAGGGATTTTATGCACAAACCTTCTGGCATCCATTGATTGCTCTGGCTTGCACTGAATGGTACCAGTGTATGGAGAGTTTGCCTGTTTTTAAAGAATTATATAGTAATAAAGAACAAATAAACAACTTAGCTCATATTATTATGACAATATCATTTGATTTTATGGTTTAAGCTAGGTAGCAACAAATGAGGAAATGCAGAAATAGTTGACAAAACTATATACAAATATTTAAATAATATAGAAATATTAATATTCAAAAAAGTTTGAGTGAGAAGATATTCACAATTATTAACCAATTAATTTTTTATCAGTTTTATATATTTAATAAGATTGTTATAATTTATCTACAAGAAATTTTGGACTTAAGCCATCAAAAAGGCAAGCTGGATTTAAAAGTGGTTATAGTATAGTATCAATTGACCAATAAAATTTCTACCGAGATTAGAGAATTTATGAAGAAAAGAAGGAATATGAGGATATACAACAATGATGCATTAAAAAAGATTGAATATCTTGAATTTTGTAAAATGGTGCGGAAAAGAGTTGAAAATGATATAAGAAAGTATAATTGTGAACTAGCAAGGAAAGCTGTAGAAGAGAATAAAAGTATAAAGAGTGTAAAACAACATTTTGGTATTGGTAGGAAATTTATATCTGCAATAAGAAAACAAGATGGCATTATTACTAAAAAGAGAGATGACATCATAAAATGTGTAGAAGACTTCTATCAAGAATTATATAGTAATAAAGAACAAGTGCCTCTTATACGTATTATATCTTCCGAATTGCCCAGACATGCAATTAAATTTATGAAGAAAGGGAAGGCTCCAGGTAATGATGGAATTGTAATTGATATATTAAAAGAAGCAGGTGAAGAAATAGAAAATTTTTTAGCAAAGTTATATACCAAATGTCTAAATGATAAAGATGTACCAGATGATTGGAAGAATGCAGTATTAATATTAATATTTAAAAAAGGTGATAAAGAAGATATTAGAAATTACAGACCTATCAGTCTTTTATCAGTTTTATACAAAAATTTTACTAAGATAATTACAACTCGTCTACAGAAAACATTGGATTTCCACCAACCAATAGAACAAGCTGGATTTAAAAGTGGTTTTAGTACAGTAGATCATATACAGGTATTGAGAGAAATTATAGAAAGGACAAATGAATATGAATTGCCATTATGCTTAGGATTTGTAGACTACGAAAAGGCATTTGATTCTATAAACATTTCTTCAGTGATTAAAGCATTGGATCATCAAGGTGTAGATCCAGGATATTGTCATATTTTGAAGAATATTTATAAAAATGCAACAGCAACAATTAGATTACATAACGATAGTAGGAAAATCAACATTGAAAAGGTGTAAGACAGGGTGACTCCATATCTCCAAAACGTTTTACAGCAGTGCTGCAAGAAGTATTTTGTGGATTAAAATGGGAAGCTAAAGGAGTGAAAGTAAATGGAGATTATTTAAGTCATTTAGATTTTGCAGATGATGTAGTTGTCTTTGCAAATAATGCTTTAAAGCTACATGAAATGTTGCAGGAGTTATCAGATGAAAGTAGGACTAAAGATAAATGTTAAAAAGACTAAAGTAATGTTTAATAGATTTTCTCAAAATATGAAAATAAAGATTGATTATGATGAGTTAGAAGAAGTTAACAGTTACAAATACCTTGGTCAGATTATTAATACAGATGGAAATATAATGGATGAAATTAATCATAGAATTAAACTTGGTTGAGTGCTTTTGGTAGAAATAACTTGATACTAAAAGGAAATATGCCTATGTGTTTGAAAAGGAAGGTTTTTAATAAATGTGTTTTGCCAGTTCTTACTTATGGATCTGAGCTTGGACACTTAATAGAAGAGCAATACAGATACTTCAGACCACTCAAAGAAGTATGGAGAGATGCATGTTGGGAGTAACAAGAATGGATCGAAAACGCAATGTATGGATAAGAGAACAAACAGGTGTTACTGACCTCATTGAAAAAATTAAAAGACTGAAGTGGAGTTGGGCTGGACATATTGTTAGAAGAGATGATAACAGATGGACAATTGAAATTTTAAACTGGATTCCAAGAGATTATAAAAGCCCCAGAAAGCGACCACGTGTGAGATGGATGGGTGAAATAAGAAAGTGTGCAGGGGTTATGTGGAGAAGAGAAGCTAAAGATAGGAAAAGATGGATTGAACTTGGAGAGACCTTCATCCTGCAGTGGATTGATAATGGTTGATGATGATGATGATGATAGTATAGTATATACATCTAAGTATTAAAAGATGAAGGGATATGAGTTATCATTTTGCATAGGATTTATAGAATATGGAAAATCATTTGATTCTGTAATTTTAGCTTCATATCGTAGCCTCAAAATATGATCAATTTCTGAATAATATTACTCAAAAGTTCAGCAAGTATTAGATTACATAGTAACACAAAAAAGATGAACATTGATAAGAAGATGTGACACACTGATTCTATTGCTAAAAAAAACCTTTTACCATAATTTTATGAAAAATATTACTGTATATGAATTAAAATAGGAAGCAAAGAGAGTAAAAATTTGTAACAATTACCTAAGTTGCATATTAATGTGATTGCTTTTGCAAGTAATGCTTCAGATCCAAAATATCAGAGAAAAGTAAAACAGTTCTGAAAGAATTCAAAATAATCTTCAATATTTTTAAAAAAAAGAAGAAAATAAAAATAGATAGTAATGAATTAAAAATTAACTTTAAATAGTTTAGTCAAATTATTTATTCAGCTGGAAACATGGAGAGCATTTGATAGAAATGTTATATTATTAATAGGAAATTAATGAAATGAAAGGTTTTTAATAAATCTATTCTAACAGAGTTTACTTAAATACTTGTTTACTAATTACAAGACTAACACAGAGATTGCAGACTGCAAGTAGAAGTGTGGTGATATGTATAGGAGGGATCAAACATAAAGTAAATGAGTAGGCTGAATATTTGCTAGAAAAGATGTTATTAGATAGACAATAAAGTTCTTAAACTACATCCTACAAAATTGCAAGAGAATTAGAAAGAACAATATGAGATATAAATAAAATAATTTGTTAAAGTGATATTAAGAAGATTTGGAATGGAAAAATTGTTAGTTAAACCTGGAGAGATCTTCACCTCATAATCAGTCGATAGTGATAGAAAATTACACTGATAATGAATATGGTCGACAGTTGCATTGACTATTATAGTGAGCATATGTATATAGTTCTGAAAGAAAAGTTAGTTTCTTAAAAGAAATGTATTAGATAAAATGCGGGGTTATTTTTATTTTTTTAATATATGAATTTTTTCTACAGTACATACTTTTTCATACCTGCACTTCAATGTGTAATATATAGGGTGTTTGAACTCAGACTTTCACATGACCCTCAACTATCCACACTATCTCATACTGCTGACACCCTTGATCACACACATGTCAAAAAGATAAATAATCATCAATATATGTATTTCATGATAAACCAGCACTCGTCAGTTGGTCCAGTTTATCATCACACATATATACAATTAATTCTCAGCTTATATTAAGATAGCCAATCTTCATACTTTAATGGATAGGCTCCAATCCACTCCACCCCACAACTCTTCAGCCATCCATTTCATTGAAAATATGATGATGGAATGCTCAAAGCCCACATTGATGCAAATCTTCTCATCCTACCCATGTTGACCATAAGTCACTCTGACCCCTCATGTACAGGACATAATCCATTTACATACATATACGAGGGATGGGCAGACCTTACAATACTATATCTTAATATATGAATTTTTTCTATACTACAGGCTTTTTCATACCTGCACTTCAATATGTAATGTATAGGGGGTTTGAACTCGGACTATCACACGAGCTCAGCTATCTATGCTATCTCATACTGCTGACAAACTTGATCACACACATGTCAAAAAGATAAATAATCACTAATATATGTATTTCATGCTAAACCAGCACTCATCAGTTGGTCCAGATTCTCATCTCCACACATATATACAATCATTTTTTTCTACTCTCACGATTAATATTCTTAAAATTATTTTTGTTACTATTTTCATTTATTATGTGTATTATTGTTGTTTTGCAGTTTTCTAATCTCTCTGACTGATTAATTTTAAAAAAATTGTTAGTGCATTAAAAAAAACATTGTTTTTCTACTTGAAAATAAACTATTAAAACATTCACACAAACATTGGCAAGTTAGTATTTCTTGATATAACTCACTGTTAAGTTCTATTATTTGACTTATAAAATGTTATTTCATATTGTTTTAGTATTCATTTTAGCTAACAGTGTTCAGCATTTTACTGTATTTGTATTTTATTGTTTTCAATATAATGTTTCAATTTTTTGTAAACACATAAAAAGAATTTCTCTTCAATTTTAAAAATTTGTCATATATTACTTATATTTCTGTCTCTAATATTTTACTTATCTTATCCTTTTATTTGTACACTAAATTGTAGATTTTTCTTATTGCTTAAAACCAATGTCTTAATATTTAATTTTATTTTATATTCTTTATCTTTTGTAGTTTAAAAGAAAATATTTTAAGGTTTGGTAAGTATACCAACTTATTTGTACGATTATTTTTCTTTTGATATGATCTTTTTGAAAGCATTCATTTTTCTAAATTACTTATTAAAAGCAAATTGGTTTATAAAATTTCAGTATCTGTTACCGTAACATGAAAAGATCATCAGCGAATTAACATTAAATCTTGTTTTCAATAACCTTTAAACGTGGGATATAATTGATGAATTCCTGATTCACTACTAATCTAGTATATCATTGTCAATCATTACTTTAATGATACCATTATGACATGTCTGATGAAATGCTGTACTACCATTAACAAGCGTTGGCAGCCCAACGGTTAGCATAGCCGCCTTCCAAGCAGCTGGCCCGGGTTCGCTTCCCGGTCACTGTTTTGACATATCTGATGAAATGTTGTATTACCGTTAATCACATGTTCCTGTTATTGGGAAAGTGATATTTGCAAAGTTACACTGGATCCCTATTGAATTTTAAGATTATATATCTCTAAATCTCATTAATTTCTGTAAATTATTATTATACAAATTTTATAACTTAGTGTTTAAAGTAAAATAAAAAAAAAATTAAAATATTGACTATTTATTAATTATGGACAATGATTGTTTTCAGGAAATGTATACAAAAAATAACGTCATTAAGAAATTGAAAGCCTGTTAGCATCGTTAATCAGTGAGCAAGTGAATATTATTCGACAGTGACATTGTACGAGGATTTCTGAGACTATTTTTTTTTGTAATCCATCCTTTTTTTAGGGAAGCATTACTAGGTAAAGGCTACATCATTTTTGGTCATTCATTGATTTATAATGTTATCCATGGCCTGAACTTTAAATGTCTTGAGGTTTGAGTCAAGCTACTAGTTTACAATTCTTTCCACAAAATAATTGTTCATGTAAGGCTATCCAAATGGAAAAAAAATTTCAGGAAATATAAAAGATTTGCTCATTGGAAGATTTTTATTATCCTGTCTTCATCATTTCTGCTAGATTCCATTGCTTTCCTCTGGGAGATGAGTTTTACTATAGCAGCTATATCGATATTAAATCTTGATAACTCCTTGGCTATCAGTGCAGTTCTCTGTTTTGCCTCTTGAAGAATTAATATCAAGTAAATTTTACACATTCCATATGCCTAAATTTAGAAAAAGATTTATAATCTTTATCTTTAATACTATCACTGCTTCCTGTTTTACCACTACTGCTGATATCATTATTACTATTGTTATTATTTCTACCACCATAATAATCCAATCTTTGCCAAATCCATATAATATTAATATCATCTGTATTCTATAGTACTTTTTACAATGCTTTTTCCAATCCATTATTGACTATTTCGATTGCCCCAACAATCTTCCTCAGAACTTCTACTTTTACAAAAGCAAAAGTAGAAGTTCTGAGGAAGATTGTTGGAGCAATCAAAATTGTCAATAGTGGATTGGAAAAAGCATTGGAAAAAGTAATAAAGAATATAGATGATATTAATATTATAATAATTCAACCTAGCCAAACTGTAAGACCGAACATTTTTAGAACTCATTTTTAGGTCTTTTATGTCCATGGTAAGCAGGAGGATCTCTAAATAGGGCTGCCTAAACATACAATCTTTGCCAGCAGAAATTCCTGTCTCACTTGGATTCCAAATCGACTCATTAGTGATTGTACAGCCTTGAGCAAAATTCACAACTTAGGACTGCCAGCCAACTAAGCCAGTCTCCATCATTGCTTTCTAAATTCTTGAGGCTTGAGCTAAAAAAAAAGAAGAAAGAAAATGGAGTCAGAAATGTTGTGCATGTAGTTAAAAGATGGAAACATTGGTGATGCATGAGAGGCTCATAACAACTAGCTGCTACAAATACTTAAGTGACTGAAAATTAGGAAACAGAAAAGTCTGTTTGTATCGGAAACAGTATCTAACTTTTGACGCATCAACATCCTATCTTACAAGATAGCAGGAGTTCTTGATCGGGCATTGTTTATTTATTATCTACAGTTGGCCTTCATATCTAAAAGTCATTTCACTATCGACTATCTGTGGAGTTTCCAGTAGCGTAAGCACAGCACCTGACGTAATACAGCATTTATAAATTTCACTATACAGATTTTTCAGGGTTAAATATGAATGAGAAGAAATATAGAAACTGAATGTTAATTATAGAACAATGTTTGTCATCTGCCATTAGTTTGTATGAAAAATTCTAATTTTCCAAAGTGTAGAATCCATCTAGAATTTCAATTACGCACTAGAGGAGATATAAATCCAAAGTAAGTCAAGCTCTAAATCAACTATGCTTCCAATTATATATTTATAAGTAATCTTTGCTCTCTCATCACATAGCTAGTAGAAAATCCATATTTCAGCTTAAATTTCTCTTATATTAAGTCTCCGTGTGTGTCTTGAAAAGAAGATAAATCTGACATAACCATCGTATGTCAGAATTTGATAACAAAAGCAAAAATAAATCTCTGAAAACCAATCTCAGAAAATTTTTATAACTTGAAATCATACATGAAGACCCAAAAAACCAAGCAGTGTCTTATGACTTTCCCTGCTAGAGTTATAATCAGCAACATAATGAATGTAAACATGTATGGGTTTATAGGTTTGCATGTATATCTATAAGTTGGAAGTTTTTTTGGATTTTCCCATGTCTAAAGGCAGACAAGAGATCATTCATCTAGAGGAAGATTGGTAAGTGAGCCATCTTGTCAGTAACAATCAGGATCAATCACCAATTAACCTTTAATGGTCTCATAATTATCCTTAGATATTAGAAAAACTGGAAAAAGTTTTGATACTTTATTTATGAAAACATTTATGGCAATACGTACATATATACTTAACTTGAATTTACGCAAAGCTAGATAGTTGAACAGATGTAAATTGCATAGGAATAGCCCAAACTTATCAATATAAGATATCTTCATTCTGATGTCAAGGTAACCTCTATGAAAGAATCCATGTTTCCTTCATAGAGATTGTCTTGACCACAGATTGAAGATGTTTGGTATTGATGGACTCTGGTTATTATCATGTAAAAAGTGGGGTAGGGGGGGGTTTTAAATTGAAAAAGAAAAAAAAAAAAGAAAAAAAAAAAAAGAGGAAAAAAGATCAAATAAAATGAAAATATTATAAAGTAGAATCATTTGTATGTAAATGATCTCAAGGTTATGATGAATGTAATTTGTGTTTGTATAGTCATTATAAAAGTATTCATAAAAGAAAATGTATATATTTATTATTAATAGTTGATAATATATTAATTGTCTAATAAATGAAATATTAAAATCATTTGTTAGTCATTGTAGTAATAATTCAATATATATTAAAAATATAATATATTGATGTATATTGAGGTTCACCTATAAAAATCTAAACAAATGGGTTCTTTAAAAAATGTTGAAAATGAATAAAAGGGTGGAAAAACAATCTCAGATATTTAAAAAAATATTTAAAGATAAAATTTAATGAAATGAAAGTAAAACAATAGAAGTAATTCAAGAGAGTGATCTTAGAGATAATGTTTTCTTTATTCACGTATATTAAGTGTAAAATAACAAGAATGATTGGGGTGTTAAATATATCAGTGAAAAAAAATAATGAAATGATACAAGAGGAAGAAAAATAATAGAAAAGGAGTAGTATTAATGAATAAATCAAGAGTTAAAGAAGTTGAGGTTTATATGTGGGGAAGATTGATAGGGTTTTATAGTGTTGTTGTATATATATATATATGGGTTGTATGTTTGCCTATAGGTAGTGCTAGTAAACCTGCAGCTAGTACACTCAAAGGGATTGTAGAATTACTCAGGTGGGAAGCTCCATCAACAACACTAATGGTTTTTGCAGTGAGTATTTTTGTAATCTTTCTAACTTTTACTTTTTTTATATTAAATAAAATTGTGACATCATCTCTTTTTTTTTTTTAATTTAGGTTTATATGTATTCCGTTTATCATGGATGGTTACTCCCTGTAATATTGTTCCTTGCCATTTTTAGATTGTTTGTTAATTACCTCAAATTCAGGTAAAAATAAATACATTATAATTGTTATTTAAGTAAGGCAATATACTATTCTTGACTAGTTTACGAAAGAACAAAATATGTCAGCTATTTACCAAATGTTGCCAGATATTTTTCTTTCTCGGGAATATTATATGTTTAGTCTTAATCTTGTATATTCTGCTAATATGTATTTAGAAATCAGAGTAATTTAAATTTCTGAATACTTCTCTGATTGGAAATTGTAATCAATTATATGATATTAAAACAGGCAAAACTCTCTATATGTATTGCCACTCAGTGCAAGCCAGAGTAATTAATGGATTCCAGAAGGCTTGTGCATAAAATCCCCATCTAGTGCCTACTCATCCAATATCCCCAGACCAGTTTCTGGCTTGTGGCCTTCGTCAGTGAGGAGCCTTGGATTTAATAACAGTTAAGAGCAAGCATAAGAAATGATGATCATGTGAATTATATATGTTATATGAATGAATTTGTGTTTCATAGATATTAAAGAAAAAGTAATGATGTTTTTTAAAATATACTAATCTGCATTTGATATCAGTAATTCACTTTAAATGATTCTACTTGTAAAGATCTTTGTACAAGCAAGAACAATTTTTGCATTGCAACCGTGACTTGAATTTTAAAGCAGACTTTGAATCCATCAATATTCTCTTCCAAAACTATACATTTTATTTTAGAGATTTTAATTATAAACTAATTGTTCACCTTTATATACCAAAACAAATTTACACAATGACTTCTTTAGTTTATATTTGTCTGCATTTGACAGCAATAATTTATTTCTTATCACTCTGTTCATGATTACTAGATGATTCACAAGTAAAATTAATATCAAGCGAATAGAAATCATATTTTGCTTTATTTTTATATATACTCTTCTTTTACTAAATGGTGTCCACAATTACGTTAAAACTGGTAGTTTTATTATAACTCAAGTTAACAAAAAAAAAATTTTTTTTCAGTGTAATCTAAACATTTAGCAGATGGCATGACTTAATGAATGACATATATATTTATATAAAGAGTTTGCAAAAGGAACTTAATCAATAACAGCTGGAAAACCAATAAATTTCAGTGTTTTGATAACAGAAGCAAAAATTATAACGACAGATACAATTGCTAATATAATGTATATATACAGATGCTTGGATTCAAAATTTTGCAAATTCTAGTCATTAATTAAATGCCATAATAGAAGGAAAAATTACAGACTTTGTTGGAAGACTAGGCTTTCCACTGAAATAAATCATTACTTAGGAATCTAGTCTTGGAAACTTGTTTATTAATCATAGCTTATGTAAAGTAATATGAAATGGATTGCTTATGTTTTTTCCATTATCTTATGTAGGGATACACTTTCTTCTGTTGTATTAATTTACTTTTTATAATTTTGTTTTGTCAAAGTATTACAAAAAAAAAAAATTGCATTGAAAAAAAACACACATTTTCACGGATACTCGCAGGGATTATTTTCTTTCAATTTGAAGTCGTCATCGTCGCCGCATTAAACATTTATTGTGGGTGTGAAAAGGCCTCCTATCTCCCCTACGCTGCGGCTTTAATGTAACAAAGAGTCATTAATTTAAAAAAATTAATCTGGCATTCAGTATTTCATATTCATCATATGTCTTTGAAAATATTCTTTCAATATTCACGTTTGTTTATATATCTACAAATGTACTAATTATTGATAAGACAATATATTTTACATCACTCCTGAGTATTGATAAAGATTGATATTGGTTATATGAATATATTTTAATGTAGAATGAATTTAACAATGGACTTTTAAAATGCTATCATATTTTATATAACTTTTTGAAATGTTTGAATTATCATAAATAGATCATCCTCGTAATGAAAATGTTTGAGAAATTTAAATAAAACATTTTTAAAACTATGTAGCGCCATAGTTCATTGTATTGCATATATGTATTTAGTATAAATAAATATTTATTTATGAGACATATTTAAAATTTTCATTCCACTGCACATTCTTATATGAATAAAAACATTTGAAAAAGATATCTTTAACTAAGGCTTAATGTTTATATCTGGTTAGGAATAGTATGAGAATTTCTAATATCATAAATGATTAATAATAATCATTAATCTGTTTGTCTGAAGTGAATGGTGTCAAAGTTGTGTCTGCAAAAAAATTTGACATTTGTATATCAAATTGTAATACTTATTTATAAGTCCTTAAGACATTGTTGAATCCTTGGAGAGGGGAGGGATGCTAATATTAAATGCATTTATTAAATTTTTATCTGACAATTTTCATCATGGATGATCTATTTCTAGATTTCTTTCTTTTTTTGGGGGGGGGGGGGATATTTTAACAAATAATAAATATGTGATCTCATCAATAAAGGAATTTTTGAATTATAATTTGATATCTTGTCAGTTCTAAAGTTATAAGTTTATTGACTCTAAATAATTGTTTTGGCAAAGGATTCAACTATTAGAAAGTTCTTGATCTTTATTAGCTGAAGTTACAATTGAATTTTAACATTCCTGACCCTTTTTTTTATAATATATATATAAGCAAATATGTTGCTTAATAAAAACATTGCCACAAACAATTGTGATTAAGAAAAAAAAATTAAAACACAAGTAAAATGAAGGGGTAATAAACTTCTAAAATTAAAAACAAAACAAAATAGTTTAAATTATTAGAAAATATATATTCAATTTTTATATTATTAATAATGAACATCTTTGACAATTATCCCCAAAGTATCATCACTGCTATCTATCTGTTCATAGACTAAGCCAGGGGTGGGAAATTGTTTTGGCTCGGGGGCCGCATCGGGGGCCACTTTGTGGAAGCAAAGGTTAGCGGAAGGTCGAACCTTTTTTCCATGTCACAATGAACACACTGCTTTATTCCCTGTATTATCAAAGAAATATTTGTTTATTCATTCTTAATCACCGATCTTAACATTTTTTCAGAGGGTTCATGGTTTCACTAATGTTGAAAATGTATATATTTGCTCATGCAAAGAAAAAATTGAAATTAACCAGATCAACTGGAAAAGCACTGCACATCATATCTACACTGCGCATGTGTATTGATGTGGCCATCCTAGTGGAAAATACGAGACGAATCTTCGGTCACGCATGGGAAAGAAATCTCAGTTCAAGGTGGATTTTTCTGATTGTCTTGGCGAGCCGCATAAATACCCTTAGCGCTCTGCAAGTGGCCCTCAGGCCGCTATTTTCCCACCCCTGGACTAAGCCAATAGAGTGATCATTTACTAGTCTCTGTTAAAAAAATATATATTGTGAAATTCTATTGAATATGCTTATGTAAAGAATTACTTTCATAATTATTTTTTTAACTTTCAAATAAATAATAATGGCTACCAATAAAGAAAAATTCATCAACCTCGAAACTTTTATAAAACTTATTAAAAAATGTCTTAGTTTATTAGTCAAATTTTAGACTATGGATTATGACTTATGCTAATTTAAACTGACAAAAAGTTATTAAAAACAAACCAGTTCAACTTTCTCAAATAAAACCGAAGCATCTTATGTGATAAAACATGACATATAGAGCGAATACTATGCCAAATTATTGGAAATTGCAAGAAAGGGATATATATTAATGGATAAAAAAATCAATGTTATTCACTTTGACCTCATATGATCACCATTTCTTATGTTTACACAAGCTGTTAATACAATGGCAAATTCTTTATATAGTAGAGCCACCTATTGCAAGCCTTAGTAATCAATGGATGCAAGAAGCTTTGTGCATAAGATCCCTATCTAGTCCATACTCACCCAATATCCTCAGACTTGTGGCTTTTATCAGTGAGGAGCCCTGGATCTGAGAGCACTGCATCTAAATCTTATGATGTAATACAACTCTCCAGTAGTCACCTTTAACCTATTTAGTTAAGTATAAAACCATGATCCCAAGTTGAAAACACAACAATGTTTTCAATCTAAGCTGAACCCAGTTCAGTATCTATACATTTTGGTGTTTTTTGGTTTTTTAAAAACCAAAGTCACCATCATTATATGGGAAGGATTGATATAAAAGCCAATAAAACATCACATGGTCACTATTTCCTATATGTACACAAGCTGTTAATACACTAGCAAACTTTCCATACTGCAGTGCCACCCAGTGCAAGCCTTAGTAATTAGTGGATGCAAGGTCTATTTGATTATACAAGCAAATGAACTTGGATTAAAAACTTTATTGGGTTAGCATCTTGGGCTCATAGCCTTATAATTATTTACATAGATAAAGATAGCTGCTGAAGAATTGCATTAGGTCCTAAAAACTAGATGCAGTACTCTCAGAAACAAGGCTTCTCACTGATGAAAGCTGCAGAAACTAATCTGGGGATATTGGATAAGTAGGCACTAGATAGGTATTTTATGCACAATTCTTTCTGTAGCCATTGATTCGTAAGACTTGTGCTAGGTGACAGTACTGTATGGAGAGTGTGCTACTGTGGATAAACACTTTACAGATGATAAAACAAGCTTTGCCAATTTGGCAAAAATTTTACCGTAAATAGTGTCCAAAATAAACTGTACATTAAAAAAAAAAGTTATAAATGACAAAATGTCCTCCAGTGATAAACATCAGTGTAAAGTGATAGTTGATGGAACAGGTGAAAAGTTTAACTTACAATGAAAGATGCTTTTGACTTAAAAGAAATCACCAGAGGGAATTATAAATTACAGTTAAGCTACGATATTCCGTAATGTTTTGTTCCAAATCTCGCTCATGTGCATCTTATATTGCAGATAATAGCTCATGTTTTTCTAATAAATTTTGACTGCGATATATTTGTTTACTGTACTGTAAGTATACAATAATTTTCAACATGTTTATATACATAACATTTTATGTGTAGAATATGCATATTTAAATTAAGATTATGATGTAAACAAAATTTTAAAAAAGTAATGCAGATATTAATAATAAATTGAGGGAGCACATTTATATGTATTTTCTGTATATGTTTACTCATTTACATTCACTCAAAAAACAAAAGTGATAAAAAATTTATCTTATTCAAAAAAAAAAAAAAATTATTAGTGAATTGCCAAATTCGCATATTTTCTTCAATAACTTTTTTCCTCCTATAAAAAATATAATAGCGATATCATTATCAGCAGACTATGGTCTCTAGCTATTTTAAAGTTTTAAGTTGCTTGAGAATCTATATAGTCGCCCCTTTCAGATTCTCAAGTAAATTCTTCAGACTTTTAAGTTTTAAGATAAAATTTAAGAATATCTTTCAGTTCTTTTTATTTATTTATTTTTTATCATTATTAAGTTGATAGCTTTTATTTTATTGCTTAAAAAATATATTTATCTTTTTTTAAAAAAAACATTTCATTAAATTTTTAGCTTTACATTTAGAAAATATCATATGAAATACTATACCATATCATACTTTTGAAAGGCTAAAAAATACAAAGAATAAAATATACCTGAAGAAATGTTATTAATAAGTATGATTGCCTATAACACTCCTGGATGGAAAAAAGGCTGTTGCTGTTATGAATTTTAATGTTTTTATTTATTTATTTTTGGATAATGTATATAATTGAAGAAATGTACGTTGTTACACTGGATATAATAACTTCACCGTACTCACATTTAGGAAGAGTGACTTTGGCTTATCACTTCATGTATTTGGTCAGTTGTGCTACAAGAATTGAAAACCTGGATCTAAATGAAAAGAAAGTAGCTCATGTGGAAACACTTGAAATGGAGTGTTATTGGAAGATAGAATGGATAAAATGGATAGATAGAAAATTACATACACAAATTGTGATGGCTATCAGGAGAACCGTCTTGGCTGGAACATACTTCTCATGATGATAATCTTTTACAGGATGTTCTTAGTAGCAGAATATGGGTTAGGAAAGCAAGAAGAAGACCAAGACATTTTATGTGATCCATATGTGTAAAGGTGCATCAATGGATACTTATGTGAAAGTCAAGAATAGAGCTGAAGATCCCCAGCAATGTAATAGTTTTATTACAGTTTCTTCCGAATGAAACAGAAAAACATTTATTGGGTGAATGATGATGAATGGTGATTCATAAGTTTTTATTAATTAATTCTGAATTATTTTCTGCCATGAAATTTTAAATATTCCAGAAACTTCTAATAGCTTTATAACTGATTTGATAACATTGTTATTTGGTACTAAACAAAGTAATACATTAATTTCTCTAGCTCATATTTAATGCGCATATAATTTATTTTATACTCTAATCCAGTGCCATTTATGGAAATATTACTAATCTAATGAATATCTGATGGTAAAATCAAACTGTTGTTTTGACTAGTTATTGTATAACGGACTTCCATAGTAACGAATGCAATTTTACACTATTGAGATACAGTAACCATCTTTTAATTATATTAAGTTATCCAAACAAATGACTTGGACTTTTTTAAACAAATAAAACACTGGCTACTGGATGACTACAGTATACAATGGTGCTATCTACTGATGAAGATTAATAGCCATAAATTAATCTAGGGATTAAATGGCTCATAATTAGAGAGATATAAAGAGATTACTGTTGTCAAGTATTTAGCTATGTAAATTAAAATTTCCAAAATCATGCTTTCAACAGTAGGGGAAGTTACATTTTATCACTATTAAAATTATGTTTTTGTTTATGGTCAGTGCATTGTCATTCATCTGACAAATGCAGTAATCATGGGATTTTTATTTTTTAGCGAAGAATGATTAGACATGCATTTAATGGTCGTTGCTAGTTGGAATGACTACTTGAAATGATCATAATTTTGCTTGGTAAATCCTTGGCTATGCTTTAGCTATTACACTTTAAGAATTCTAATACAAAGGCAAAACTCTCCATAGAGTAGCACCACTTGGGCAAGACAGAGTAATCAATGAATGCAGAAAGGTTTGTGCATAAAATCCCTATCTAGGGCCTACTCATCCAATATCCCCTGATTAGTTTTTAGCTTGTTGCTTTCACCAATGAGGAGCCTTGGATCTGACAGCACTGCATCTAGGTCTGAGAATCTAATGCAACACTCCAGCAGCGGTCATTTACTTTTTAGTTAACTATAAAACTTTGAGTCCAAAATGAAAACACCATAATGTTTTCAATTCATCTCATTTTCTTGTACAGTCATACAGATCTGAACTCAGTTCAGCATCCATACATGTCTTTGGTTCTTTAATAACCACAGTCACTATAATCCTATTGGACAGGATTAATATTAAACCACTAAACATCACATGATTGCTATTTTTATGCTTACAGAAATTATCAACACAGAGGCAAAAACAATAGCACCACTCAAAGTCAGAGTAGTCAATGGATGCAGAAAGGTTTGAGTATAAAATCCCTGTACTCATCTACTATCCTCAGAGTAGTTTCTAGCTTGTAGCTTTCATCAGTGAGGATCTTTGTATGTAAGAGCACTGCATCTAGATTTTAGCATCTAATGTTACTGGGGGTTTGGAATGGATCCTAAGATTTAAGTGCAATGCTCTCAGATTAAAGACACTGATGGAAGACACAAGTTTAGAAATTAGTCTGGGAATATTGGATGAGTAGGCACTAGATAAGGATTTTATGCACAAACCTTTCTGCATTTCTTGATTACTCTGGCTTGCACTGAATGACACTACTGTATGTAGAGTTTGCCTCTGTGTTAACAGCTCATGTAAGCATAAAAAATGAGCATGCGATGTTTAGTGGTTTAATACCAATCCTGCCCAATAGGATTATGGTGACTGTGGTTATTAAAGAACCAAAGCCACTAAAATATATAAATGCTGAACTTAGTTCAGAACTGTAAGACTATACAAGGAAATAAGCTTAAATTGAAAACATTATTGTGTTTTCATTTTGGACTCAAACTTCATAGTTAACTAAAAAGGTGTTGGTGGCTGTTGGAAGGTTGCATTAGGTCCTAAGATCTGGATACAGTGTTCTCATATCCAAAGCTCCTCACTGGTGAAAGTTCCAAGCTAGAAATTAGTGTGAGGATATTGGATGAGTAGGCACTAGACAGGGATTTTATGCACAAACGTTTCTGCATCCATTGATTACTCTGGCTTGCACTGAATGGTGCTACTATATGGAGAGTTTGCCTCTATGTTAACAGCTTGTATAAGCATAAAAAATGGTGATCATGTGATGTTTAGTGGTTTAATACTAAGCCTGCTCAATAGGATTATGATGACTGTGGTTATTAGAGAATCAAAGACACCAAAATCTATAGATGCTGAACTGAGTTAGATCCATATGACCATACAAGCAAATGAGCTTGAATTGGGTTTTGATTTTGGATTTGAAGCTTTATAGTTAATTAAAAGGTATATGATAGCTGCTGGAGGGTTGAATTATATCCTAAGATCTAGGTATATATATTTTTAATTTGAAATGACATTTTTATTATTTTGTTAAGAAATAATGACAGTTATTTTTTTCTCAATACATATAAGCTTACAATAAAGTAATTTGTTGGATGCGTTTATGGGAAAAAAATATTTTATTTTGTGATTTATATATATTTTAAAATAATGTATATAAATTTAGAAGTGTTTTTTATAATCATTTTTAAAAATTTCTTTTCTAGCTTTACATATTTATCCTCATTCCTATTTGTTTTCTCTTATTACTTTCTTTAAGAATTAGCATATCTCTTCTTTCTATTTCTTCCTCCATCTCTTCTTTCTATTTCTTCCTCCAATATTTCATTTTTGTCATTTTATATATATATATATATTCCATCCTTCTATCTTAGTATAATAAATAATTCTTTTTTTTTTTTGTAAATTGACTTCTATAGAATTTTATTCTCATTCTTTACTCATATTAATGCAGAGATCATTTTTACCCTATACATGCATATAAGGTAGATTGGCAAAGACCTCCAGCACTTTACCGAAAAGCAATAAAGGTGACACTCTAATTGATCTCCATTTGGTGATGAATTTTATGCTATTCACCCTTTAAAGTTTTCTCCTCTAAAAATAGCTAGATATCCATTTAACAATTAATAATTAGATGTTTAAATTAGATTGGCAGTGGATAATCTGTCTAAAAAAACAATCTAATCTTATTTGAAAATCTTTAGCTACTTGGGAAAAATGTTAAGTTCCACTCAGATTTGAACCATAGTTTGTGGACATAGTAGATAGGTGCTTTAATTATATTATTTTATACGTAAGCATAAGAGTGTACTTGTGTGTACGTGTATAATATATATATGCTATTGCAGTATAGAATTATTTGGATGAAAACTAAGTTTTCATTAAGTGGATAAAAGGTAATTAAAACTCTTCATTTTTTGGGACTTCATGGATACAGAAATTGGAAATAATAGAATTGGATCGCAATTCATGAACCCAAGCTCCAGAGTCTTCCAGTCAACCATTGTGACAAAACAATATTTATTTGAAAAGATAAGCGGGATTCGAACTCAGACTTTCACATGAACCACAACTCTCAGTGCCATCTTATATTGCTGATCCACCTGATCACACACATGTTGAAAAGATAAATAATCACCAATATGCATATTTCATGCTAAACCAGCACTTATCAGTTGTTCCAGATTACCATCTCCACACCTATATACAATCAGTACTCAGCTTTATATGAAGAGTTGTGGGTTGGAGAGGATTTATTTATTTTCTCAGTGATGAAAGTTTATTCATAAATAAAAAATAAAAAAAACATACAAATACAGTTAGAAAAATGTTTACAAGGGAGTGATTATATGGTAAATTGAAATTCTAAGATCAACATGGTAAGAGGGGAAGGATACATGTGAAAAGGGAATGGGGAAGTGGAAAGGGGAAAAGATGTGTAGTCCAGGCCAGTCCAAGATGCATGTCTTCATTGAGCAAGCACCGCATGGGTCATAAACATTTAAATGTGATTGAGTCCTATGATAGGGACTGATAGAATGAGAGTTGGAGGATTGCCCAAGTGTCTGTGAGGAGGGGAGGTGGGGCTAGTTTGGAATCTCTGGTTTTGAGAGAGCGAATTAGGTCCAATAGTAAATTGAAATTAAGATCAACATGGTAAGAGGGGAAGGATACATGTGAAAAGGGAATGGGGAAGTGGAAAGGGGAAAGGGTGTAGTCTAGGCCAGTCCAAGATGCATGTCTTCATTGAGCAAGTACCGCATGGGTCATAAACATTTAAATGTGATTGAGTCCTATGACAGGGACTGAGAGGATGAGAGTTGGAGGATTGCCCAAGTGTCTGTGAGGAGTGGAGGTGGGGCTACTTTGGAATCTCTGGTTTTGAGAGAGCAAATTAGGTTCAATAGCTTTTGATTCACTGAGTGTACTCTCTGGTCAAAAATTTTGGCACATCGAAGTAACCAGAGTGCATAGATGAGGGAAACTGATAGTCTAATAGTTGCAAGGACCCCTGTTTTTATGGATACTTGGAGGTTGAAGATGGTGTTCCTGTGCGAGGAAAGGTAGGAGTTGTTGACATGTCTCACTCCAAGCAGAAATGGACATTTAAGTAGGAGGTGCTGGAGGGTTTCATTGTCAGTTTTACAGAGCTGGCTTAGGGGAGAGATCTTGGTGAAACCCCTACGGTTGACCAAAAATTGATTTGTGGAAAGGGAGTGAAGGTTGATTTTGAGGAGGAAATCGATGAATTTTGCCTCAAGGGACCACCTTTTGAATTTGCAGATTAATTGAGCATTGCTAAGTTTGAGGAATGTAAAGGAGACAATTTGGGTTGGAGTAGTTTGAAGCCTATCGATTAAAGTATGAAGGATGGTTATCATAATATAAAGCTGAGTACTGATTGTATATATGTGTGGAGATGGTAATCTGGACCAACTGATGAGTGCTGGTTTAGCACGAAATACTTATATTGGTGATTATTTATCAGGTGGGTCAGCAATATAAGATGGCACTGAGAGTTGTAGGTCGTGTGAAAGTCTGAGTTCGAATCCCGCATATATTACATATATAAATGCAGGTATTAAGTCTATACAATGTATTGAAAAAGATGAGGAAAACTTAATATAAATTAATTCATATTATTAACAGCCTCAGCATTTTAGCTAGATGGGCGTGTCTGATCTAATATTTTTTTAAAAATAACAATTATTCTATGTTTATTTTTTTGTTTTGTTTTGTTTTGAATTAACATTTAATCCAGTTTTTGAAAGTTAATTATCCCAAACAATGTTTACACGATCCCTTTCACTTAATTGTAAAACCTGGTGGCATTGCTATTTAGTGATGGTTGCTTAAATCACTGCATTACTTAACTGTCTATTTACATTTTATCACTTATTACTTTATATGTTCATTTATATCTAACAAATATTTACAAATATACCACCAATGAACACATGCCCTCATATATGGTTATGTAAAATTAGTGCAAATCGGAAAAGAAAATAAAATCTATTATGCTTTGTAAGTGCTTTTAATCAATACAAATTTCTACTACTCATATATAGATGTGACATTTGAGCACTAGCAAACAGAAATTCAAAACTAAACTACAGAAAGAAGCATAAGGTATATGTTAAACAACACATCCATGTGTCGTAGCATCAACCGGGAAGCGAACCCGCCAACCGGGGACAACTGCCTGTAAAGCAGCTGTAGCTGACCTCTCGACCACGAATGGTTGATCAGAAGTTTTTAGTTGAATTACAAGAGTGAATAGTGGTACAGAAAATATTCCCATGCAGTCTTTGAGTAAGATGAAATCAGAAAATATAAACTGTTTGTATAGATTTTGTTCTCTATTGAATTGATTTTTTTTTTTAATTAAGGACAATTAATCCAAGGATGAATTTATTATTCAAAAAATTGTGAGTGTTAATAAATATAAAGAAAAAAAGACAAAATTTATTTTATTTAGAAGAAAAAAAAGAAAATATTTGTTAATATTGTATTTGTATAGTTTGAATATGATATGAAGGGAAGTGGTTACGGAAATGGGGGTTTCAATATTTTGTAATGTTGTGGACTTGGCCAATTCTAATCAAATCATGTATTATAAGTCTCATCAATCAAGTAAGATTTATTCCCAAATGTGAAAAATTAATATACTGTAATAAAAAAGTTATTTTGATATATTGATATCTCATACATATCTGAATATGTATAGTTTAAATTATATTTATAGTTATATAAATGTAATAAAATACATATGCATGAAGAGATTCATAACATCTATAAAACTTAGTGTATGCTTAATACTTTCAGTTGTAAAACAATTGTAAAACAAAATTGTATATTTTGTAACCTTGTTTAAAATTTAATTAAAGTTAAAACCTATCAAAAAAAATTAAAGAATAAAACCCAACTAATTAAAATTAATAATAAAGTTTAATTACGCTTAAATTCAAATAACAACAGCATGTAATTATAGCAATTAAAGAATTAAGAAAAAAACAAAACAAGCAAAGGCTTTTTGAGAAGAGTTGATCTTAAGATAACAAAATGCTATAAAAGGGAAAGAAGAGGAAAATAACTTCTGTTGAGAGTCAAAATACATGTCACCTGCATTGAATAGCTCAAAATGATTTCAATTCTAGAAGTATAAGCATTCTATTTTAGCTAAGAAGAGCACTGTTACAATACTTTTAAATAATACTGACACAAAAACTAGCTAGACTGTCAAAATTATTTGAAGTAAGAGCAACAAAGTTGAGCAGCTAAGCCTGCCTGAAGTGTTTCACTCAGTGCCTGAGTAATGTGATCTTTCTGACTTTTACACTACCTGACTATTTAAGCGACTAATCAAAACCAAGAAAAAAAAATCCATTCAGAGTTCAACAGAGACTTCATCATACTTTCGACCTGAACTTATCACCAATGGTAAAATTAGTAAACTTTCTAGAAAAACTGTGATAAGAATTTAAAAGTTATATGTACCATATAAGAGATCTTCTTAACATATATATATATATTAATTGCATTAAGTAATGTTATAGATGACTATTTATTAGTCTGCATTATAGTGACATGTTTATTCCATGTTTAAAGAGGTTTATTTAACTTCATTGTAACAATATTTCATACTCTGTAGTCAAGTTGCAATCTTTAAGTGTCCATATATATTCAATGGACCATTAATAAGAATGGATTTCCATTCTTGCTATTAAAAAGGTGAGAAGGTTGCCTTGACAGCAGTGAGAAATATTGATTACTATATTTACTGTGAATGTTGAGGTGGTGACTGGTTGGTATCTAATTATATTAATAACTATATATTTTTGGTGATATATTTAATTTAATTTTTTTCTTCTATTTATTATTAATGTATCTTATTAACGTGTTTGCATATTTATAATTAATTTTCAATATTTTTTTATGATGTTTGTTAATTTATTATTTTAAACATGAAATAATAGTAATTTATAGGTAATATCTGAACTCATTTGAGATTATTTAGTGTTATTTGGCTTAAATAGTTGCCTGTAATGCATACATATCAATTGTTCACTGATCATGAGCACTCAAGTTCTGAATTAAACCATGCATGGTTATTACCATGCGAACTATGATGGTGATTTCAGAGAGTAAAATATTTATATATGGTTTTTCTTAGAAGAAAGTGATATCCTGATTGCAGGTTAATGGAATTCAAACCCTGTAATTAAAATAAATCCTTATGAATAACTATTAAGTGATACTCTCTGAGATAGGATTTCATGTATGATTATCAAGAAATATAACCAGTATATCTTATGTAAATATTTATAGAGAGCAGGGGTAGAGAACCTCCAGACTCTAGGCCAAGTCTAGCTCTTGAAAGCTCTTAATTTGAGTTCTAAATATTTTCACAAACATATAAAATGGACCTGTATAATACTTCTATTTAAACATGCATGTAGTATAGTGCATATATTAACCTGAAGAACTAAGTGTAAGAAAATATTTATTTTCTCTACTACATCTTTTTCTCTGTCCAATCTTTATAATATTTCTACTTCATTCTATCATAGATGCAATTTTACAAGAAATCTGTACTGTGTGGTCTATCTGATGAGAGCATTTTGTTTGTTTATATAGTTTTTTTATAAGAAGAATTAATCAATGTACCTGATATGTCTGGAAAGTATTTCAATTAATAAAGAAAATATGATTAAGAGACGCTATTTATCAAAACATCCTGACAACAAAATTATTTGGGAAGAAAGAAATATTAAAGTAGACATAGTCAAAATAAGAGTCATAGATCACATGACCCTATCTCTTAAGCTTATAAGTTATAAATAATGAGGATTGCCAATTCCTCTACAAGCTTTGTGATAAATGCTTAGCCAGAGCCAGCACTTAAAATATCTCTGTCAGGAACCCCTCCCCAAACCCCTGATCATGGTTTCATGCTTTGGCACTCCTCAGACAGGTGTCAGGGTATGTTCAGACACTAGATCTAAAAATACCAACCCAAAAGCCATGTTTTGTAAAAAAAATACAAATGTCAGTAAATTCTGTGAGAGCAATATTTAAAAAAAACGACAACAACACAAAATTCAAAACCAATTTCTGAAAAAAGATTTTAAAAGACTGAATTTTAGCTGTTGTAGAATTAACCTGTCCAGAACTTTAAAAATTTTTTTGAGAATATATGTCATGAAGATAGCTTTAAGGTGAATCAGAAAAATTGTGATTAAATGTTGAACAGTCATTAATAATAATTATATTACTTTATTTTTAATTTACAAAAAAAGCTATGGCCCTCATTTAAAAGGGGGAATGGTAAAATAAATTATCCTCCCAGTTGAAAAGGTTGCTCATCCTTAATGATTAGAGAGCGATTTATTAAATTTTTTACCAAATATAGTAGGCTAATTTTTAAATCGATATTTTTATGTGGCCTGTGAGTGAAATTATAAATATCCAAATGGTCCTTGGCAGAAAAATGATTCCTCATCCTTAATATAGGAGATGGAAGCTTTAATCATCATCATCAAGATTCATTTTTAATTAAATGTCATTAATTGAAATTCAAATGTCAATTCACCTTTCAGTAAACTGGCAAGATAATACTGTTTTGGAATAATTCATATATATATACCAGAAAGATTATCTGAGTATTGGTCTGTACGTAGATGAGTTAGCAGTATAAATATCCGTAGCAGAAGGATTTTTGGTACAATATGAGCAACACAAAAATTATATATATATTTTAAAAAACAAAACAAAACACATTTATTAAATTTGATGGCTAATGCATTAAAAATAAAAAAAATTTTAATCACACTTTTGATTATTATATGGAACTTTAAAGATGTGGAGCTTACATAAATTAATTAATTCAATCAATATAGTTTGTAATCAAACTAAATACTCTTCTATTGATTAAATTAATTAATTTATGGATGCCCCATGATTTTATTTGAAGTTACATGTAACAAACAAAATTGTGGTTCAAAAAAAATATATATCTTGCTTTTCTAGTGCAGTTATCAAATTAAATCTTTTTTTTTTTAAAAAAAAAAAGATATATATATAGTTTTGTAGTTTGGATATTTTGGAATGGATTTTTTGTTAGTAAGTCTTTTCCTATAGCATTTCAATTTTTCAAAAGTATTTATTGTAGACAGGGACGTTATTTATATTCAGTTTTTTTAAAAAATGAGAATCTAAAAAATGGCTCTGTATTTCCAATAGGTGAAATGAAATTTTTTTTCATGTTTTCTCAATTAATAGTCAAACAATTTCCTTATATTTATAATGTGGCTAAAAATTCTATTGGAGTTAAATTAATGTCAGCACCATCTATTGAGTGCCATTCAAAAATTACTGAACCAGTTTGAATGCAGTTTGAAATGTGGCCCACCAGTACTGTTAGGCTCGACAACCCTGAAATATTGATTTGTTATCGTTACTAAACATATGTAAAATTTGACTAAAGTTTGTTTGGTAAAAGATTAAAAATTGGTTACAAGATTTGATCCAATAAAACTGAAGGGGCATCCCAAGTTAAATATAAAAATCATTTAAAGGGAAGGTTGAAGAAAATATAGAAGTACAATGAGTGTCATGATAAGTGATGAGAAAAATTAAGTTGGGAAAGGTATTTATTTTCAATAGCAGAAATGAATAGAATAATAAGTTTTTAAGATCTTTGTCCATATCTATAGAGAAGAAAAGCAATTAAATTATGATGAAAGAGAAAGATTACAAAGTAAGAGAATAATTATCAATTTGTGATAATCTACAAACTTTTGCAATTACTAATTTGCGAATAAAATATTAAATCTTAATCATTTGCAGTATTTTATTTTTTGTAATGGGTAGATTCTTACTAAAGGCCTTTCTGTTAATAGTGATTCCCACATCCATTTTCTATATCCATCACCAGACGTTCATTAAATATTAGTATTGAATTTAGAAATTGTTAGAAGCAGCTTAGCATTTTTCAGTGAATGTAGAATTTTTTTTAGATTATCAAATCAGACCAGCCATTCAAATTGTTGGTCAGAAAATGAGTCTTACTATATAAAAATGAAGGAAAATGTTAAAAATCATTATTGTTGGAAATAACTACTGGGCAATAGCTTTTTTTACCGTCATTTCTCTGTGGATGGAACCAAGAGGTATTTGTTCTGAAGTAGTCTATTTAAGACTATTTTATTTTTATCTTACAGGTTTATTATATATATAAATTCGTAATGTGTTTTATACAGTCTAATTTTAAAAGACTAATATATGTTCAACTCTGGATGGATCATCTTGTTTAACGTTATTGGATATATGTGTGTGCCTATTATTCTTATAAATGGTTTAATGAATTTTAATATTTATTTAAATAATGTTGTTTTTGTTTTGTTTCTTAGATAAGCTGAAATGTTATAAAAATGTTGTAAAAAAATTTTAGCAATCTGTTTCTAAGATATGTTTTTGTGATCTTATTTATACTTTGTTTTTATTAAAGCCTTTGAGTTTACTTCTCCAACTTGCTTGACGGGTAGTTGTTGACAGACAGACGGAGAAAAAAGTTATTATAAATATTATTATCACTGTTTATTGTCATATCTTTATAAAAATTCTAACTTTTTTTTTTATTTAGACTTAGTTTTTTTTTTTTTTTTTGCAGCTAATAGTTAAAAGATAAAATTAAGATTTAAAAGTGAAAATGATTTATGTATAGTTACAAGAATGATGGCAAAAAAGTATTGAGAGTTGATAATAGAGTAATCCTAATTATATTAATAGCAGTGATGGTAGAAATGACTTAGAATGATTGGTAACGTTTGTGATATATAGGGATAAATCGATATTTTTATGTGGCCTGCGAATGAAATTATAAATGGCCCTTGGCAGAAAAAAGATTCCTCACCCTTAATATAGGAGATGGAAGCTTTAATCATCATCATCAAGATCCACTTTTAATCAAATGTCATTAATTGAAATTCAAATGTCAATTCACCTTTGAGTAAACTGACAAGATAATAGTTTTTTGGAATAATTCATATATATATACCAGAAAGATTATCTGAGTGTTGGTCTATGCGTAGATACGTGGGTCATCAGTATAAATATCAGTAGCAGAAAGGATTTCTGGTATAATATGAACAACACAAAAATTATATATATATTTTTTTTAAAAAAATGTTTAATTATAATCTAAGTCCACCAATTCATAATTAAATAATGTTTTTATTTGTGAATTGTTGTTTATATTGGCCAATCTAACTTTTGACATTTAATATATTATTTTTAATTATGTTTGTGCCTATATGTATGCCATCATCATTCACAACGATCGATGAAGGTCTAACTGCAAGATTGTATTCACTTCTTTTGTTTCCTAACTTTTTTTTTTTTATGTCATTTCAACAACTTCCTATCTCATCCATTCTTTTCATATGGTCATTTTTTAAGTACCTTGGTATTCAGAATAGGATTATAGTCAATTATTCCAAAGTCATCTCTTTTAGAAATACATCCAGGTCAGTTCTGTTATAACTTATTTTTTATATGATATTTAGAAATATCTGTTTATTCTTCCATTATTTATTTTGCTATCTTTTCTTAGTAATTGTAATAATTTATTGCATAGTCTACAGTCTCTGAATTGTTCTATTATCCAAGTTGTTGATTTTTTAGTGATGTAATTTATCTATATATATTGTAACCATATGTTTTGGCTCAAAGATAATAGGTTTTATCCAGTGGATAAATGTGTAAAATTTTAAATTTTAAAATTGTAATAAGTTATAAATTATTGAAAAGTAGTGTGTAAATATTAATTATATATATATTAAAAGGCTTATTGGATTATAGATTTTCCAATTAAACCAAAAGCACTCATAAATATCTTAAAACTGATGATGATTTGGACTGATGGTGCACTGGAAAGTCTGATAGAGTGGATATAAATCCCATAAACATTTTATCACATTGTTCCAATGGCAGCTATTTCAAATGTTGTTTTAATAGTATTAAAATATTATTGGGAAGCATATAAAGTATTTAAAACTTTATTATTATTAGACAACAATTAAAAATAAACAGCAAAATCAATTTATAAGTCTTCTAAATTTTTTATATCTTTAAATATACTATATTTTAATGTAAATTGAAATGCATCAGTCTAGATGATTCTCACTAGAGGGATAAAACTTAATTTATTCACATTTTACAGTGACTGGCTCATTCAGAACCAATCACTGCCAGGTAATACAAAGTATATAATAAAAAAATTTGTAGAGGGAGAGGGGACTACTCTAAGGAATGTAAATGGAACAAAACTACAACTCCACTTCTGAAGTAAAAGAGAAGATATAAGCTAGAAAATAATAATTTTTTTTAAATTAATTGGGACAAAATTTCATAAATATATGGAGTTGAATACTATGGAGTAACTCAATAACCCTGTAAAATCTCTACACCAATCTTTCATCGATCTTATATTCCTAACAGTGCCTACTGAAGGAAACACTGGAAGGACCGCTATTTGAATAAGTATTTGCAGAAACATGCACCATTTGGAATGGAAAATAATACCAGAAAACGTAAGCAATTATTTTTGTTTTCTTTATTTTGATCAATTATCATAACACAAAAGTTATTTAGACTGAAAAAAAAAAGGATTAAAGTATTTTAATTTTCGCGCTACCATTAATTCAGCATTAAGCAGAAAAATACGTTTATGTATAAATTAATATTTCAAGAAAATATTCTAAATCATTTGAAGAAAAGTTTCAAGAAATAATGAAGAAATTAAAATTTCACTTTAAATCATATAAAGTAATTAGTTTGAAAAGAAAAGTGACATAGAATATTTCTTATTTTATTGGGAAGAGATATCGTCTGCTCAAATATTCCCCGGGAAGCAGTCATGTATATATATTATTAATAATTGCTTACTATTAAATCAATTCTGCTTAACATTCTTAAATATGAAATAAATTGCCAATAATAGTGAATAAAGAAATATTGATTTTTTTTTCTTGATTATACAACATGTAATAATATTTTAAGTGTTTAAAATTACCCTGATTATTTAAGATTGTAACAATTACTGTGGACAGGAAAAACAAAGTAAACAAAATTCATAAATGATTTAAAGGTTTATTTTTAAAGATCGTAATAAACTGATTATAATTGTGCTACATTTGGAAAAATATATGTTACATATTAATTAAAATCGCTTAGAAGATCGTATTTATAATTAAATAGATTCTTCTCAGTATAACTTAAAACCTCATAGTTTGCTGATAAAAGGGAAGTGAAAAAAATATTTATTTATTTTATCATTAGTGAATAACTTGCAACGTGATAATATTTCAAACAGTTTTAAAGAGTATGACAGATCGTCGCGCAGATGGAAAAAAAGAGGAAAAACAAAAATAGACAAATCAATAGATATTAATTAAACCTATTTTAAGTGACTTATTCTCGAAAATGTTTTAATATTGCTTCAGTATGCTTCATTAGTACACAAACCGATAAAGGATTTCTATTGCCATTGGAGAATGTTTGAATTTTGTCTGAAGATGTTAATATTGAACCGGATAACCAAAAATATATATATATTACTCAGGAATGTTTGCTTATCATATCCGTTTTCATGTTGTTTTACTTACAAGAACGAATCAAACTTCGATAAAGTCCAATAGTAGAAAAATGTAATGTTTGTTTAGTTTGTTAATTGCTATATATAATATTGTAATGCGTTTTTTTTCTTTCATGTATTATTCAGGTATTAGATTTTATATATATATATCAGGGTATAGAATATACTAAGTAATGATGTAGCTGTGTATAAAGTTATATACATTTATTATCCATATTTATATTATTTTCCCAATGAAGGGAAAGCATAATGTTAAATATTATTTGTCTGGGAAGAAAGAGAAATGTTTATCTCTTTCACTGCTAAAACAGATGTTAATATTGTATTGAGGAGGGGAACAAATAGACTCAAACTGGTCAAAATATATACACATAATGATACCATTGTTCTATTATATAAAATAATGTAATAAATATTTTTTTTATTATTGCTTAATTTGGCTTATGAACGGGAATGTCCGCTTTAAATACAAAATGTAGTTTAATCCTCCTTGTTTACGTGTACATGGCTTGCTATAATAAAAGGTATAATTATTATTTTGAAATAATTAAAGGTTATTTTACTGATATTGGTGGTCTGTTTATAGAACATTAACAGTCTCTGCAATGTGCAATGGAATATTTATATTTCCACTTAGATTATTAGTGTTGTTTTACCTTGCTATTGTATTGATCAGAATTTGTGATAGATTCTAGGATAAGTTTGGGCTACATATAATAGCCTTAGATATAATAATAATTAATATTTTATATGAGATGATAGAGAATTCCCCATTGACGATTAAAATGAGAGGATGATATTGTTGGGGCTGATTAAGAGTTTGTGCTTAGAGCATAGTTAAGCCTAAGAAAAAAAAAGATAATCCCATGGTCTGAATTCTGTTTTCCAGTGAAGAGGCACTGCCCACACTTTTAATACCTATGAAAAGGTATCAGAATTGGCCATATTCTTATACAACTATTATGTTGTTGCTTGATATACAACTATCATGTTGTTTTGTAGAGCCTCCTTTATTTAGATCCCTCAAGAAGTTAGAGTTAGTTTTCCACCGTGTATGGTGAAGATTAGTATTCATAATCCAATGGCAAGGATAAAATAAGTCAGCTTATGGGACACTAGTATATCCATAGTGTTTGCTTAATTGGGATAGTGTCTTAATGATGATGTGTAATCTTCATCAGTTTATAAACAGACCAACCAAAACTTACTAGTATTTGTAGAACTTCTACATAAAAGAGCAAGGTGTGCACATGGACAATGGGGATTGATTTTCAACAAGTAGGTATTTACTGATGAATTAGTAAGATCAGTCAATTAATAAATGGTTAAGTTGTAGACATATTGAATGTTTTTGGTGTCATTTGTGCATTTGACTGATGATGTTTGCCCCACATCAGTGCAATGAATTTTTTTTTTATATAGTAAATTATAATATATTATTACTTGTATTGGAGTATGATAATTACCCTTATCATATTCTAATAACTCAAACAGCTACTGTTTGATATAATAAATTGTAATTTAGAGTTTTTTTTTTTTTTATATATATATTTAAAAGTTGTATATATCCAAAGGATATTAATACATTTTGTTTGCAATTTCAATGCTAAGATAGCTCAAATAAGTTTAACTGTCTTAGTCTACCTGATAGAAAAATCAAGAAACATATCCAAAATATTTGTCATATTAGTTGGTCATTACTTACCACATCATTAATTTCCATCCCTAATTTTGGAATGGATTTATCTTGTTTCATGTAATGTGTCTGAGAGAGACTTGTACATAATGTAAATAAATATTGTTGTACTAAAAATTTATTTAGTTGTCAGTATTCTTATTGCTAATCAACACACACCCACACAATTGTTATTGCTATCAACAGATCCTGTGATTATAGGGAAATTGTCATCAATCAATATTGTAAAAAGTCACTATATGTAGGTATATCAGAATAATTGTGTTAAGCCCTATAATTTATGAATATATCTAGGGCATCATAACTTAATAATTAAACATACTAACCTAAAGAATATTAGTTTAAGTGATATACCAAAATATTAAAAAACCTAATATTAGTTTGATCAGTTCATCTGAATCCACAGGTCTATCATTCACTGGTCTTGGTCATCTTGTTTCTAATTAATGGAGAAAGAAATTTGGAAAGCTATTGCAATTAGCTATTGAAAAATTACTCTTACTTATTGAAGCTTAAAGTTTAGCATAGTTAGGGAATTTATAGAATTTATTGAAAATTATTGAATATTGTTTAGTAATTCAATTCAGTATTAAGAGCTATTTTGTGTGTGGTATGCTTGGTAGTGGCAAAATCCCTCTCACTGACCCAAGTGTATCTTGTATTTCACCCTTTAAGCTATATGAACCCTGAGAAGAATAAATTATATTAATTTGTAGTGTAGAATCAAAAGTTTATAATAGATTTTAAATTTAGTTGTTTATTATAGTTGGATTGGATTTAGGAACATTCACTGGTTTGTAAAAGTCAGTTAAATATTAAAATATTAGTTGCTTCTTTATCTGAAACATATATAGTTTATTTTGACTTTATAGTGGATATTCTGGTTTTGCTGAGCTTGAAGTCCATAATTGATTAATTGTTCCATTATCATTTAATTTAATACCGAAATTTAGAGTTCTGTGCATAATCTTTCATCATCATCATTTCTCTCATCTGTCATTTCAATCTTTCTTTATTCTCTTCTTTCATCCTAATTCACTCATCATTCATTAGCTCTTATTTCATTCTCATCTTAATCATCCATTCACTCTTACACATCTTCATTCTCAGACTCATTTTATTTATTATTTAATTATTACTTATTTTCATCATTCATTTAATCATTTACACCCTCAGTTACTTATTGCCTAATTTATACTTCTAATTTCATATTCATTCCATCGATCTAATTATTATTTATTTATTAGTTTGACAAATACGAAGTTTATTTTATAATTTTATGTTTGTTTGCTGGTTTGTGGATTTGGAGGCTAGCTTGACCAGAAATTATTAATCCACCTCGTGATCTTCTCTCAGATTATAGTTTCATGCGAGCTTAGCCAATAAAGAAATCATCTTTGGTTTATCATGTAAATTGGACTAGTTAGATTAGTGAGAAAGGCAATTGGGATTATGGCACTTAGAAATGTGTAGGCCTGATTGTCCAATAATCAGAGGAGAAGGTTACAATATATATATTCATTTTCGATCCTTCAATTTTGTTAATCTTGCCTCTTCATACTTCTTTAATAACAATTTCATATCTTCTACACTGTTTGCAAAGAATATCATACCATTTGGGGGGGGGTCTATTATGTATTCTCTTGATTTCCATTTCTTTTTCAAATTTTTCTAACTTCAAGTTATCTTAGAATCAAAATTAATAGTAATGGTGATAATAAGCATCTCTGTTTAATCCAATTTCATATTTAACTTCCACTAATTTTCTATCTCCCAGTTAGTATTCATAAAAATTATTATTTTAATATATGAATTTTTCCAAAGTACAGGCTTTTTCATACCTGCACTCCAATATGGAATATATAAGGGGTTTGAACTCAGACTTCACATGACCCTCAAGTATCCACACTATCATACTGCTGACATCCTTGATCACACACATGTTGAAAAGATAAATAATCACCAATATACATATTTTGTGCTAAACCAGCATTCGTCAGTTGGTCCAGATTATCTCCACACATATCCGCAATCAATGCTCAGCTTATATTAAGATAGCCAATCTTCATACTTTAATGGACAGGCCTCAATCCATTGCATCCCACAACTCTTCAGCCATTCATTTCATTGAAAATCTGATAATGGAACACTCAAAGCCCACATTCTCCTTCTACCCATGTTGACCATAAGTCACTTTGACTCCTCATGTACAGGACATAACCCATTTACATACATATACCAGGGATGGCAATCCTTGCAGCACTATATTTTTAATATATGATTTTTTTCTGAAGAATTGTGGGGTGGAGTGGATTGAAGCCTTTCCATTAAAGTATGAAGATTGGCTATCTTAATATAAACTGAGCATTGATTATATATGTGTGGAGATGATAATCTGGACCAACTGATGAGTGCTGGACTAGCACAAAATACATATATTGGTGATTATTTATTTTTTCAACATGTGTGTGATCAAGGGTATCAGAAGTATGAGATAGCATGGATAGTTGAGGGTCATGTGGAAGTCTGAGTTCAACCCCCCTATATATTAAAAATCATTATTATAAAATTCTTACTTATTATTAACTACTCTTAAGTCTGTTTCCATATTTTCATGATTTCTCCAAAATCTATTTTTCTCCACTCTATCATAAGCATTTTTATATCTAAAAACAATAAATAATAATGTATTTTTTTATAATGCACTGTAATAGACTGATATACATTAAATAAATTATCCTACTTTTCTCCTTTGAATAAAATTCATTTTGAATCTCCTCCAAAATTTTATTATTTTCTATTCAAATCCTAATTCTATCCTTTAATATAATAATAATTTATAAACAGTGGAAGTTATTGCGACTGGTCTATAACGAGTTAACATCCTAAAATATTTTCCCTTTCTTTCTCAAACCCTTAAACATTCAATTTGGTGCTCTTATTATCAACTATAGTTATTTTAAAACTTCCTCTTGAAATAAACAATTTCAAGAGACCCCAAGTTATATTGCTTTGAGTAGATTAGAAGGGTACCGTACTTAAAAAATACACTTAGATTTGATTATATTCATTGCCTTTTCTGAGTGTAATAATCAGATAATTCTTTTAGCACAAATATTATCTTTTATTCAAAAGTAAACCTAGAAATCATTTGAATGTTAATGATAAACTTTATAGTTGTATTCATTTAAAATGCTTTTATATTGACTTGCCCTGTCTGTGTGTCCACATTTTTGAATTTCTTTAACAATTGAGCCAATGAAAATATTATATTTGTAGAATACAATTTTGTTAATATTGATTTAACTCATACTTAATTAATTAAATCAATTAAAAATTCATTACGTAAATATTTTTATATATCAGAGAATCACATGATATTTAAATTTGGAACTCGTTTCTTAGAGGGCATATTTTTTTATTTTCACGTCTTATTATTAAAGTATACTTTTTGTCAGATTTTTTTTGTAGTTTTAACCATTTTTTAAAATAATATGTAAATATAATTAAAAAGTAAAATAATATACAAAAAAAAAAATTTTTTAATAATGCTTTTGTGTAAAATAGTTGATTAAAAAGTAGAAAAATAACAAAGCCATTCTTGGAAAATATCAGAGTTCTTAAGAATCTACACTTGTTATAAAATAATTGGAAATTGCAGGAATATTGTCATTTCATAAAAGCATTTGAGGCCTTTTTGATTTTTGTGATTTATTTGAGCCTCAAATGCTCTTATGAAATGACAATATTCATGATATTTCCAATTGTTTTATATCAAGTATAGATTCTTAAGATCTCTGGTATTTTCTAAGATTGGCAACTTAACCAAGAGACAGATTTTTTTGTTATTTTTTTTACTTTTTTGTCAACTATTTACATAAAAGCTTTGTTTAAAAATTTTTTTTATATATATTTTTATTATGTTACTTTAGTTTTCTTACTAATGCACTGAAAATCAAGTCTTTTTTTATTTTATTTAATCAAATTCTTGTTGACGAGAGAGTTTTTGATTCGTCCAATTTGTTCTTCAACTTATAGTAATATATCTGTTGAAATAAGGAGCTATCTTTTTTTTTGCTTTAAGGATTTTAGCAATCCAAGTGTATTTCTTCCTAGAAAAATTCAGTATTTGGAAATTTATTCTCATGTTTTTCCGTGAGGATTGTTTAGATTTATATTAAAGACAGATAAATAATGGTTAACCATTTAAATTAGAAATAATTATTTTAAAAATCTACTGAATTTTTAAAAAAATTTATTTAAATATCAACAACTAAATAAATGTTATAATAAATGTAACCATTTTTATTGAATGCAAATAACATGTTCAGCATTATTGCAAGATTGTATGTGCATGTATAAATTTTTTATTTCAGGGGTTGGAGAGTTAATATTACATATTTCCGTCGTCAAGAAAATGATGTAAGTATTTGCTATTAAAGATTATTCATAGAAAATTATTTTTTAATGAATTTCTCTTTTTCTTCTCTCTGTAAATATGGACATATATATATAGTACATACACACAAGTATATATATAATCTTTCATTTAATAGAAATAACATTTATTGCAAAATAAAGTAATAAAATAATTTAAGCAAAAGTGCTTAAAAGTAATGTTATGTATAAAGTAGTTTTAAAACAAAATTGTTAATTTAGTAAAGTCAATATTAAGTTATTGTTTTTTTTTATTTATATAAGTAATTAAAAAAATGCTAATAGTTTTGCTCAGGGGTTCATAAGAAGGTCGATCAACAGAATCGATTTTGGGACCTCCCGATCCCAAAATCATAAACTCTACTAATTGTGCCAAACTGCACAGGGTATATAAGTAATAGATAAATATCAATAAAAAGATTGTATTCATATATAGAAAACTACTATTTCATTAACTAATTATAATAACTGAAACACAGGCTTATTATATACCTGTGTCTATATATGTAATATATAGGGTATATGAGATTTTCAATTGGATGGATGGTTGAAGAGTTGGAGTGTGGACTAGATTGAAGCCTGTCCATTAAAGTATGAGGATTGGCTATCTTAATATATATCTGAGCACTTATAGCATATATGTGTGGAGATAGTAATCTGGACCAACTGATGATTGCTGGTTTAGCATGAAATACGGTTATTGGTGATTATTTATATTTTCAACATATATGGGTTCAAGGGTGTCAGTGTTATGAGATAGAGTGGAGAGTGGTGGGTCGTGTGAAAGTCTGTTCTCATATACTCTATATATTAACTAATTATCTAGTATTAAATAGTTATGGAACTACCTGTATAAATTCTGATTACTATAGTATGAATAATTACTATTGGAAGAAGAGGTGTAGAGTTAATATTATGGTATATTTGATTAGAAATACTATTCTCCATTGTAATGATATACTAATTTTAAATGTAGAAACTTGTAAACGAGGTACAAAGACAATTCATAATGCACTTACATTTAAAAATTTATCAGAAAAAAAATAGTTTATTGTGATGCAGATATGATAAATTAGTAACTGCATCATTTTCTTGCTCATTTTTATGGTTTTCATCATTAAATATTTAAGATTCACCCAAGGCTTTATGCACTACTGCATTGTCACGGTGAAGATTGCATTCCTCTATTTCCTTTAAAGTTTCTATTTGATTTTTGTCAACATTTTCTTATCCTTTGTTACCATCTGAGATGAAGAACTACATTGGTTCTTTTTAAAATTTGAAGGGTAGTACCCTATGTACTAGGACTGGTCTAATTTCTATGCACATTGTATTTTAAAAATAGATAGTCTGTTTATTTCTAATAACTTATAAATTTATTCATATGATTGCCTGGCATCTTAATCATAAAGGCTCAACATGTGATTCAATAGATTAGTCACATGTGCATTCCCCATCAAATTACTCTTGTCATTTATTAGGAATTCAAATATAAACTTTTGTAAATTTTTAATTTATTTAATACAAATCTTTTGGTTTTTTTTTATTTGTATACAACTAAAATTGTACGTTGGCATACTGTGTTTATAATTATCAGTCAAACTTTGGAATATTTAATTTACAAACAATATAATTCTTGTAAGCACTCAATGGCCCTGATTGATTTTGTAAATATATATGAACAATTATTAATAATTAACAAGAGATTGTTATATTATTTTTAACCCAGGTATTGACTTTAAACTTTATTGAAGATTAATATATCTGTTCTTTTGAAATATTACACATAGTGTTAACAATTTAATTTCATCCTTTTTTCTTTACACACGTATAATATCTAAGATATACGTTCAAATGATTATTAAATGAATAAAGGCATTAGAAAAAATATATAAATAACCCCTCTCCCTAATACTCTTCTGTTACACCTAATGGCAAAACCCTCTTAAATCCCTAATAAATGATTGTTCAAAATTTTTACTATGCTAATCTGAATACAATGAGTATCATTGAGTGCTTGCAAAATTGAAAATTGGAATAGGGCAATTTATGATAGATGAATAATGAATGATGATGAAAGCCTATGAGAATAGTTTGTGACCAGAACCATCTGAAAAGTGTTGGCCATCTGCCTTTTTAAAAAGTTGTTTTTTTACCCATTTGTTTACATTTTGAAAATGTAAAGTATGTTCTGCAGTATTCACATTTAAACATGACCAAAACCAGGGATACAGAATTTGAAAGTCTGTACTAGAAATGACCTCTGACGATTTTTTCATCATTTAAAAGTAATATTATCTAATAAATTCAAAAATTTGTCAATATATTATTTCAGTGGGGGGGGGGGGGTACTAAAAAGGGGCAATAGTTGTGGAGTTATTAAGTAACAAACAAACATTTAAATTTATTTATATAAAGCTATTAAAAATATATTGAAATATTATTTAAAATATTGTAGTAACTGATTGTTAATTTATTACACATACTGCTACTATTTTTAAAAGTAAATTTAGAAAAATTACTTCTGAGGATTGATCATTGCATCCTAAACTTGACAAAAAGTTAAAGGAATTATGTACAAAAGTGAATATCATCAATTGATGTTTCTATAAAATTTTAATCCCACACTGGGGTTTTTTTTTTGTTATTATCAACTTTTTTTTTTTTGTTAATTTACACACATGTATGTATATCACTAAACGTATATGCAATCATACATTTTTCTTACTTTCTTAATGTATAACTTCGCTAGTATACATACTAGAATGGATTTATATATAATATTGTATGTAATTGTTTTTTTTTTTTTTAAGGAACTTGATAAAGAACTTGGTTTATCTGATAAATTCCAGTTAGTTTTACAAGTAGCCAGAAAAGTTCAAGTAAGTATTTATTACTAATTGTTTTATGTTAAGTTCACTTTCTGAAGATAGATCATATAGTTAGGCAATAAATTGTTTTTCTCTTCACCAATAAAAATTGTAATTATACATATGCGATTTTTTTCCGCATGCGTTAGTGAAGCTGTAATTATACTATAATGTTTAATATGCCTGCTTAGCGCTTTGGAGATTTAGTATTCTTGTAAGAGATTAGAATACTAAATCTCGAAAGCGCTAAGCAGGCATATTAAACATTATAGTATAATTACAGCTTCACTAACGCATGCGGAAAAAAATCGCATATGTATAATTATAACTAGGCAATGGCACATTATGAGCAAGCAATTAATTTGATTATTGGTGGCATTTCAAGTTCTAGAGTTTTTAATTAAATATTGAAATTTATGTGTATAAATTGAAAAACAACCCTATATTAAAGCAAAAAAAAAAAACAACAAAGAAGATACAGGTATATATCAAATCCAGAAATATGATTGCTTTAAATAAATTTTAAAAATAATGCAATAATAAAAAAAAAGGCATATAGTTTTAGTGTTCGGGAATTCATTAGAGGTTCGAGCACCAGATCTGTGGGTGTCGGAATCAAACCTAGGACATCTTGATCTATGTCAAACTGTGCAGGATAAAAGTCCTAATGGCTTTATTGTTCACAAATTCATAAGATTGTGAGCACCAGAATCAATCCTGGGGCCCCCTGATCCCAAGTCGGAGACTCTACCAATTGTATCAAACACCCTTTTTATTACTGTATGCATACGTATGGATACGTGTAGTTATTTACCAAAAGTCAATCCTATTCTGTTTTTCCTTTGTTATAATTTTTCAACACTCTTATTTAGCTTGTATTTTTTAAAAGCTTATGTTCACTTTTTTTGTCCTTTTTGCAAATCCTGCTTAATTTCTCCCTAATTTGATTTTTTTAAAATAATTTATATATATTTACTCTTTTCGATAATATCAGTTAACTCTACTTACCTTTTCAACTCTTTGTCAGCTCCACATTTAAAATATATTCAATTTTTGTTCCTCTAAATTTAATTTTTTTAAACTTTGCTCCAAATAAAACTAGATTCTGTATTTCTTAATTCTCATCTTATTAAGTCATAAATTAGTGTTTTAACACTACTAAGTGTCTGAGCAAATATTGCTATTTTCATAATCAGATAGTCAACTTTCTTAATATTTAAAAACTATTATTATCTGCTTTAGAATTCTTTTCTAACTGCTATTCTTAATCTTAAATTATCTCCATCTATGATAATTTTTTTTTGGTTTTAGACTTGCTTCAACAAACAATGCGATAAAGAATAACAGTAATTATTCATCTTTTTTCAAAATTAATGAAATAAGAAACAGTGAAAATTTATAAATATTTTTATACATAAAGCCAGATTTAAAATAATAAAATGAAAAAGATTTTTCGGCTACAAAGATATATCTGGATTGATGTTTACTAATTTGTATTAAAGAATTTAATTTTAAATTTTGTTTAATTATTTAAATAAAATAATTCATAGGATACCAAAAGTCAAAATTCATAGGCAATTTTAGATGGGGCTTCAATTGTGAGAAATATTTATATTTGAAGAGAAATTACTTCAAATAGGTTCAGTAAATTAAGTTTATATTGAATGGAAGCCTTCATTTATGCGTGAAATCCAATCTAAAACATCAATATTTTTAAATAATTCACTCCATAAATATCTTAAATGGGCAAATTCCTTTTCATCATATCACCTGTGTTGTTTGTTTAAAAGCTGCAACCAAAATTGACATCAAAGATGCCATAGATTTTGTAACAAAGGATGGTGGTGAATACTCTTAGCAATTCAAGTGACTATCAGATATTTATTAATGCAATCAACACCAATAACATTTAACTTTGGGATCAAGCTTGATTCAAAGAAAATTTTTAATGACATCTCTTTGTATAATTATTTTTGATACATATATGTGCATGTTGTAATCAGAAGTGAAATTTTGTTTGTTACAAATAGCTGGTCACATTGTTGCTAAGTATTTTGTGTGCAGCTATTTTGATAAACTACTTCATATGTGCATGATACTGAAGATCCTTATATTCTTGCCAGTCCATATGCAACCATATAAGACTTCACATCTTTATTTCGATTGACATGGATCTTGAAGTTAATGGAATTTATGATCTCATTGATGATTACTTCACATACCTCAGAAGATCTAGAATCCTTTTGCTTTCTCTACCACATCTATAGGGAAGATTATTGTAGTAACTTCTAAACAATTTGAATTCGAAAAGATATTTCAAATTGAGATATATAACAAACTGATAATGAGACTGTGACAGTAAAATATTAAAAGCATTAATACCTAAAATGCACAAATTATGAACTTCTGCTGACTTTGTATTAATTAAATCAAGATTATATATTGCTACAAATCCTATCATATTTAAACAGTTATCCGAGTAATGGAAATGTACGTTTTTCATATACATTATTTAATGTTCCTGAAAAAAAATGGCATGCTTTTACAGAATTTGCAAATTATCACCAGATTAATAGTAATGCTTTTATTATATTCAACCCAAATCTTTATTTTCCTATTGAGTATTAGGAAATTTTCGTTTTAGATTTTGCACAGAAAAAAAAAATATATATAATTTTCATTGCAAGTTTTACCAAAAAAATATCTACTCATTTGCTGAAAGATAGATATTTTATTAATAGATCATGTTAGATTTTTTTCACAACTTGATTATTATTCAAAATAGCAAGACTTCCAGTTCTGTTTTCAGACTATAATATCTAAATTAAGTTAAAAATATAATTTCTTTGCTCTCTTTTAAATTTAGAAAAAAACATTTCTCCAAATCTATTTTTGTTTTATAGATGATGTATTCAGAATGGTAACTATCTAAGATAATGCAGCAATAAGATAGTCACAAGAGATTTGTTCTACCAGACTTGATTATCCACGATGGATACTGTAAACTCTTATAGAATAGAGCCTTTAGTCATTGTTTCACAAATGCATGCCAAATGGATAATAAAAATATAGCACATGGTTTCAATAGCTTGTTAATACTGCAAACAAACCAATTATTGTCTTTCCAAAAAATAATATGACTATCTTTTCAACATTAAAAACTTATTTATGAAACAAACAATTCCGAATATGTTACTAAGATAATTCGCAAGCTGTATTCCCAAAGAATCATTTAAATAAACTCGTAAGTAATGCCATATTTTTGTTATATCAATGCTACTAAGATAATTCACAAACTGTATTCCCAAAGAATCATTTAAATGAACTTGTAAATAATGCCTACTTTTTTGTTACATCAAAGCCAATTTATTTTGTCACATAAATAATGATCTAATGATCACTTTTATCTGAACTTTGGTTTGTTACATAGTAAAAAATTGAAAATTGATACTCGAAAAAGCTGAAATCTTTTTTTTATTAAAGATGATTTTTGTTTTTAATATTAACCAAGCCAGCTTACAGTTTCAAATATTAAATTTAGATGAAATCCTAATGATTTTAATGAGCACGTGAATAATTGTATGGCTATTAAATATCTTAGTACCTATAAAATTAAATTATCTTAATAACACATTCAAGTTTGTTTCTTCCATGAATAGATTTATATTCATAGCATTAGATATTTGATAGCCATAAAATTATTTATATTATACTGGATGCTTTTTTAAAAATTGTATATTGACTTATCTTCCACTCAGCTACTTTTACTCAAATTGGATTGTTGAGAGAATAGTTTGAATCTTTAAAAAATGTTATTTAATTCAAAATCGGGGAAATGTAGAAGTTTTCTAAATAAAATATTTGATGTGTCAACATTTTAGGCAGAAATCTAGCAGTACTCATTTTTGTAAAGTTATAATTTTTGCATAGTCCTCACTTGTACAATTTTATTATGAAAAAATATTAAAGGTAAACCATGAACTCAGCACTTGGAAGAAGTATGATACCTTTTCCCCAAATAGTGAGAGCTGCATTGTTTTTTTACATTTAATGCATAAGCATTCAGCTCAGTTATTTAGATGTACTTACGCTTTTATCTTTTAACTCATAATACTCATTTGTTACTCAATTTTGAATAGCCATTTGAGCTAATAATAATAATCATGCTATACAAAAGAAAAATTCTAAACCTGCTATAAATATTATGAAAACAAACTAAGAATTAAGGATCAATCTATCTTTTAGTTTTCAACAGTAAGAACTTATTATTTGACAATCAATGCATTCATATTTGCAGTTAAGATAATTCATAAATATTTTAGATAACAAGCCATTTATAATTATTGTATGATACCTTGAGTAACTTGCACTCTGAAATTGAGTTATTTACCAAACCTGTGGCTACTACATGAATAATGATGAAGCCAATAAACATCACATGATCACCATTTCTTATGTTATTAAAACAGACAAAACTCTCTATACGTAGTGCCACTCAGTGCAAGCCAGAATAATCAGTGGATGCAGGAAGGCTTGTGCATAAAATCCTCATCTAGTGCCTACTCATCCAATATCCCCAGACTAGTTTCTGGCTTGTGGCCTTCGTCAGTGAGGAGCCTTGGATCTGAGAGCACTGCACCTAGATCTTAGGATATAATGCAACCCTCCAGCAAGCCACCTTTTATCTCTACTTAACTACAAAACTATGAGTCTTAAATAATGATGAAGATAAGATGGCAGCAAAACAGTCATTTTGAAGATGAGCTTAGAAAACCAAAAATCTTTCAAGCATTAAAAGAAAATAAAAACTTCTTCCTGCTTCATTAAAATCAAATCAAATTAAATATAAAAAAAACATTGAAATAAGAGAGAAAATTATTATTACATATATTATATATTGTAAAATAAATAATAATATTTAAAAATAACTAAATTACAATCAAGTAATTTTTATTAAGTAACTGCATTTTTTTTTTATTAATATCACTACCATTTTTTTTATGTATGTAAATATTTGGTTAATTATAAATAAAGTTCTTCAAATAGTGTTGTAAACTTTTTTTTAAATGTTAATTGCATTGTTTGCTTTTCATCTTTTTTCTCCTAACTTTTCTCAAAAATTTGATGCTATAGACCAGAGGGGTTAACAAACTCTTTAATATGAAGAGCTATTTTGTTTAAATCGCCTGCTCACCCCGAAATAAAGAATGATAATAAAAGAGATAAAAAATATGTTCATGAACAATACAAATTTCTGAATGACTGTGGATGTATTTGAAACATTTTTTTTTAGTAATAGAACATAATAGAATCTGTACAGATCCTAAGGAAAATAAAAAATTCTTTTAAATAAATAAAAACAGAAAATTATTTTGACAATTTGAGTTATTCACAAATTTCTAATATTTAAATATTCATCACAAATGATAATTACTAATCTACAATAAGCCTGAATGCAAGAAACAATATTCTAATGTATATTTTTCTTCTTCTAGAGCAGCGTTTCCCAACCTTTTTTGGCTCACGTACCACTTGGTAGTACATCACGCTAAATTGTACCACTTCGTAAAAATGATTGTATTTTGTGAAATTTGTTATTGCGAGTGTGTTATTGCATTTGCATTATAAATATTATAGGGTGACCATGTATGTATTCACATCTCATAATGAGACAAATTACATTGAAACACGCCTAAACGTCACGCCAGATTACAAACTCACTGAAATTATAAACTCACTGTAACATATTTATATGTATGTGTTTGTTCAATGTTTCATATGTTTTACAAAATAATTTATTAAAGATTACATTATTACATTAAAGGTTATTTGGTACATATTTTGTTCAAAGTGTTTTCTCATTCCTTCATTTGGTTTTGGAGCATCTTGCTATTGGTTGGCCATGGAGAGGATAAATCCAGCATGTCCCAAGTCATAGTAAAAATAACCTCAGGGGTTATCAGGCTATCTCTTGTTCTTGTTTTCTTTATATTGTTCAGCATGAAGTTAATAGGATTAAAATTTTGATGATTAAATACTAGCTTACATCTAGCAATCCACAATAGATGATCAAGAATTAATGAGAGTCTAATTTCAAATTAAATAATTTAGATTGATTTGCCTTGATCCGACTCATTATTTATCTACTATTTTGTCATATTTCGTTTACTAATAAATGGTTTTAATAAAAACACAAAATTATAAAAAAAACAATTAGTATGTTTTCTTATCATAATCAAATATTTTTATAAAATAAATTTAATGAGATCTTTGTGCTTGTTTCGAACAACATAATTTTTTGAAATTTGATTCAAAAGATGCGAGGTATATCCTTAAGTCTACAGCTGCGTTCAATCTGTTTCGATACTTATTTTTAAAAAAATATATGAAAAAAAAGCTCTTCCTACTAATTCCGTAGTAAACGGTAATAATAATTTAAGAGCTTTCTCAGAAAGTTGTTCATATTTTTTAATGTTTAACCAAAAATTAATTAGATTGTGTCGTTTGAATTCTACTTGTAAAGTTCTGTCACATGATAATTCTATTAAATTTTCTTTATCCTTTATTGATAATGATGTAGCTTTTTCTAAATTTTCTGCATAGAAGGGGTTTGAAATCCAATTATCATTTGTGTTTTTGGATTTTGGAAAATATTCCATGAAAGACAATTTTAATCCTGTTAAATGTGCTATTATATTTTCTCGTATATCTTGAGACAGACTAACCTTATTTTCAAACAAAAAAATATGAAGAGTTTCGAATACTTCCAGTTGATTGTTTTCGATACTTATATATATTACTGTTTCCAAAAATCTAATTTCTTAATCATACTTTCAATTTTATCATTAACATTAAAGATCGTTATCGACTGTACATTTTAACAACTTTACTGTATAATATTATTAATTAAAATAATTTTTATGAATTATAGGAAAAAACGTTTCTATATTTTTATGATTTAATTTTTTTTTATGTCCGCCATTATTGATTATTTTTCGTGTACCACCAACCAGCGACTCGCGTACCACCAGTGGTACGCGTACCACAGGTTAGGAAACACTGTTCTAGAGTTATAAAAAAAAAATTTTTTTCCCCATATGTCATAGCATCAGCCGGAAGGCAAACCCGCAACAACTGTCTACAACCAACTGCGTGCTTGCAAGGCGGCTGCGCTGATCTCTCGGCTAACAATGCTTGACTAGTTATCAAAATATTTATTTACCAATTATAAGAGGAAATAAAAAATGTGTTCATGTTTATTATGATAAAAAGAGCCACGAGATTGGTATCAAAGAATCATGTTCGGTTCGACAGCCACAATTTGCTGAGCTCTGATATAGACCATTTTGTAAAAATGCATTCTATAATTATACTGAATTAGTTCTTAAATTTGTAGAAATCAGTTTTTGTAAGGAATAAATATTAATTAATTAAGTGTTATGCTTTGTTATGAAGTAGCAATGCCATCCAGTATAAACTGGCATTTAAAATTATGTTGTACTTCAATAATAATCATAATTATTATTTTTAATAAAGTTCCCTAAGATAATTTTCAATTATAATACTATCTTTCTCATTATGTTATCTTAAGTAATCCTTATTTTTTACCTGTTAAAGTTAATATCATTATTACACGGAAATCTTTTTGATGTTAATTTCTGGTGATGATACAAATGAATTTCTACAGAATAACTTATGTGTTTAATTTATCAGTCTTTTCAGTGACACATTCATTAAGTTGAACTGTGTCTATCCATTTTATTACTGATTAATTCCTTCTTTTTATACATTGTGTATCCATAAATAAATATGTATTACTGTTTATATATAAAGTTCGCAAAATAAACTCTTAACAAGCTTTGAGAATATCCTGAACCCCAGACCGGTTTCTGCATCTAGCGTCGTCAGTGAGGTGTTATGATATTCATTAGATGCAGAAACCGGTCTAGGGTTGAGGGTAATCTCAAAGCTTGTTAAGAGTTTATTTTGCGAACTCTATATATAACATTTGTAAATACGAGCTTTATTAAAATTAGGTCATGTGACATCTGACTTGATTTTTATTTTTTTAATAATTTTATCAATATGTATTACTGTTTGTTTGTTTTTCCATCTAGTATCATTTTAAAATTTATTTTAGTTAAAGAAATTGAAACTATAAATATGTAAATCGTATTAGTTGTAGACTACAACTACCAGGAAGATAAGCAAAAAAACTACCCCAGTTAGTAACTAAAGAGTAATATAATATAGCAATCATTAGTGTTTTTCTTTTGCTTTTTTTTTTTTTTAATCATGTATAAGATATACTTTTATAAATTAAATCATGAGAATATTGTCTGTTGAAAAGTAAGTTTATTTATCCCAAAGAATTAAATGAGATTCTTAATATGAATAGTAGAATTCCCAGGGGACACTGCAAACTGTCATTATTGTGATAGATGTTCAGGAATACTATGATTTTAATATTTCAATAAGTTTACATTGGGTATATTGTTTGAAAAAACTCCAAATTATCGTGCTTACATGGAAATATTTCAAATACTTTCCTATTCCTTCCAATGCTTTTCGACAATATGATTTATGAGAATTTATGAAAATCATGTGTTCTGGAAAGTTCCATAAAGCACAGAAAATTTTGATATAAGGAGTGCCAGCCTGCAGAAATATCTAAAAATGGGTGTTGGGAGAAAAAAGACTAAAAACCACTAAGGTAGATGAAAAACAAAATAGATTAAACTGATGACAATCAAATATGCATCACTGGTTTATTTAGAGTCCGTAATATTGAATAACAAATAATGACAAAATTTAAGATTTTTTTTAAAATTTGTTTTATAACAAATTTAGATATTAAAACAGTAGTAACTCTCTCCATAGAGTAGCACTACCCAGTTCAGATCATAGCAATTAATGAATGCTAGAAGGTTTGTGCATCAAAATCCCTTTGTAGTACCTACTCTTCCAATATCTCCAGACTAGTTTTTAGCTTATGGCCTTTCTCAGTGCACCTAGATCTTTGGATCTAATGCTCTTAGCCAGCTGTCACCTTTTATCTCACTGATGAAAGCCACAAACTACAAACTAGTCTGGGAGTATTGGATGAGTAAGCGCTAGATAGGGATTTTGTTGTACGAACCTTCTAGCATTCCACTGATTATTATGGCTTGCATTGAATAGCACTATTGTATGGAGAGAGTCGCTACATTTTTAACAGCTTGTGTAGGCATAAGAAATGATGAGAATGTGATATTTTAATGGTTAAATCTAGATATTCTATTTAAAAAAATCCTACATTGTCCCTTCTCCTTTCTACAAAAGTTACTTTACTGCCAAATAAACTTTACATAATTATTATTTAGATTTATGATTGATTGCTATCTTTTTCATGGTAAGAGAAATATTATTTTACCTTTTTTTCTAGAATACATTTGGAAAAGTGGCTGACTATTTAGAAAAATGTAAAAAGTAAGTAGTTTTATTATTTTTAATCATTAAATATAATTTCATGATAAATAAAACCAAAAAAAGATATTCAAGCTTCTAACCTTAAAGAAACGGTCCTAAATATATATTATAATGGGGTGGATTTGAGATGAAGGTGTGGTGGTGGGATTCATCATCGTAAACAAAATATAAATATAAAATTTACAAAAAATATATAAGTAATGCTGTATATTATAAGATCATGAAAGGTCAGTGATAGATCACTCTGAGAGATTAGGCCAGTTAACTCATTAGAGTAACTATAAGTATAATTAAATAAATTCACCAGCATTAAAAATAAGTCAAAGTAATACTCATTCATCATCATGAATGATTAATAATAAAATAATTCAACAGTCAATCTTGTGACTGGGTTTGAAATGGATCTATTGTAGACCAGGCCAACTATTTAGCCTTTTGCCAGCTTGGGGCAACTATTTAAACATTTAATTTGGATGCACAAACTAAGTGCTCATCCATCAGAATACATAATAATCAAAACAATAATGCTGGGATATTAAAATATGCTGGTCATTATATCAATGTCCTGGCCATTTAGTACCACTAAGGTCCTGGCCAACTATAAACTTAATTTCTAACAGAGACTAAACAAATAAAATATAGTGCATGGACTTTAAAGAATATATACTCTTAGTGCTAACCCAGAATTCAACTGGAAACATTCCTTTTTCACATAATAGACTATTTGCACTAATCTAGCTCAGAGAACAAACTATAATCAAGAAATGATGCAAAAACTAAGGCATTTATTGTAAAAATAATGTTTGTGTGTACTCCCAAGCTCCATTTTGCAATGATATAGATGTTCTACACTGCCCCGGTTATGTGATTTTGAATATGAAAACATTTGTTGATCAACACAATGGAGCCAAAAGATGTATCCTATTTTTTACATGGATTCCTAATTCAGTATTAGAAAAATGTCGATCGAATCTGATTAAAGTTGAAAAGTATATGGTAATTACCATATTTTGGGGGTAATTTTACTTCAAATTTTGACTAAAAATGGTAACTGTAGTAGAAAATTACCGTATATGAAAGCATGGTAATTTTTTAATTACATATTTTTTAGCTTAAATTTTTTGTTATATTTTAAAGAAAAGAAAGAAAAAATAATACTATTTTTAAAACTAAATTGCACTGATAGGAGCTTTTTAAAATATTTTGAATCTGGTATAAAATATAAAGAGTACTGAAGTAATGGTTTTCTTGGTTCAGTATTTTCTTCAATAATGTAGCGATTCCGATATCGGTAGTACTGTTATTGGAAATCTTAAACAAAACAATGCTTTATAATCTTAAAAAAGAAAAGTCTATGCTCTTGATGAAATACATGGAGGAGTTTTAAAATGTAGTAGTCATATATTAGCTTAAAAAATATTGAAATTTTTTTAAGAATATATAGACTCATAAAATTCTCTTAGTCCAGTTTTTAAAAATAAAGGGAATAGACAAAATTGCAGTAATTAGTATCATTATTACCCAGTACAGCAAAAATACTGTCAGAAATTTTGTTGAATAGGTTGCTTCCAGTCAGATAAATAGTTATCAGAGACTCCGTGTGGTTTTGGAGAATCAAGAAGCACTATAGAAATGGTTTTTGTTGCCTGGGAAATGGCAGAAAAGTGTTATAAACACAGAAGTGATTTATAAATTGGTTTTTATTGATTTTGTCAAAGCATTTGATTCAGCTAATCAAATAGGTGTATAGCATTGTTTGAAATTTGTTGGTTGTCCATCAAAATTTGTGAATTTTATGCAGCTTCTATATGATGGAATGAAAGGACGGGTTATTACTATAAGTGGAAAATCTGAGGCATTTTATGTGAAAACTGGTGTTTAAAAAGAATGTGTACTTGCTCCAACATGTTTTTTACTTTTTATGCTAATTGACTTGGGAACTGCTTAGAGTAAGTTTAATAAAATGGAGATCAACGAAAGTGAGAATTTCATCTTCTTAAATTCTGAATTCACAATAATCTCCTGATGTTTGTGCTCTTTTTACCAGTTTAAACACAATAGAGTGTACATAATGTTTTGAATGCAACATTCATAATCTTGGGTTTAATAACTAATGTTCAAAAAAATTTTTTATCATCCAGTGATAGAAGAAAGTTCCTCAGCAATTTTTAGCTTGGATAATTATCAACTTGAGAATGTAAACCAATTTAAATACCTTGATACTTTTATAAGTAGAAAGATGACCTTAATATATTGAGGTACAACACAGACTCCAATGTGCTGCTTTTAGCAACTTAAAAGATAGGGAATTTCACCATCGGGATGTAACTCCTGCAACTAATTTAGCTGTACATAGATATATTATTTTACCTAGTTGTACGGAAGTGGGACTTGGATGTCTATTGACACAATATAAAGGCATTAGAAAAGTTTCATTTAAGAATGCCCTTTAAAATTCTAAGATCATCATCATCATCATCAACCATTATCAATCCACTGCAGGATGAAGGTCTCTCCAAGTTTAATCCATCTTCTCCGATCTTTAGCTTCTATTCTCCACAACACCCCTGCACATTTTCTTATTTCATCCATCCATCTCGCATGTGGTCTCTTTCTGGATCTTTTACAATCTCTTGGAATCCAATTTAAGATTTCAATTGTCCATCTGTTATCATCTCTTCTAACAATATGTCCAGCCCAACTCCATTTCAATCTTTTAATTTTTTCAATGAGGTCAATGACACCCTGTTTGTTCTCTTACCCAAACATTGCGTTTACGATCTCTTCTTGTTACTCCCAACATACATCTCTCCATACTCCTTTGAGTGGTCTGAAGTCTCTGTATTGCTCTTCTATTAAGTGTCCAAGTCTCAGATCCATAAGTAAGAACTGGTAAAACACATTTGTTAAAAACCATCCTTTTCAAACACATAGGCATATTTCCTTTTAGTATCAAGTTATTTCTACCAAAAGCACTCCAACCAAGTTTAATTCTATGATTAATTTCCTCCATTATGTTTCCATCTGTATTAATAATCTGACCAAGGTATTTGTAACTGTTAACTTCTTCTAATTCTTCATAATCAATCTTTATTTTCATATTTTGAGCAAATCGATTAAACATTACTTTAGTCTTTTTAACATTTATCTTTAGTCCTACTTTTCTACTTTCATCTGCTAACTCCTGCAACATTTCCTGCAGCTCTGAAGCATTATTTGCAAAAACAACTACATCATCTGCGAAATCTAAATGACTTAAATACTCTCCATTTACTTTCACTCCTTTAGTTTCCCATTTTAATCCACAAAATACTTCTTGCAGCACTGCTGTAAAGAGTTTTGGTGATATGGAGTCACCTTGTCTTACACCTTTCTCAATGTTGATTTTTCCAGTATCATTATGTAATCTAATTGTTGCTGTTGCATTTTTATAAATATTCTTTAAAATATGACAATATCCTGGATCTATACCTTGATGATCCAATGCTTTAATCACTGAAGAAATGTGTATAGAATCGAATGCTTTTTCATAATCTACAAATCCAAAACATAATGACAACTCATATTCATTTGTCCTTTCTATGACTTCTCTCAATACCTGGATATGATCTATTGTATTAAAACCACTTTTAAATCCAGCTTGTTCTCTTGGTTGGTGGAAATCCAAAGTTCTCTGTAGACGAGTTGTAATTATCTTGGTAAAAATTTTATATAAAACTGATAAAAGGCTGATAGGTCTGTAATTTCTAATATCTTCTTTATCACCTTTTTTAAATATTAATATTATTACTGCATTCTTCCAATCTTCCGGTACATCTTTATCATTTAGACATTTGGTATATAACTTTGCTAAAATTATTTCTATTTCTTCACCTGCTTCTTTTAATATATCAATTATAATTCCATCATTTCCTGGAGCCTTTCCTTTCTTCATACACTTAATTGCATGTCTCACTTCTTCATTTAAAATTCTGGGCAATTCGGAAGATGTAATAGATATAGGAGGTACTTGTTCTTTATTACTATATAATTCTTGATAAAAATCTTCTACCAATTTCATGATGTCATCTCTCTTTTTAGTAATAATTCCATCTTTTTTTCTTATTGCAGATATAAATTTCCTACCAATACCAAAATGTTGTTTAACATTTTTGAGACTTTTATTTTCTTCTACAGCTTTCCTTGCTATTTCACAGTTATACTTTCTTATATCATTTTCAACTCTTTTCCGTACCATTTTACAAAATTCGAGATATTCAATTCTTTTAAATACATCATTTTTGTATATCTTCATATTCCTTCTTTTCTTCATAAATTCTCTAGTCTCAGTAGAAATTTTATTAGTCAATTGCTGCTTTTTTCTACCAGCTATGTTTGTTGCAGTTTTTAAAAGTGTATCAGTTATTTTCATATTAATTTCATTCAAATCTGTATCATGTTCAAAATCTCCTAACACTTGAAACCTATTTGTAAGTTCTAATTTAAATTCATTAGAATGTTTCTGAAGATTAGGAATATCAACTGTAAATATTGTTTTTCTTAATAATTTTTGTCTTTCTAGTTTTACATTAACATGTAACTTACACCTTACTAATCGATGATCACTTCCTGTGTTAAATTTATTAAGAACATTACAATCTTGAAATATGTATTTTCTGTTAGTCAAAATATAATCCAATTCTGCTGTACCTCCATTTGGATGCTTCCATGTCCATTTCCTTTTAACATTTTTCTCAAAAAATGAATTCATAATATAAAGTTTTTCTTTTTCTGAAAACTCCACAAGTCTATGTCCTCTCTCATTTCTATTACCATAACCAAAATTACCTACAGCAATTTCATCTTTCATTTGTCTACCAATTCTAGCATTAAAGTCTCCCATAACAATTTTAAAATGTTGTTTACTCTGATCAAAAGCCTTTTGTACATCCATATAAAAATCTTCTACTACTTCATCACTATGAGAACTTGTTGGGGCATAAACCTGAATTATCTGCATTTGGTATCTGCTATTAAGTTGTATAACTAATCTTGCCACTCTGTCCGATACACCATCAATCTCCACAATATTGTTCTTCCACTTTTTATTTATAATGAATCCTACTCCACTTGTATTTCCAATATGTGTGCCTTTATAATAGAGTATATGTCCACTTTTTAAATCAATTGTTTCTTCTCCTTTTCTTCTAACTTCACAAAGTCCAATAATGTCCCATTTAATATAAGATCATAGAACCAATAAATATATACTTTAGCTTGCTGGATGTGATAGTCCATTGTTGTATAATCACACTTTGTTGGATTGAACATAATAAAATGATTAAACAATTCAAGACTTCTTAAAAGTGTTTGAGCATGGTTTTTGTAAGAGCTAGACCCTGTTTACATTATACGTACTATCTCAAAGAAATCCTAAAGAAATGCATTGTGGGTTGTTTCCATTGGGAAGATAGAGCAGAGACAAAAATACCTTGGAGAACTATATTTGGACTATTGAAGTATTTTAGAAAAAAAAAGTTTTCTGCTGAAGAAATTAAAAGACAGCATCACCAAACATCAAATAATGGACCATCACATTCCACATATGAATGTATTTGTGGTTGACAGATTGGTTTGTATGGTTTTTGCAAAACTTATTTCTATAGCAGTTTTTTCCTTATCTTTCCTTGGAGTTGGAATGGCTTTATTGATTTACAAGTGATATCTATATGTATGTAATAAAGTTATATATTTAATTGTTCTTCTTGCTTTCTGTCTATGTTATAGGTCTTACATCAAAGACATTCTAAAGAAGTGCAATTGTTTCTATTGGGAATATCTGACAGAGAGTAAAATACATTGAAGAGCTATCGCTGATCATAGTGTTGACGTATTTTGAAAAAAGTTTTCTGCTGAAGAAATTAAAAGACAAGCATCACAAAATATCAAACAAATAGAAAAATATTCCAGTATGTTTGACATATGGATGATGTATTTGTGGTTCACTGATTAGACATTGCAAAACCTTTCTAGAGCATTTTTTTTTCTTTTCTTTCATTGGAGTTGGAATGGCCATATTTATTTAATGAGTGACTGCTATATGTATATAATAAAGATATGTATTTAATTACTCATCTTTCCAAGTTATTCTCCAAAGGATACAAGTACCCAGAATCCGCTCAATAAGATAGACCAGCTATGGTGGAAGTAGATCATTTTAAGATGGGTAGGAAAATGAATGAAATTAAATAAATGATGATATATACCATTTTTACAAAGATTAGATATAACTTTGATTTACTTAATATTTTTTGACAATTTGTGTTTAATTATAGACATTTAATTACATATTATACAGAATAATTTATGTTGACTCTTCAATTTACTTAAAATTAATCAACGACGACTCACCATGATCTGATTGTAACTATTGAAAAGGAAGATCAACTGAAGTTTCCCTCATTGTTTTATTTTGGCTAACTGTTATATTTGTGTGTATGTGTTTATTAATCTGTATATTATAAAATTATGCTTTTTAAAAATGAAATGATTATGCATATGATACTTTATGTTAATATATATAAATTATATCATAATCATAGCTCTTTTGGGCTTTATTATAGATGATCTTTGTGTATACTTGATAGCTACTTTTGTATTCAATTATTCAATTATTTAAATTTATTGTTTGTTATTTAAATATATTTAAAGTTATTCAGAGACCCCACTTTTTGGAAAGGGGGATGCTGGTATCTTTTCTGTTTATAGAAAATTCATTCTTGGCTACTATCCAAGCCTCCTTGATCTTTCGTATTTTATTCTCTCTGGGCAAATGATATTCACTCTGGACAAATCAAATTTATGGCCTAGTTGTTGTTCATGTTCTATGAATATAGAAAAGTATTCATTACTTCTCTTGGCCTCGTTATATAAATAATTGTGCTGGGCCAGCCTTGTTGATAAATTTGCCCTCATCTGCAGTTTGCTTTGTTGCACTCAATTTTGTAAACTATTTGATGAGTTGCTTTCTTAGTCAGTTTATCTTTTGAGTTATTCAGTAGTTTATTTAGTGAATGTATGTGTCAATATTGTTTTTTGGTCTATTTTGAATTTACAAAATTTTAAATTCCTGAAAAGGGAACCTTTAAGACCGCCATATTTATGGGCCATAGGAGTTAAAGATTTGGGATGGATGGTTCCTCTAATATTTATCGATTTTAGTACCTTTCTGTAGTTTAAAGGGTTGAATTGCCTTTGCATGTGAAATTCTAAAATCGAATACTTCGGTTCTTATCTTCTTTTTCAATGGTCCAAATTAAAGGAGATGTCAGTTCTAGTTCTCGATGAATTTTTGTGATTAGTTTTTCATCTGCACAAATCAATGTGTCCTCTGCATATCTAGTATGTTTGCAGGCAGGGATGCAAACTTTGGTATATTTATGTTTTCAATCTTTGAGAGGTATAGGCTACATACAATACCACTGAATGAAAGCCCCATGGGCCATCCTTTGCTCATTTGATAGTGATTTTATTCATGAACTCATATGATTATTTTATCATATATGAATCAAAACCCAAATCTTCAGCTAACCAAGATGCAATCATTTTAGCCGCATTATAAAAATACGACTCTCCAAAGTCTATTATCAATCTTAATGGGAAGTTCTCTTTATTAGTTTTATATTTGCAAAAATTCTAGATACTATTGTTGCTGACGAATACATTTTAAAGTAGCTAGCATTCGTGAATATTTTTCCATGATATTTTTTAAATATTGATGATATAAATTTGTCTTTTTTATATGTTAAATTATATGAAGTGTAATTTAAGGTTTATTTTTTGTCATCTTACAGCTTATTAACCTGGCAAAAGCCAGAAGCCACTTGGCAGTTATTCATTCACCTGTGCTTGGCCTTTATTAGTTCCTGTGTATTATCTACAGTCACTTTATTTACTTTAGCAGGTTAGTAATTTTTTATATTTTTAGATATTTGTTTGACAGATAAAAAATCAGATATATTAATCTTTAACTGAGGTTTAAAGTTTATATCTGTACTAGAGATAGTTTCTAGTTTCGATAATGATTAATTATTGTATTTATCTGAAATGGATGGCGTCAAGTTGTGAGTGGAGGAAGTTTGACAATGGTACATGAAAATGTAACAAATAAATTTTGTATATATTATTTTTTTTAAAAAGTGTCAGGAAGCAAAGAAGTAAAGATTATAGTATCTTCTAATATTATTTTATTTGAATACCCATACGCAAAAAGTCAAAAAATAGTGCAATATTTATAAACTCACCATTGGTTTTAAGACCAGAATAGAGTTGTTGTTTTTTTCTTTCAGTTAGTTTGAAGATTTACGAAAAGTGTTTTGAGCTACAGAATAAAGTTGATTCTAAAATATATTGCTTGATTATAAAAGTTAAAATAAAGTTAGCAAAATATATCATAGGGCTTTATTCATGTTTGCCTTATAAGTCAAACATCATAGGTTAATGTATATTTTTACTCATAGTAAGTCTTAATAAGGCACTGCTTTCAATACATCTTAAAAATATAAGATATAAAAATAATTAATTTAAGTTTATATTCATTCAAGCACCATACTTATAATTTTAATTGACTTTAACAAAAAGATATATATATGATCAATAGATGGCGTTTTACCAAAACCACCGAAACAAGTGTAAAATTTGTTTACATAAATGACAAAAGAGTCAGAATTAACTATCTCTTTCATTATATATATAAAGCTTCCTGCATAGTTTTAAGAATTATAGTATTCCTAATTTTGATATTCAATGAGAGTTTGAATTCTATTTAAGAATAATTTACAATTATACGCCGTATAAGAATTAAGATATGGAAAGTTTGCTACTGTGAATTAAGGTATTATAGATGCAATTTTAGTTGAAGCTAAGAATAAAAATGATAGAATATACTGTTATTGAGAATCCTTCATAGTTACCAGCAACTAAACTTATAACTAAGAATTTAACATATATACACATTTATATATTTATTTTGGCCACTGCCTAAAGTTTGGGATTAAACTCATTCTACTGTACAATAATTTAAGTGTGATAAACACATACGAAATCACAAACAAATGATATGATTTTTATACCAGGTGATCTGAATAGTCTAGATATGGCACTTTAGGCGACATATATATAAATATGCTTTATTAGTAGAATTAGAAAAAGATTCACTAGAATACACACATGTCCTAAGTGTGTGTGTATATGTATGTGTGCATTTTAAATTTTTTTGTAAAATCTATGGCACTTTGTGGAATGTATATATAAATATGCTTTATTAATAGAATTTAGAAAAAGATTCACTAGAATGCACACATGTCTTAAGTGTGTGTTTGCATGTTAAATTTTATGTAAAATCTTTTAAACCCAGAAAGTATTTTGGCATGATGTAGGACAATTTGAATTTAGTTTAATATATTTGGTTTAAATTTCATAGACTCATCAAATATATGAAATGATTAAGTCAGTTGTAGATAGAATCAAATATTTTAAGATGGTGAGTTGTTATTTTATCATAAATTATAGTAAATAAATCATATACAACAGTTATATAAATATATATATATTAATAATAATTACATTTAAAAAACCTTTTTAGTACATGGTTTTGTGAAAAAGGCACAAAATCATATGCCAAAAAAGGGTTTTTATATGTAATTATTATTAATACATTTATATAGCTGTTGTATATGATTTTTTTTTTTATTTATTATAATTTATATGAAAGAACACCATAATGGACTTCATTAATTTCCATTTTTAATGATATTTGTCATAACTGTTACATGTATTTGCCTATTACATATGATAACCATTTCCAACTTTCTTATACACTTAACAATATTATTTTTTACATGAAAACTTTACTCTTACAGTTTTGACTGTCCTGCAGTCATCATCAGAGATATATAAAGATCTCTAATGATGACTGCAGGACAGTCGAAACTGTAAGAGTAAAGTTTTTGTGTAAAAAATAGTATTGTTAAGTGTATAAGAAAGTTGGAAATGGTATCATATGTAAATATAGAAATCAATACATAAAGAAAGAAGAAGAAAATTGTATTATTTGCCTATTGTTATAGAAAAAATTATGATAAATTCATTCAAAAATTTGTCTTTATATAATTATTTGCATTAATTTCTAGATCTCTTCTTATATTAATGAAACTATTCTATTTTTGAAGAATTATTTTATTTTGTAGGTCTTTATATGGGCATTAAGCTATTTCTTATTGATTATATATATTATCGATTTCCCCGGATAAGGGAGAAGCATGACTCATCATTAAGGCTATGGAGGATGTTACCTACTGATGCACAATTAGAAAAGTTACACACAAGAGCAATTATAAATAAGGTAGCTTGTTCATTGAGAATTTATTTTTGATATTTGAGTAAATTTGTGTGAGTATATATAATTAATTGCAAATCTTAAAAAACTAGTACATGACAATGTTTTGTAAACATATTGAAAATATTTTCTTTTTCAAATAAAACAATTTTTTATTTACAATTTTTAACATCATTGATAGTTTGGTGGGATTTTTTTTTTTAAAAAAAATTAATCAAAGTTACTTTAATCTTATAAAGGTTTTTAAAATGTACAGTATTAAAAGAAAGTTTTGCTTTGGTTAAAAAATTTGTTTTTTAAGCAAAACGTTATATTTATTTATTTAAATATTAAATTATAAAAAAAAAAACAATTATTTTTTTGCTGCAAATTATTTATCTAGTTTTGAAAGATGAAAATCTGTTAAACTAAATTATAGAATTTAATGTAATTCTGCATATATTTACCATTTTTTTAAAAAAAAGAAAGAAATTATATAATGTCTAAATTCTTTTAAAAATTTTTATGTTTATAATTGCAAGTTGAATGATTGAGTCTTAAATTTTTTTTTAAAAAATATTAGAAAAAGATTGATTTAATTATTGTAGAAAAGTAATGATCTATTGTCTAAATAAATGCTTTCAAATGTAGTTGAGAATGAATGTCTTACTTCTTTGAAAAATAGTATTAAGACAAGAACCTTTTCCATTATCAGACTCTCTTTTTTCGTAATATACACTTTCTGGATTACACATTGTAAAATTGTATTTAATATTGCCTTAATTCAGCAAGAAAAATATATAATGTGAAAGCTTTCTAAGATCAAGGGAAGGGATCAACTTCTCACACCGAAGAGTAAATTTGATGATACATGGAAACTGATTTCTATATCTGAATAGCTTTACAAGAGCCTTACTCTTTCAAATCTTCATCAGAAAACATAGTACACTCCACGGCTGTAACATATGAAGCACTCGTTAGTCCTTTCCATTCCTGACTGCAATCTTACAAAGATACCACTGTAATCTATAATTATCTGTTCATATATGTACATATTTTACTTCTAAGTTATTATTAATAAAAATTTATTGAGATAAAAGGATACCACTGTTTGAATCATGTAATTTACTCTTAAGGTGAATTTATATATCTATATAATTGTATATTAATTGCTTGAGAGATCACATGATGATTGAGCACTTAAGTGTCAACTTGGTTACAACAATTCTATTCAATAGAGTGAAATGAGATTTCTTTAAAATTTGAGCATCTAAGAATTGATTCAGGAAACTTCCTCAAATTTGCTATCCTATTATTGTGCTAAATAGCACAGAGCATGCGAGTTTATTGTAATCTGTGAAAGTCTTATGGAATTTTTTGCATATAAAAGTAAAACATATGCTTGATAGCATTGATGATCGTATAATAAATTAGTAATAGATTTTTTGGGAGCTCTGAAGATGTTAAGTCTTCTCTTGTCAAATAAAGACTAATAGAAACTTTTTTTTCTTTATTGGAGAGTGTAGGCCCTTATAATTATTTTACTGTTATGTTCTCTCCTTATTCTTATTGAATGACATGATATATTTTAAAAAAAATATCACTTTCATACTTTTTGATTTCAATATTTTCCCTTTATGGTTTTATTTTCACTGTCTTGATTGGCTAGAAATGTTGTAAGAGAAAACATCAATAAAAGGCATTTAAAATAAAAGGTATGAAATTACTTGTCCTTGAATAATGTAATATAATATGGAAAGGGCTAATTTAAAAGTAATATTGGTATATCAGTGTTGTGTATTCGAAATGCAAGCGCTCAGAATACAAACAAACAAAACAATAAATAATAACCACAAATAAATGATGAAAAGTAATTAATAGCAAAAAGTTATCACTACACACAAACACAATATATATCGTTCACTTTTGGTTCACTTCCCACGATGCACTTCACAACTGTCTTCTTTCTACACGACTTCCCACACTCTTTGGCAGAGTTCTGCTGCTGCTCGCCAACACCTTGGCTTCGCACTAGAGCGCTGCACTGGCACTTAAGCTTCTTTCAGCTATTGTCACTTAAAATCTCTCAGCACTCGTTCACTTGGTAAGTTCACTGGAAATCAGAACTACACACTTTGCTGCTCAAAACTATTTATATACTTCTTCTCCAGTAATCTACGCTTTATTCTTGACCGTTATCAGTCTTATATTTTCTATTAGTGTTTTTAATTAGTATTTTTAATTTTCACTGTATCAAGAAATATTTTTTGGCAATCCAAACGCACTTTTCTAATTGCAAATACGTAAATATTTTCCATTGTTACACTACATGCAAATGTAATCACTAATTAAATCCTTATCATTTATGGATCTAAAATATATTTCTCTAATGGAGTACAAAATTTATAGTTGAATTTCCATGTACATTTTTATACAAAACACAACAATCAGTTTGGCATAAGTAGAAAAATAAGATTACTTTCTACAATCTATTATTGTGGACTTGTAAATTTGGTTGAAATCTTTCTCGTCATGTATTTTAAAGTTTTTAATTTTAAAACTTTTGAATCATGAAATATTATAAATAGAAAATAATTATAAAAATATTTTTAGTAGTCTTTGTTGTACATCAAGATAGATTAATTACGTTAGTATTACTTGAAAGCAATGGACTCGGTTTTAGGTATTTAAATAATTGAAAGTCTGATGATGGAAATAGTGGCAAAATTATTTAATGATTAAATGAATTTTTAAATATGGATAATTAGAAATAGGAAAGGGCAGATAGGAGGTTTTTGGTATGTGCATTTGAGGGGAAAGAGGAGAAACAAGTTAAAAGAATGAACTAACGATGTTGAAGTGTTGAAAAGAATAAATGAAAAGGAATTATTTATTAGGAAAATTATAAAGTGGAGGAGAAATTAAATTGCTTAAGTACTTAGATATAAAAGAATCATAAAAGATATGTTGGAAGGAATGAGGGAAGAAGAAAAATAATGATGTTTTTTTTAATATCAAATGCATCCAAAACATTAAATGTCAGTTAATTTTTTAAAAAAATCAAATAATTAGATATAATTCTTAAATGGCATTTACTCTTTGAGCGTCAATTAAATTAATGTCATCTAGGTAGTTAATATATAAAATTGTGGAAGGAAAAACTCTTCACAAATGCGCTTGTCAATAATGGTTCTAAAAGCATAGATGGTCCACCTATGGTTGGAGTTTATTTTTTAGATAAACCAACAATTATTGATCATGCCTAAAGTAGGGTTTGAGCTTATTTATGAGCCTGATTTTTAAATGTGCATATTACTTGTGCAAGTTCAGCTTATATTTCACAGGGAAGCGGGAATTTCTCATTTGTAATCACATGATACTGCATCATTAGTTTGTATATATGTAATAATTAATAATGTAGCACTTTATATACATATATAACATTGTAGCAGGAACTACTCTTTACATACACACTAGGAAATTAAGATGCACTTTTCCATCAATAATAATTTAAGAGTAAGAGCTAAAATCTATTTAATAATGGACTACTATCTCTTACTCATTCTTGCTTAAATATTAACTAGAATCAGTTTTATGAGCCATTAAATGCTATAAAACTAATGTTCAATGACTTTTGAAAACAAAATAAATAATTGTTAATAATAAATTAGAAGTTAATAACTATAAATATTTTGATCTTATTAATACAATGAGCAATATGATTGGTGGAATTAAATTTGATGGATTTTTTTCTAGCAGAAATAATTTAATATTAAAAAGAAAATGGTTGTGTTTTTGACAAATAAATTTTTATTAAATGTGTTTTAAGTGTTTACTATGGATTTGGGACATCTGATCATAAGGCAAAGGATATAGAAATATATAGTAAGAGAACCTGAAAGTAAAATGCCTATGTGAGAGAACAAACAGATATTATTGACATCATTGAAAGAATTAAGAGATTGAATTGGGCTGGATATGTTTCCAGAAGTGATGATATAAACGGTCAATTGATATGTTGAACTAGATCCTTAGAGATTATAAAAAGACCTAGGAATAGACCATGTGATGGATGGGAAAAATAAATTTGCTGGAATGGTATGTAGAAGAGAAACTATGGGTGTGAGAAGCTGAATGATGATGTTTTGATAATGGTTTAAAATGATGACAAATTTATATGCATATCTGTATGTGTGTGTGTGTGTGTTAATTTTCTATAGTTGGATTTTTTTTTTTTTAGGATTTACTATAGATATGAATAGTTTATTAAAAATTTTCACAAATGATCAATTTCTGATTAATTAAATGTGCTTCATTTTTAAATTACTTCTGTGTAAAATTTTTAAAGCTCTATTTTAATATAGTCATATTCTTTTCATCTTTTTAGCATGTTCTTCCTCTAAATCCTTTTGACAATACAGAAACCAATCCTGTTAACATTCAAGTTTTATCTAGTGAAAACCAGTCCTTTTGCCAGTTATTCTCCTTGCCAAGCTCTGAAGTCCCCCTCCCTTGTAAGTGCTATTTAATAATCTTCTTAAAATAGAAATTTTATAGCTAGTTTTCTAATATATTCTTTTATGCATTTATGTTTTCATTTTATGTATTCATCTAAAAAAATTAATTCTAACAAATTATAAGTTACAATATATCCCTCTGCACACATATACTCTTAAACAAATTGAATGTAAATTATTTTTTCTCATTTTTTTTTTATATAAATTACTAGCCTCTTAAATGATATATTATGCATATATATATATTTGAATATTTTCTTAAATAAAAAGAATGATTGTTTACTATTATATGCTTGAAAAATTCATCGTGTTGCTTTATTTTATCATTGTGTTGGTAAATTTCACTAAAAACTTTGTCTCACAAAACATAATGGCAGTAGAATAAAATAGTTTTTTAGAAAAAATTTTTAAAATATTTAATGTTTTCCTGTATTTGTAATACACTTCTCCCCAGTGCTTTCTCTTTATTAAATTATAAGAATATATTTGTTGTTTAAATTCTTTATATTTCTTTTTTTTCTTTCCTTTTCAAAAAAATTGATCAGTATAATCAAATTTAAGTAAGTCTATAGAAACTTTTACAAGGTCTGATAACATGAAATCTGGAAAAAGTTTTTGGAGGGAAAATATCATTTAAAATGCTGAAATCAGTATTGACCTTTGAGAATAATGGAGAGAAAGAAAAGAATAAAGAATTTAAACAATGAATATATTCTTATAATTAAAGAAAGATAAAGTTCTGAGGAAAATGTATTGCGATTACATTGAAACGTCAGTTGTATTTTCATTTTTAGTATAAAACTATTTTATTTCATTGTCACCATGACTTCTGATGGTAAAATTTTTTAGTTAAACTCAAAGCAACATAATGAAAAAGTAGAATAGGCCATTGTGTTTTTTAAATATGTAGTTTAATCAAAATTGTTTTAAACCATATCCAATATGCATGAAGTTTTCTGAGAAATAATCATATGTATGTATAGTATAGTATTATCAGAGAAATAAACTACCAACTCAAATATACTGTGATATTTATTGCAACATCCTTGCAGGTCAATGTTGTGATGCAGTAAATGAAAGTAAAATCACTTTCATTTGTTTCTAAACTCTTACATGGAATGCTCTAACAATTATTAGTGCGAAATTTAAATCAGCAGAGATGTCCTCACAATCCTGCTCAAATTGGTTTATATTATAATTTGCAAAGGTAGAGATAATTACTTTTCATTTTAATAAGCCTTGTAAAGAAACGACGCAAAGTATTGAATATGTAAAGTAAATAAAACAGCACTAAAAAAATCTGAAGTGTAATCGGAGACATAAACGTCTAATTTAAATGTATATTTAAGTCAGTAGTTTATCTCAGACTATATTTAATTTATTTTATATATATAGAAATGAAATGTGATCAGGATACATTCGTGTATAATTTATTGTAGTTAAAATATATATACCAACATTCCAGCTAGGTCACACTGATCACCAACTGGGTAATAAATATTAAGAAAATGATTGTAGAGGTGCTGTAAACATTAACATTTAACAATAATGGACATTCTCTTAATAGAAAACAGAAATAATAAATATCAAAAATTATTTAGATTAATGACTTTAAATTCTTCCAAATAGAAGATAATTTGACTTTATTTTTCTTATTGCATTGCCAAATACACGTAATATTAATATCATTTACTTTCTTTATTACTTTTACAATAGTCCATATAAGTACAACCTACTATTGACGGTTTCGATTGCCCCAGCAATCTTTTTCAGAACTATAACAAACACAATACGAATACATGAATACAAATATTCATGAATACTTGTAAAATTATATGTTTATGTATATTTGTATTCATGTATTTGTTTGTGTTTGTTATAGTTCTGAAGAAGATTTTTGGGGCATTCAAAACCATCAATAGTGGGTTGTAATCATATGAAGCATTGTAAAAGTAATAAAGAAAGTAAATGATATTAATATTATATTAGAAGGTAATTTGTTGATACTATCTGGCTTTTTAAAAATATCAATGGCTTCTCGGATCTAACATTGTTGAACTGGATAGTATTCTAATGTTAGAAAAATCAATATTATGACCTGTTATAGAATGGAGAAATAGTGCTGTTGCTTGTGAATGCTTTTCAACTGCATTAACATATTCATCTCTTCTAGCATTGGTGCAACGATTGCTCATACCTATGTACGAAGCTTTACAAAAGTCTTGAATAAAATGCTATTAATTTTTGATAAATAGTATATGCTGCCTTTATACTGTAATGTTTTAAAGTACATCCAATATTCTCTGTAGTTCCTTTAATATCGGGAATAGTAACTCTAATAGTTGTTTATTCTTCTTTCGGCTTCTTATTTCAATTTCTTAGGGCTTGAATTAAGGCTCGGTATATTCTTTTATTATTATAGCCATTGCTTACATGATATAATTTATTCTCTAGATCTTAATTAGCTAAAAGAAGGTTAATTGCTCTAGTGAAAATAATTTTTACTACCTAAAAGATTTCAGTTGAATGATGATGTGATAAAAACTGTAGATATCTGTTGTTAGTGTGTGTAGATTTTCTCAAAGTTAAAAAAAGATTAAAAATTATTCTGTTTTTTGGTGACAAGTACATCAAGAAAAGGAAGTTTCTCATCAGTTTCTGCTTTCACTGTACATTTAATATTAGGATGTATGTTTATATGTGTAAAAAAATTATATAATTTATCTTTACCATGTTATAATTATTTTCATATTTATTACCCAGTCAATGACCAGTGTGCCTGGCCAAATTGTTGGTATATATATTTTTGCTACAATAAATTATACATGGATTCACTCAGATAGCATTTCATTTATATCTGTAGCCTGTGAAAATATTCATTTTAATCTATATGTGTATGATGTATCACAGGTAGCGCTATAACTGTTTTTACAAAATTCTAGATATATTTCTTATCTATTATGTATAGTAAAGGTGTTATATTGGCTTTGTTTTTGTTGTTTTTATTTAAGATATAGCGTAATAGTTAGCATAGCTACTTATCGTACCTTGACCTGGTGTTTGAAATACATGTGTAACTTAAATTTTTTTTCCGTCCATTTGACCTACGTTAATTCTTTTAGGTAATTAACCCACATGCAATTGAACTAGTCATTGACATTAACCAGTAAATATAACTTTTTAATTGGAATTTAAAGATTTGAGGTTTATCTACATTGGATAGATGAATGATATTCTGACCACAAAATAAAATATGACTGTAATACGATTCAACTTTTAACACTAGTTAATGATGTGCCATATATCTGTGAGATCTGAGCTACAATTTTCTTGTTCTTCTTTTATTTTTTCACTCACTGGTACATATTTTATATTTTAAGTAATTTTAAATTATTTTTGTTTAATTTAGTTTACATTTGAGACTTGGAGATCACAGTTATAAGAGGATTGATATATATGTATATAAATATATAGTAATAATAGAAAGTCAGATGTCACATGACTTATATATATATATAGCTTGTATTTACAAATATGTAAAATTAAGAGCATGCTAATAAATTCTAAAAAAGCTTTTTTTTTTTAATTTTTTTTTTCTGATAGCTCGAAACCGGTCTGGAGATGGGGACAATCCTAGATAAAGATGATTTGAATACCTTCTCTTGTAGTAGCATTTATCAAAAAAAAAAAAAAAAGCTTGTTTAGAGCTTATTAACAAGCTCTTAATTTTATATATATAAACAAACACAGTTACTTCTCTATGCAGTCACTTAAATAATTCAATCAGAAGACTAGTTTTCATCAGAAATCATAACAAAATGGCTTCCTCCAGAACTTAAACATTAAAAGTTATTTGCATATATGATAATGCAATTAATTCCTATAGGCTAAAATCTATTTTTAAAAAAATCTTTCTTAATCAATCAACCAATGATCCATTGTAATAAATATCTTTATCTTATTTTTTTTAGAAAAAGACTTACAGTTTACTTTCTTAAGAAACTTCTATATTCAATATATATATGCAAAAATTGCATATAAAAATCATGTATGTAAAAGATTTCATATTCAAATTAAATACATATAAAGAAAAAAAAAACTATGTATATTATACGATATTGGTTAACATATTAAACAAAAATAATTGAATGATCTATAAAGCATTAGGAAACTAGGTAATTCAAGGATATAATTGTGCTTATGTTCATATTTATACAATGAGGATGTAAAGTTTTAAATTTATATATAAAAAAGCTTTCTGCTCTTCTCTGTGAGGAGGAAAAATTATTGTACAATCTGACCTCTTTCAAATTATCAATTGAGCGATAAGGTAAAGTAAAGTATTTAGAAACTGGTCTAACTTAATTTTATGTAAAATGTCAATTCTATGGTTAGTTATTCTAATGCATAGATTGTTTGTTGATTCACCTACATAACACTTCAAACATCTGTTACAGTCTATTAAATACATTTAATTCACACTTTTATAAGTGACATCGTTTGAAATATAACATTTTAAATCATTAACACTATTACTTTGAAACATTTTTGTAACAATAATATGTTTGCGTGTAAGACAACTTTTATCTTTACGTGGAAAATATCCTTTTTCTGATACAAAATTAGTAATAAAATTTGTTTTTATAAATCTATTCTCAAGTATTTTGTGTTTTCGATATATAACTTTAGAGTAAGATGGGAAAAGTAGATTTTTAGATAATTGTGGTATTTAATATGTTGATGTGTTTCTGTAATATGTAGTTAATATTAGATAAATCATCATTAAAAGTAAGGACTAATGCTGGCATTTCCAATTGGCTATTCTTTTGTTAGAAAGAAGAATTTCCTTTCTGTCAACGTCTGAAGATTTTATTACTGCTTTGTCTAAGGGTATTTTAAGACATTTCACATTTATTAATTTATTAAATAAAACTTATTTTGTTGAAGAAAATTTTCATCACTACACATGCCTATAATTCTTAAAAATTGACTATAAGGGATATTAATTTTTAAGAGCTTAGGATGATTACTATGAAAATGTAGGTAGCTATGAAAGTCAGAGTGGTCATATTGCAGAATAATTTTTCCTCCGCAAGAGAAAGAAAACAGGAAGAACATTTTTTTTATTTGTAAATTTAAAACTTTCTATCCTCATGATATGAATATGAACATGGGCATAATTACATCTTTGAATTATCTAGTTTCCATTGTTTTATTTGCCATTCAGTTATTTTTGTTTAATATGTCAACTATAAGATAAAATATATATAGTTTTGTTTTTTTGTTATACGTATTTAATTTGAATATACAATCTTTCATACACATGATTTTTGTAAGCTATTTTTGCCTAGACATATATATTGTATACAAATGTACATACATAGATATATACAGCAATTCGAAACGAAAATAATTACTAAAATGCCCAATTGGAAAAATAATAAAAGCTAGATTGCTTTACTATATTTATCATATATGGGCAATAAAATAGCACAAATTTGCTCAGACAAATTTAATATCGGATTCAGAACCTCCATAAATTTAAACAAGCTTATTGACAGCACAAAGGACAAAATTTTAACATTGGACCAACTCAATGTGGGCTATGCTGAAAACTGCAGCCAAAAAAGATTGCCCATATGTATGTTATGGCATGACTAAGGCAAATCTTAGAACTAGAATGACTCAACATTCATTAATATATTAAAAAATCTAGATTAAGTCCAAGGTCTTTAATTCATTTATCTTTTGTAATCATGTAAGAGAACATGGCCATAATTATGATCTTAGTGTTGTTAAATTTATGTACAAAGAAAGAAATGATCACTAATGTAAAATAAAAGAGGCATGGTTCATTTCACAAAATGAATATGTAATGAACCAAAAATCGAATAGCATTCATATCAGCAAACAATTAATGTTCTCAACAGTCTAACCATGAATATGATGGGAAAGCATGAAACTATACTTGGTACAATAAGTTATACTAAATTTTATATTTAAACTCTGTTTTAGTATTTTTTACACATTAATATATATTTAATTAATGATTTACTATTTTGTAAAATATACTAAAAAAAATTTAGGTTTTTTTTGTTTGTGTTTTTTTTTTTCTTTTTCTTAAAAAATTAAAATATTTATTATAATGAATCACTAGTTGATTGATTAAGAAAGTTTTTTGTAAAAAAAAGTTTTTTAAAAAAAGAATGACTTCGGTAGGCAGAGGCTTTTAGAATTAAAGCATAGAGGATTTGATGAATCAGCCATCATTTTCAAATTTTTTCAGCTTCTGTTTATTACTATCACTCTTGAAGTAGATATATTTATATCCCCGAAAGACTGTTTAGATCTCAATAATGACTGAAAGCTTTATTTTTATAGATATAATTTGATGCAAGATTCTTTGACGTTTGTAGTACAAATCTTATTGTTTTTTAGAAATTAGTAAAATTTATATGTTAAAATGCTGGAATAAATTGTATAAAAAGCAATGGCAAATTATTAACTTATGATGATTAAGTGTTATTAACTTTGTCATAGAACCTTATTACCTAATTATTTCAACTTATTTTTATATAGAGAATATAGTATGTGTACTAGATCTGCTTGATAAGGCAATTACATACATAAATAGGAGTAATAATTAATTTATAGAGTGCACAAAGAGCTTATGTAAATACATAGTCTGAACAGGCACTAACCTGTGTTCAATGCGCTTTAAAATTCACAATAATCAAGCATATTTTGCCGATAGAGGGATTTTCCAAACCACAACACAAGATAGCAACTTGTATAAAATTACTACTCTTCAATAGTTTATAGAATTTTCAACATTAAGATCGTACTATTAACTCGCTGTAAATTGCAAGATTTCACGTGGGTTAATTTGTAAAGGAAATAGTGGATTTAAACAGTGGGGAAAACAACTACTTCATGCTTTCAAATTAAGATGCTTCAGATTCGCCTATATAAATGGACATTTAGGTTAAAGATAAGATGGCCACTCTTATCTTTATAAAAGTCGCTATCTTGTATCGTGGTTTGGAAGATACCTCTATCGGCAAAATATGCTTGATTATTGCAAATTTTAAAGCGCATTGAATACAGGTTAGTGCCTGTTCAGACTATATACATAAATAAGATAATGTTATGTATAGAAATTCCTGAGCATATTTTTGGGATGAATTAGTATAAAATTAGTACAAAAACATAACAGAATAGAATATACTTGAAGGCAGTTTGACTTTTTATCAAATATATATATATATGATGGTTATTTTTCTTTCAGCATGGCAAAGCGGTCGAAGGTGCACTTTGATCAATAAAGAAAAGTCTCTCGCAGGTGCTTTTAAAAATGGAAGATTGTACCTGACGCGGAGGTAAATATATGTATATTAATTACATAATTGGCTATATGTTTGAAATTTTAATATTTTTACAATAAGTAATCATTATTAATAATATAGATCAGTCTTTACTTTGGTATAATCTTATATCTAGCAGATTTTTTTATATTTTATTAATTAATTTATTTTTTAATTAAAAAAACCCCCTAAGTATGAAATTACATATCAGTCACCAGTGTAGTGATATCTATCTTTTTGTGATACTTAGTATAATAACAGTGATCAGATTGTGCATATTATTAAAAATAAAATAATATGAAAGTATTATACAAAGGATTACCATAGTTGATTAAATCCAAATCATCAGAAATTATATGTAAAAAATGTAATTACAAAACTTATATGAGGTCAGGAATGAGTGAATGCATATATATGGGAGTGTATGAGCCAAGCTTATGACTTGAAATTCAGATCCAAATGGAACATGGAAGCTTTTTCCCTTAAATGAAAAATTCTCAAGCAAAGTTAAATTTTTGTCACATAGTAAGCCCATAACAGTACTAGCTATCTATCCAAAGTTTATCTTTTTTTTGGAAGAGTGCTAGACATAAAACAATGATGCATATTCCATCATTAGTCGGAAAAATGTCATGCATATATTCGTATTAAGTTATTTCATAACCATTATCTTTTATCCAAATATCCGTTCATAGATAGAAAAATGAATTTTTATTAGTCATTTCAAAAAAAAAATGTACTGAGTTAAAATGTGGGAGTTAATATTAAGGCAGAAAAGGAGATAGTTTATGTTTAAAGTACAAACTTGTTGTTGGCAATAATGTTATAACAATATCATCATCATCAACCATTATCAATCCACTACAGGATATATATATATTATAATAATTGTCTTTGGATAGATAGTTTTATTTGTTTTTATAGAAAGATTTCAACAAGTAAATCTATATTTAAATGACGATATTAATTTGTAAGGTTAAAACTGTATGCTCCATCAGAACAATAATCTATTTGAAATAATGGAAATATGAGTATAGTAATGTTTTATCTAAAGATAGTGTTTACCAATAAACAAGTTTTAGATTCAGGTTGCTTTTTGACCAATATCCACATTATCACTCAAATTATAGAAACAAACTTTTGCACTCTAAATGCCAATTATGACTAATATGAAAAGTTTATCCACCAATAATGAGGAACTTTGAAACTTTTTTAATCTGGTCTTGATTAACACCAGCTAATCTCTCCTAGAGTCACTGTCCTCCACAGATACCAAAATCAACACAACCTAGAGCATACTTAAAGGTCAATGATTACTGATTTGGTAAGCTTTCAAGCTAATTTGTTAATACAGTTAGTTTTATGCATAGTTATTAATCTATGTATTCATTATTAATAATATAATGCATAACTTATGGTTAGTAACAAATCAATTTTACAATAAATGTAATTTTGATTTAACAAAGTAAATTTCATATCAGGAAATTAAATTTTACTAAGCAATTATTTAAATTAATATAAGAAATTAAATTTTAAGCCAATAAACATCACATGATCACCATTTCCTATGCTTGCTTATAACTGTTATTAAAACAGGCAAAACTCACTATACATATTGCCACTCACTGCAAGCTAGAGTAATCAATGGATGCCAGAAGGCTTGTGCATAAAATCTCCATCTAGTGCGTACTCATCTAATATCCCCAGACTAGTTTCTAGGTGCAGTGCTTTCAGATCCAAGGCTCCTCACTGATAAAGACCACAAGCCAGAAACTAGTCTGGAGATATTGGATGAGTAGATGGAGATTTTATGCACAAGCCTTCTGGCATCCATTGATTACTCTAGCTTGCATTGAGTGGCAATATATATAGTGAGTTTTACCTGCTTTAAATTAAATTATACAGGAACAACATAAACTGAATCCTGTTGAATTTTCTTAGACCAGTAAATAAATTTCACTGAAACAAGTGGGTGACAAAAGTTCTATAAAATATACTCGACAATTGCTCTAGTTGCAGTTTCCAATGCAAACCTGTATCCATATTGTTTTGAGAAATTCATGTGAGCTCACAGTGAGAGATGACACAACAGTTCACCTTGATTAACTGGACATTAATATGTAATGATAATCATAAAAATTCATTTTCTGCCACAAATAACATTAAGATACAAATATTTCTACCAGTTCACCAAAGGCAGTTGCATAGAAAATATTATAGCATGACAAGTTATTGACATCATAAATTTAATTTATTAGTGCAGAAAAAAAAAAAAAAATTTATTAATGAAATGACTGCCATGTTACTAATATTATGCTTACCACATACTTGCTAATAGATCTATATTCATTTTAAGACTACTAATAGAAACCATTGTTTCTAGAAGACACGTTTCTTTTGGATTTTTTTTATTTTACTTTCGCAGATTGTATCATTTCGCCAAAAACATTTAACAATTAATACTAGATGGTGGAAATAATTCAATATATAATTATAATATTTATAATAATGGCTTAAACTCTTATATTCTATTTCAGCTAGAGATTTACAAAAAAAAACTTTCTTAATTATATGAATATCAAGATGGCGGAATATGCCGTAAGCTGGCTATAGCAAAGGGTACTAATCTTTAATTTTATATAGGTATTTTTAAATTTTTGTAGTTTTATTCTAGTGGATTTTATATATATATTGTAAAGGAAAATATTTTCTAAACCATATGAACAATGCTAATGAAGTAACATTGTTTCATAAATAGCAATATTTATTCGTTAAATCTAAAGGAAAGCTATGTAAATGAGATATTTATTTTATATAGTGTGATGTTTTTGAATTGTAATAAACTAATAATCAGCTTTTTTAAGTTAATGCACATGCGCTTTGTGGATCTTAACAATAAATGAATATTCTCATTTTCCAATACCAGATGAAGTCTTTGTGAAAGAATAGAATGAATCACCTATTCTTTCAACCCAAACGTTTAAGTATGGGCAAGTCTGCCAAAATGTAAAGATGAATATTTGGGTAATCGTGAATATAACAGAAAATATTATAACTGAGTAGGGCTAGTTGACCTGCAAATGCCTCATAAATTTGGGCAACCACATATAATAAATAAAATCATGAACCAAATGGTTTTCTCCACTCATGTACTAAATATTTGGGCAATATAAATATACTGCATAAATGTTATACTTAGGCAGCTAAAATATATAACTAATAAATAGACCAAATAAATAATATACTGCATAAATGTTATACTTGGGCGGCTAAAATATATAACTAATAAATAGACCAAATAAATATTTGGATCCACAAATGGTTCTATGGCAATTTAAATTTATATCTGTAGTGAATTCATAAAATTTGTAAGACATCAGTAATCCATAATAAGTACATCTGCTTGGCAAAAATGGTGAAAGTTCAATAAATAATATTTTACTTGCTAATGGGATATACACTTAAATATTTTAATTATAAATAAATTGTGTAATGAAATAGTTTTATAATGATTTATGCAATAGGCAAATCAAAGTACTTAGGTTCATAATAATAATAATATTTATTGAAGTAAGCATTAACTCATTGGGGTGGCTAAAACAAAGAACATAGTTCTAATTTTACCAACTGCAATCTAATATCATATAAAATATTTTTTTATAATTTACCCCCTGCTAAATTGCAATTAATTAGAAACTATCTAAGATTAAAATTATTAAAACATACAGTCAGAAAAGGATTAATGACAAACTCTTTCTCACCAAAACAAATTAATACAGTAACAATTGATTTAAGTCTTAATTAAGTGAGTCTATTATTTAAGTTTATATCAAATGATAAGTTATATGAAAAAAAGACTTTGATAAATATTTTGTCATTAAGGTACTATTATACTCTTAACCATTATTGACAAAGATAATTTAAAAGAAATATTTCTCTTAGCGTCTGTTACCAATTTTAGCTCATATATAATTTCAGCTTAAATTTCATTATTCCACTATGTTTTCATTGGCACATTGATGATAATAAAATGTAAATCTAGGTTTCCATGAATATTTTTATCCTTAAATGAAATTCAACTATTCCTTTATTGATATTACAAACCATGGTAAATGTTGATAGTTTCATAGCTTATTCTCAGTTAAGCATGGCTTTTGTTGTTGTAATCATTTCATTTAGTCATAAAGATATTAAATGAGGGGAAATTTTGTGTTCTCCCCCCTTGAATAAAATTTTTACTCACATTACATATTTCCCTATTATAAATCCAGGATCTATTTGTAAAAGTAATGTAAGATAAAACACAAACTTTTAAATAAAAGAAAGTATGTGTGTTTTTCTTTCTGAAATCATTTCTGTAGTTATGGTAACACAAAATGCAGTCAGTCTTTTCATTTTTTTTAAATGCTGGCTTGTGAACATGTGATTCTCTTTCTTCTAATCCTAATAAGGCATTGTTATCATTTGATCATAACTTAAAATATTTCATTCTTAAATTTAATGAATAAATGATTCACTTATTCCAGATTTATTCAAAACAATAAAATATATTTTATTAAACATATAACTTTTTTAACTGTTTTCTTTATTTAGTTAATTATAGACTACAAGGAAACTATAGATAGTGACATAGGTACATCACTTCTATATTATGCACCCATAACTTCATATATGTATAAAATTATAGTTTTAATATCATACATTAAATCTTTCTATTAATATAATATGAAAAAATGACCCTCTCCCAGAGCTCCGTTGACTTTAACTCATTTTAAAACCATTTATTTTTAATTTAATCTATATTTATTTTAAGGCTATTAATAGAAACGATTGTTTCCACAAGATGCTTTTCTTTTGGATTTTTTCTTTTGCAAATTGTATCATCTCATCATTTTGCAGCAGTTATTTTAATCTGAGATTAAAATGATAAAAAATCACATCAGATGTCACATGATCTAATTTTAATAAAGCTCGTATTTACAAATGTTATATACGGAGCTCGCAAAAGAAGCTCTTAACAAGCTTTGAGAATATCCTCAACCCCAGATGACGACACTAGATGCAGAAATCGGTCTGGGGTTGAGGATATTCTCAAAGCTTGTTAAGTGCTTGTTTTGCGAGCTCTATATATAATCTGAAATTGTCTTATAAAGCAATTTCCATCAATATTTGCAATGAAAATTTTAAAATAATTTATTAGTAAATTGATGTCAATAATGAGACTTGTGTCAGTCAGTTGAACCAGATTTTGATCTTGAAGTGGTAAATTTATGGGTGTTGTGTTTAACTTCAACCTTGTCCGAATTAGATGCAAGACATTTAACATAAAATGGCAGAGATTGAAACTACTGGGGAAAAAATGTCTTTCCAGTCTTGGCCATTAAATCCAAAGTCTTTTGTTGTTGTTTTTGTTTGTTTTTGCCAGTTTTCTCTCTTATGAACCATTTAACTGGAATCGGAAAAATATACAAATAAAAATTTCAAAAATTCACCCCATTCACATAAAACTTTTATGGATTATATATATTAATAACATAAGCTAGTGAGTATGCCGAAAAAGAAGTTTGTCAATATTTGAAATACAATTATTTAGATTTTTTTCTTAGAAAAACTAAAATAGGACTTTTTATGTCCATTCTGAACATCTACATTATCGCACCTTAGTGAGTTATGTATGCAGAGCATGTGGTGAGTTTACAGCTTTTTATCACTGAATTTGAGAATAAGGAAAACCATAATATCTCTTATCTGGAAAATGTTATATTTCTTCACTGAGATATCTACTGTGATGCAAGTTAATAGCATTCAATAAGCAATTTAATAAAAACCAGCAAATATTAATGATGTTAAATTTGTTTTTGATTGCCTTAAATCAGGAAAGGCTTCATTAATAAATAGCTTATTTCCATGGTGAATTCCTAAAAATGTAGCATCTAAAACCAAAATATGGTTGACAAAATTGTTTTATAATATTTATGCAAAAATTATTTCAAAAATTTGGCATAAAACAGGAGTCTTAAAAACAAATAAATTTTAAAAAAGTCATTGCCCAATTTTATTATTATGTTTTCTATATGAGCAGTTTGAAGGAATTCTTTGACAATAGTTGAGAGCCACCTGTTTGTAGAACAGGTTGAGTTTAGTCTGAAAAGAAGCTGATATAAAGAAGTTTTATTTTCAACAACTCACATTAAAAAAGATTTTCAAACTAAACTTATGATTCTGTTTGGAAAAGTGTGTTGTTGTTTTTTTTTAAAAAAAAAAAGTTTCTAATATCTTTAGGGAAATCATCAATTTACTTGACAAAATGCTTTCCGATGATAATCATAGTAGATTCAAAATTTTACCAAACAATCTACCATAGGGTTTAGTTCTCTTATCGACTTTATTTAAATATATTCATCATTCATCTGATCTTCCAGATACAGAATACATGAAATTCATCTATGCCAATAATGGTGCTTTGATTCTACAAAAGAAATTTTTTCCAGAAATAGAAAAGTTTCTCAAATCAATATTTTTTTCAAAGATTGGGAATCTTATTCTAATCCAATCAAAACAGTATGGAATCTTTTTCTAACTCAACAAAAACAGTATGCAAAATAAATAAAAATAAACTCTTTCACCTTAGATTCTTTATTAAAAGTGGTCAAAATACTTTTAAAAAATAATTATAACATACACCAAATCTTTTAAAAACTTGTTTTTTATTTTTTTGCCACCAAAATGAAATATATATTAAAATAGATTTCCAACGTTTCGACTATTTCTTTATTTTTTTCTATAGTCTTTTTCAAGGAACTAAAAATATATAAAAAGGAGAAAAAAAAAAAAAATTCATAACAATTTTTAAAACAAACAAAAATAAAAATCCTGTCACATACACATACTATTTTGGAAAATATATTCTTTACTTACTATGATTTCTTTTCCCAACAGCTTCCAACTTTACATTTTGCCTAAATGAACATTTTATTGTTACAAAATATAATTTTTTATTATTATCTTATCTTCAATTAACACATTTCTACATTCCTTTCTTGTTAAAAACAAAAACATTCTATTAAATTTCATAAAAAAAAAAAAAAAAAGAATTTCCCTCTCTTCTTTTTTCCTTTACATTATAATATTCTATTCAGAACAGGATTTAACATCTTTATGTATAAACTTTCCTTTTCAAATCTTTCTTTTTGTTTAATTATACATTCTAAAGGGGTAATCTTAAAATTGACATGACCAAATTTTTCTTTATGTAAATATATTGCTGAATTTCTATCTGACAAATGTTGTTTTAATCTAGTTTTTAAAAAATTCTTTGTATTACCCACATAAGATATATCTTTACCATTATATTTTAAACAATCCATACATTTTATACAATAAACAGCTTGCATTATATTTGAAAAATCAACAAAATCTCCTTTATTAATTAAATTATATAAATTACTTTTTTTCTTGTATACAGGATAAATACTAAAACCATATCTTTTATTAAATCCATGAAACAAATTTTTTTATCTTTTTAAAAATAAAATTTTGAACCTTAAAACCTATAAAAATGTATCATCACCAAAATTTTCTTTAATTTTTCTCCATTTTTTATTTTATTTAAATTGTTATTTGAAAAATTTTTAATACAACATCCCAAGGGTAATCATTTAATAAACATTCTTTTTTTATAATATTTAATTTTTTATTTAACAAATTTTTATTAGAACAAATTCTTATTCCTCTTTTTATTCTATTATTAATAATGTTCATTTTACAATGTTTATCTAAGTCAGAATTCCAATTACTTAATAAACCATGAAAAGTTTTCTTTCTAAAAACTGATGTTTCTATATTTAAATTATAATCAACAAAATTTTTTTTATTTTTATATCCATATATTCAATACACCCCTATTTCTTTTTCCATAGTAAATTTAATATTAATATCTTTACTATTTATATATTTTAAAAACTTTTAACATTTTTATAATCTCCTTTAAAAACAGTAAAATAATCATCAATATATCTACAATAAAAAAAAGACCAAATCCATTATTAAAATATTTTTTCTCAAAATTATACATATATATATCTCATAAAGAATTTCATACTATTTTTTGCTTATAAAAATTCATTTTAAAAAATTTTAATTTAAATTAAATATGTTTAAAGATTTGGTTTTTAGATATAATGAATGTTTTTATAAGCAAAAGAAAGGTTTATGTATGGGAAATTGTTTAAGTGGTCTTCTGGCGGATATATATATGTATAATTTTGAGAAAAAATATTTTAGTAATGGATTTGGTCTTGTTTTTTATTGTAGATATATTGATGATTATTTTACTGTTTTTAAAGGAGATTATAAAAATGTTAAAAGGTTTTTAAAATATATAAATAGTAAAGATATTAATATTAAATTTACTATGGAAAAAGAAATAGGGGGGTGTATTGAATATATGGATATAAAAATAAAAAAATTTTTTGTTGATTATAATTTAAATATAGAAACATCAGTTTTTAGAAAGAAAACTTTTCATGGTTTATTAAGTAATTGGAATTCTGACTTAGATAAACATTGTAAAATGAACATTATTAATAATAGAATAAAAAGAGGAATAAGAATTTGTTCTAATAAAAATTTGTTAAATAAAGAATTAAATATTATAAAAAAAGAATGTTTATTAAATGATTACCCTTGGGATGTTGTATTAAAAAATTTTTCAAATAACAATTTAAATAAAATAAAAAATGGAGAAAAATTAAAGAAAAATTTTGGTGATGATACATTTTTTATAGGTTTTAAGGTTCAAAATTTTATTTTTAAAAAGATAAAAAATTTGTTTCATGGATTTAATAAAAGATATGGTTTTAGTATTTATCCTGTATACAAGAAAAAAAGTAATTTATATAATTTAATTAATAAAGGAGATTTTGTTGATTTTTCAAATATAATGCAAGCTGTTTATTGTATAAAATGTATGGATTGTTTAAAATATAATGGTAAAGATATATCTTATGTGGGTAATACAAAGAATTTTTTAAAAACTAGATTAAAACAACATTTGTCAGATAGAAATTCAGCAATATATTTACATAAAGAAAAATTTGGTCATGTCAATTTTAAGATTACCCCTTTAGAATGTATAATTAAACAAAAAGAAAGATTTGAAAAGGAAAGTTTATACATAAAGATGTTAAATCCTGTTCTGAATAGAATATTATAATGTAAAGGAAAAGAGAAGAGAGGGAAATTCTTTTTTTTTTTTTTATGAAATTTAATAGAATGTTTTTGTTTTTAACAAGAAAGGAATGTAGAAATGTGTTAATTGAAGATAAGATAATAATAAAAAATTATATTTTGTAACAATAAAATGTTCATTTAGGCAAAATGTAAAGTTGGAAGCTGTTGGGAAAAGAAATCATAGTAAGTAAAGAATATATTTTCCAAAATAGTATGTGTATGTGACAGGATTTTTATTTTTGTTTGTTTTAAAAATTGTTATGAATTTTTTTTTCTCCTTTTTATATATTTTTAGTTCCTTGAAAAAGACTATAGAAAAAAATAAAGAAATAGTCGAAACGTTGGAAATCTATTTTAATATATATTTCATTTTGGTGGCAAAAAAATAAAAAACAAGTTTTTAAAAGATTTGGTGTATGTTATAATTATTTTTTAAAAATATTGTGCTATGAATATCTTAGAATCTGAATACACCCTTTTTGCAACAACAGACTGAAATGTAATTCCACTTTTTAGCTATTAAGAAATAACCTTGGATCATGGACTAACATATTTCCGTCATAGATTTTAAAATAATTTTTAGAAATAACCTTCTTGGAAAGCTTGCCAGAATTATATAGAGTTGTGATTCAAGTACTTTGTGGACAGCTTCTTTAGCATTAGCATATTTTATTGATATCCCCTGATTGAATAAAAAATGTCCATACTAAACTTCTGAATATTCAATTAAATATTTCCATGAACAATATTATTAGCCCATTTAAGTCTATTCCTTTGTAATGGCTTTCATTTTTTTTATATATTCCTCAACTAGGTATTCAGAAAAAAAGTTGTCTCACAGAAAATGTATAAAAAGTTGTTGAACAGATTGGACTTAAAAATAATTCCAAAATATATTTAAGCCACCCCAAGACATATCAAGATCCCTTTTCTGAAATCCACAATTGAAAAATTATGGCATAAAAAATATACTAATTATGATTTTTTCCCCCACCAAATCCAATATATAAGCTATTTGGGTTTGATCTTCCGAGAGGTTACTGGGATCTCAAGTTAAATTCAGTATAGCCTATTATGGTTATTGAAGTCATACAAATCATGATCTACAAGGTTAATATTGTTAAGTCTATGGCTACAGAAGCAGAATTGAAGGACTACTAGTGACTTTAACACCTGGTCAGATTATGATATTTTGTTAATAGTTATAATGTCAAAAATATGGTGGAGGTATTATATATTTATAAAGGCATTATGAAAATTCAAATCAAATGTTTTTATAATAATTATTATTGTATAAAAGTATATTGATTGTGATAACGAGTTAATGATTTTATTAAAACAGGCAAAACTTTCTATACGTATTGCCATTCAGTGCAAGCCAGAGTAATCAATGGATGCCAGAAGGCTTGTGCATAAAATCCCTATCTAGTGCCTACTCATCCATTATCCCCAGACTAGTTTCTGGCTTGTGGCCTTCGTCAGTGAGGAGCCTTGGATCTGAGAGCACTGCACCTAGATTTTAGGATCCAATGCAACTCTCCGGCAGCCACCTTTTAACTCTACTTAACTACAAAACTATGAGACAAATTAAAAACACTATAATATTTGCAATCTAAGCTCATCAGCTTATATAGTCATATAGGTTTGAACTCACATTTTGGGGTTTTTGGTTCTTTAATAACCATAGCCACCACTATCCTATTAGGCAGGATTTGTTTTAAGCCAATAATCATCACATGATGCCTGTTTTAATAACAGTTAAGAGCAAGCATAATCATGTGATGATTATTGGCTTAATGATTTTATGTTGTTATTGTAATGAAAGTAATAAAGTGACTGCCAACTATTTGAAAAATTATCAAAGGTTGTAATGTGTGTGAATGATGGGGGTCCTGCCAGAAAAATCAAAGAATCAATATGCAAACAACGTGGATGTTGTGTGTATCTAAGAATTTTTACATCAAAAAACTACGCTTTAGTAATATGAAATTTATTTGTGTATTGCAAATACATAAAAGCTTTATTAATCATTTTTCTTTCATTTTCCAAAAATACATATTAGCCATGACTTTGATAGAAAACTTAATATAAGAATAGTATTTAGGAAGTTTTCCAAATCATTTCAGTAACAATTGAATTTAAAGAAGTGAATTGACTAGAGTTTATGATTGAAGTTTTGAACAGTATGATTAAGAACATATTGATTGAAATATTAAAGCAATAAACATCACATGATCACCAACTGTTATTAAAACAGGCAAAACTCTCTATACGTATTGCCACTCAATGCAAGCCAGAGATCCTAAGTTCTAGGTGCAGTGCTCTCAGATCCAAGGCTCCTCACTGATGAAGGCCACAAGCCAGAAACTAGTCTGGGATATTGGATGAAAGCCAATAAACATCACATCCTCACTGATGAAGGCCACAAGCCAGACCCTAGTCTGGGGATATTGGACGAGTAGGCACTAGATGAGGATTTTATGCACAAGCCTTCTGGCATCAATTGATTGCTCTAGCTTGCTGTGTGTGGCAATATGCATAGTGAGTTTTGCCTGTTTTGGATATTGGATGAGTAGGCACTGGATGGGGATTTTATGCACAAGCCTTTTGGCATCCATTGATTACTCTGCCTTGCACTGAGTGGCAATACATATAGAGAGTTTTGCTTGTTTTAATTTATTAAAATATTGTTGTATATATTTGTACTTATATGTTGGACTGTTTCTATCATCTAGTTTAACTGTCAAAAGTTTTTTAAAAAATTCAGTTTTTTATAGTTTTTCAAATGCATTCAATTGTTAATAGTAACAGATATACCACTAAACATCACATGATCACTATCTCATACTAGCACATAATTGTTATTAAGCAATTCAAAAAAAAGCAAAACTCTCCATATAGTAGTGCCATCTTGTGCTAACAAAAGCAATCAATGGATGTCTCACTGATGAAGGCCACAAGCCAGAAACTAGTCTGGGGTTTAACGGGCTTGAACTTTTACCTCGTCTTATTCGACATTGGTGAACTTAACTAAATGATATAGATTTCAAGAAGTGGACCAAAGAGCCTAACCGACGACTGGATGGAATTTCTATGGCTGTTTAGTCGCCATAACACCTGTAGGTAATAGTTAAATATTACCCACCAACGCGAATTCTGATGCGAATTCTTAGGCAAGTATTGTTTACTTGACGCAAATTTTAAATATTGCGTAATTAGAATTTAAGACTATTGAATAAAATTTACGGTAGCCCTGGTGCCTTGAATAAAATCTAAATACCAAAAAAAAATGTCTACAGGAGAATATATTTATGAGCGTCATTTTATCAATGACCTCAAGCGCCAAACCCACTATTACAATGAGAATTATATTTCCCGATTAATAAAGTGCCCGACCCAAGCTAACTCACTCCAAGGGTGGGGAGGAAAACCTATCGGATGAACGGAGTTAACAATAAAATATATATATGTTTGTACTGAACTGAAAATATACTATTATATCTCCGCTTACCTCGAACATATTTGAATTATTGGAATTTATTTAGCGAATGAAGTGATAAAAAAAAAAAAATGTAAACCATAATTATTAAATAATTCTCACGCAAAGATAAATTTGTATTAAACTTTATTATTACTTTCTCATTGCCATCTATGGAAATAAACTCTTATTTTATCCCTCCCCTCTAAAACATATAGTCAGTTCCCCCAAATTATGAATGAAACGATATAACAGTAAATTTAAAATAAACACATATTAGTTTTTATATATAAGAAAAAAAAATGTCTACTATACAATTGTGCGCAATAATATTATGTTATAAAATGATTTAAGAAAGTTATTATTTTCGAGGGTAGCCATAAACAATTTTCAGAGATATAAAACAGAGTTCACTTTATCTGACGAAAACCCCGGGGTCTGGGATCCGAATGTAACGAGGCATATCAAATGGATTTCTGCTATCCGGTAGTATTTGGAGTAGTTTTGTGAAAGCGCGAAGATATAATTTTTTTCTGACGAGTCCGATGTTTAAATTGCCATGAGTACTGTTGGAGTCGTAGTTGAAGTCTTGTTTAATATAACTTTCAAATTAACTGAATTTATATTTTTCTACGTACGAGTCCTTTCTATTTCTTTTCTGTTCCACTATCTGGAATATTCGCTAGGTTCCGAGGTTCTTTGGCGGCAGGCGGCTTCTGGTCAGTTCGCATCGGCTATGGGTGAGTAAACCCTTTACGTAAGGTTTTTACCCCGTCATGTTAGATATATCTTCTATAGCTTTTTAAGTCTATCTCTCTCAACGGTCAAGATCTAACTGAAATCACTCTCTTTTTTATTTCCCAAATTCCCCTCAATAATTAATTTCTTTTTCTAATTAATTTTCATTTCTCATACAAAGGAAATTTTCTTTTTCTTATCGGATCTTCAATCTAAGTCTTTTTCTTTGAATAGTTTTGCCTTACCAAATTATTTTTCTTTCTTTAAATTTTCATTTCCATTGTTTTGGTCAAACATTCTCTGGATTTTTCTTGGAATTTTATTTTCGTAGTAATTAGCGATTGTGATTTCAACATAAAACTGCTTGAAGGCACAAACAACATTCCTTCTTCGCTACCCTCGTTAATTTTAAATATAATTAAACTTAAATCAATAAACAATATATAACATATTTGCACACAACTGTAATTTTGTTAATTTGTACTATTTTAAAAGTAAAACATTCTAAATAAATAATGTTTACTAATTAATCCCTTCCCCATTTATTTTTTTAAAAAAAAATACTAACGAAAAAGAGTTTAAAATTTATTTCACGCACGTATATATATATGAATAACTATATATATTTTAACCCTTTATCACCCGCTTGAATATATGCTGGTATTTGAGGGTAATGCGTACGCGCTTTTCCCTTTCTTGTAACAGGGTTTGAACCCAGCTACTGTTACAGGGGATATTGGATGAGTAGCCACTAGATAGGGATTTTATGCATGAGCCTTCTGGCATCCATTGATTGCTCTTGTTAGCACAAGATGGCACTACTATATGGAGAGTTTTCACTTTGTTTTGAATTGTTTAGTAACAGATATAGTTTTGTATAGAACACAATATTTCAACGGGTTTTTCTCTCCCCTCTTCTTCAAATATTGCTAGCCTGATCAGTGACAGTACTAGCATGGGAATCAAGAATTCTGAATTTAAGGTGAAACTCCAACTATATTAATTTGTCAAAGGAAATATTTAGTAGAAGTTGTTATATACTTATTTATGGGGATTCTTCTGATTTCTCCATTATTTTTTTCTTTTCATATGTCATAGCATCGGCCAGGACGCGAACCCACAACCGTCTGCAACCAACTACTTGCTTGCATGGCAGTTGCGATGGCAAGTTTAATGAGTAGTTTCCAAAACTCCCTGGGATATCATTAAATTGAATTATGGGATTATTTGTCATTATTATGTGAGCAACTTTTTAAAATTTTTTATTTTTTCTTCTCAATTTAATATTTTTGTATCTTGACAATCAAATATATGCTCATTAGTGCATGCATGGTCTACTGTTTTACAGACATCTGTTTTTCTTCTTGGAATATATATTAATTAACATTAAAATGTACATTTAAATTAATACTAAAATTTATGTTTACTAAAACTATTGTAATACATTAAAGATCAGCCTGTCAAGCTATTGTGCATGCGCTTTTTACAAATGTTAATAATAAATGAATACTTTGACTTCCAACACAAGATATAGTATTTAGGAAAGAATAAAATGAATCCGTTTATTCTATCCAACCCAAATGCTTATATATGGGCAAATCTTAAGTACTGGAAGTGAAAGCGTGAGGATAGACCACTCACTTTAAATTACTGTTTACGATGTCTGAATGAATGACGTCGGCGAAATTATCTATTGTGTAAAACTAGTTACATAATAAAGCAGAAATAAATTAAAACAATTAAATAATGAGAAAGAACTTCAAAAAAAAAAAAGATTAAATAGGAATTTAATTTGCAATAACTAAATAACAAATGAATTCTAGAAGGATCTAATGTTTTAAAAAACCTTTAAAGATGAAACCAATAGATTATTCCAGAAAACAAAAGAGAAAGAAAACTATTTGAGCAGGGGGAAAAAAGAAAACAATGTCTTTTTTCTCCCTCTCTCATGTATTCGCACAATCGGGTTGCACCCCGATGTGAAGCAGTGGAAGAAAACAGTGGGGATTTGTTTCCAGACCCCAAGATCTCTGCTCCTGGAGGTACTCAAGCCGACTAGGTATCAAACAGATTGCCCCAATCTTATTATAATTTATTTGTTCCTCAAGGGCTCACAGAAGTAAAGGCATTTGCCAGAATATTAGATAAATAGTGATTTTAATTAAGTATTAAGTGTATAATTAAGCAGCGGCTAATACTTCCCTGAAAGGGTCAAATGAAGTACGGAGAGTGAAATTGAATTTATATGTATTCATATTGTAATCTATGTGTAGCATATAACTATATGTATAGAGATTTTAAATATTTTCTCTTACCACACTTATCAATTAAGAGCTTGTTTGAGCTATTGGTATGCTCTCTGTATTACATTTTTGTAAATACAAGCTTTTGTGACTTGCTTTATTGATTACTATATATATATATGAGAATATTATTGTTGTGTTATTAAAATTAGTTTAGAAATAGATCCACAGTCAAGTTATTTACTTTCTTAAAACAGGCAAAACTCTCCATACAATAGTGCCACTCAGTGCAAGCCAGAGTAATCAGTGGATGCCAGAAGGCTTGTGCATGAAATTCCTATTTAGTGCCTACTCATCCAATATCCCCAGAAAAGTTTGCAGCTTTTGGCCTTCTTCAATGAGGAGCCTTGGATCTGAGAGCACTGCACCACAATCCCCAGACTAGTTTCTGGTTTGTGGTCTTCATCAGTGAGGAGCTTTGGATCTGATATGTTAATGATTTTATACCAATCCTGGCCAAAGCATGATGGTGTCTACTGTTATTAAAAACCAAAGACACTAATATGTATAGATACTGTATGATTATACAAGTGAATAAACTTGGATTGAAAATAGTATTGTGATTTCATTTTGGATTCATGGCTTTATAGTTAGCTAAAGTCCTGCATGGTTTGGCGCAGCAAGTAGAATCCCTGACTTGGGATAGGGAGGTTCCAAGATCGATTATATTGCTCACCGGGTTGGCACTCAGAGCTTCTTATGAACTCCTGAACAATAAAGCCATATGACTTTTTTAGTTAACTATAAAGGTAAAAGGTGGCTGCTGGAGGGTTGCATTAGATCCAAAGATCTAGGTACAATATACTCTCAGGTCCAAGCTTTCTCACTGATGAATTCCACAAATTAGAAACTAGTCTGGTGATGTTGGATGAGTAGGCAATAGATAGGAATTTTGATGCACAAAGTTCTAGCATCCATTGATTACTATGATTCGCATTGGGTGGTCTTACAGTATGGAGAGAGTTGCTATTATTTTATATTTTTGATTAATTGCATAAAGTGCTAAAAATCCCTAAAAAGAACCATGTCATAGTCAAGCATTTGTGGCTGAGTGGTCAGCACAGCTGCCTTACAAGCAGTTGTCCCAGGTTCACGGGTTCGCTTCCTGGTCAATGCTTTGATACATGAAAAAAAAAAAAGGAACTATGTCATATGCAAAAACAAAAAAATCTTAACAAATTGTAACATCATCTTTATGTATTTTAGATTAACGATGGAGATGCAGAATTTTGCTGAATTAGGTTTATCTTTTTCTGAATTAATGAGATACCTTTGATGCTTTTTGAGTGTTGTAGCTTTGTTTTTATAGGTGGTATAGATGTTTTCGCTAGCATTTTGTGTTGAGCTGCGGTGAGAAGTTATCATATTTTGTTGTTTAGATGATAACTGCAAATATGTCATTATTACAAACTTGCAGACAAACATTGCTATATATATATTACAGTATGTGTTTTGTTTTGCTTTTTTAGTTTTCTTTGTTTCGAACGGTCAAAGACGCCAACACTGAAAAATTTGATAATTCCATTGGAAGATATCACCAGGTTTGAAAAGGTAATTTAATAAATTCAGAATAAAAGTTTTGTTAAACATACATTTACATATACCTTTTTAAGCACAAATAGATTTTTATATAAGTAGTAAATTAAAAAAAGACCATGCTGTAAGATTTAACATATCCATTCTCTCTTTTTATATATATTTTTATTTCTTTTAAATTGGTAAATTTCACTTTTTTTGGCTTGTGGTCTATGTTTAATTTGCTAAATCTTATAAAATTTAACTTTGATTTAAATTTCTTACGAATAAAAAGGGAGAAAGATGGTTAGAGAGAGAGACTAATCATACCTTTTTAAAGCTTTGTTTGGTAAAGTGAAAAATATTTAGGACAAATAAATAAATATATTTTATTTTGTATGTTTATCCATGTAAATATTAAAATGATAAGGATTTTAAATTTGCTATTTTTTTTTTAATTTAAAAATCCTTTAAAATGATTTTGAGTGTTCATTTCATACCTTTATATTTTTGTATATGACTAAACTGATTCCAAAAACTATAATTAGCATGATTTTGTCTGAATGATTATTACATGATCTGATGTGGCCTGATGTTTTCATTTTTTCAAATTCTTTCTTATCTGTAAAGATAAGTAATGATAAGATATAATTATTAACTTAATTCATTATAAAATATTTTCATTGGATGAAATATATTAATAATATTAAATTCTTTACAATAACTGTTAAATGAATGTGAGACAAATTTATTATACATCATCCTTAAACAATTGTTAATATTTAAAATTTTTCATATCTTGAAGTAAATAATGAGGAATTTACTTTATATATATATATATAATAAGTCTGATTACTATTTAATTACAAATGTATGACAAATCAGTGTTAGACATCTAGTTGGAGAGTTAATTTGATTCTCCATAAAATAAAATTTTATCATATTTTGAGTAATAATAATAATAATAATTATGTGGCTAGTTGCTTAATAGTTTGAGTGACATTAATGTACACAAGTGTCAGATTGAACACAATACAATATTTTAATTTAACTGAATAAATTATTTTTTTATTTTTTATGCACTCATTAGAAAATCGACTCATGTTTGGCACTATCAGTGTGCTTAACTGGACAATGATTTTTTTTTTTAGTATATATGAAATAAACTAATATAATGAGTGTATTAATAGCTCTAAACAACCTTTTCTGATAAATGCTACAAGAAAAGGCATTTAAAATCTCTATCTAGACTAATTATCCCTATCCCCAAACCGGTTTCGAGCTAATGGTTTTCGTCAGTAAGGCATCCTAAATCAAAATACCACTTCAAGCTCAGCATTTTTCTAATACTTAACTATAAAGTATAAAATCTGAAATTTTCAGACACTTATATGTCTTCAAATACAGTTATCTAACTCAAATAGCTATATGGGTCTGAATAATTTTCAGCTCACCATATATTAATAGCCTTACCAATATTCTAGTACCTCACTAATGAAAGCCATTAGCTTGAAACTGGTTTGGGGATAGGGATAATTTTAGATAGATTTTAAATACTTGCAGCATTTATTGGATTTACTTGTTTAGAGCTATTAGTACGCTCATTATGTTACATTTGTAATACAAGCTTATTAAGTCACGTGATGTATGACTTGAGTTTCTTACTGATATATGTAATAATTAATTATCTTCCTAAAGAAAAAATAATCCTAGGAGAGGTCAAAGTTTTCTGCAATCCCTGTGTCAATCCAACTAATGATAACTTTTTAACATTTGTGTAAAATGTCCATTGTTTTAAGAAAGTGCAGGGATATTATATAACTTCTTAAACTTATGTAGATATGAGAGTGTATATTCAAAGAATTGGAAAAGGTTTAAGGTTTGTTCTAACATTATTTAAAATATTAGACGTAATAATAACTTAGCATATATTCTATTTCTAAACATCACATGATCACTATTTCTTATGGTAGCACATTACTGTTCTTAAAACAGGCAAAACTCTCCATACAGTAGTACCACTCAGTGCCAACCAGAGTAATCAATGGATGCCAGAAGGCTTGTGCATAAAATCCCTATCTAATGTCTACTCATCCTATATCCCCAGACTAGTTTCTGGCTTGTGGCCTTATGCAACCCTCCAGCAGCCACCTTTTATCTATACTTAACTATACAACTATGAGAATAAAATTAAAAACACAATAATATTTTCAATCTAAACTCAATAGCCTATATAGTCATATGGGTCTGAACCCAGTTCAGTACCCATACATTTTGGTGTCTTTGGCTCTTTAACAACCATAGCCACCACTATCCTATTAGGCAGGATTGGTGTTAAACCACTAAACATCGCATGATCACTATTTCTTATGCTAACACACTACTGTTATTAAAACAGGCAAAACTGTCAATACAGTAGTGCCACTCAGTGGCTATTTAAAACTAATTAAAGAATACAGAGGAAGGGTCAGTTTAATCAATATTTGAAAGACTAATTGTAGGTGAAAGGAATGTACACTGATGCAATTAAAAGCTTGATGATAATTTGTGAAAAGACACATTACTAGAGGGGGGGTAGCTGAATGTAAAAAGCTATTACCTTTTATAATAATTAATACCAGATATTAAACTGCGAAATGTATGAATAGTATATGCTAAAAAGAGCAGAGGCTTTTTTTCTTATTCTTCATGTAATGATACTGTTGCGATGTGAGACATCAATGACCTAGAGAAAAGGCTGTTGGAAAAGTTGTAGTGACTTTTCTGTTATGAGGGACAGTCATCCCAGAATAATAAGAAGGATGTACAATATATCAAATTAACTTACTGTTTGATTTAATGATTTTATAATTATAAAAATGTATTAATTACTTTTAATTCATTTTTAAATGAAATCAGTTTTAAAACTCCAAATGGCTTAGTACAGTAATTGAATGACAGACTCGGAGGTCAAGATCCATGGCTTGCAGTTCCAACTTTATCATGATGTTCAAACTTTTTATGAACTTCTAAGCAATAAACGTAATTGTTTTTCTTAATCAATTTTAAAGTTTATTTCTTGCAACAAGTACTGGTTAGCTGTTCCTACAGAATTTCTCTTCTGTATATATATAATTAACCATGCTGCAATAAGAGTATTAATTTTCAGTTTAGGTAGAATCTTATATGGGGAATGTATTTGGTGAATTAAAATTCTAATGGTTTCCTTTTATTCTTGGAATTTTAATAGAAGAGTTTCTTACAGCTTTGTACATTATTACAAGATAATATTTGGGATATTTGATAGACAACACTTCTAAATTTATTTTCCATATTATAAATATTAGTACAGTATCCAGTTTCCTTTTTCCCCAGGCAATGCAAATAAAATATGTTTAAAGGAGTTGTGATCTGATAGTAAGCTTTAGCAATGCATAATGGGTTTTTTAGTAGCAAAACAGAATATGATTATCTATTTTTTCTTTAGAAAAATAAATTCCCTTTTGATTTATATTACACATATAATTACTTGGTAACATTTAAATAACAAATTTAAAATACCAATTAATTTCCTGTACCAAGTAAAGAATTTTTCCACTCCCCTTACCGTCTGGAAAATCTGTCATTTGATTAGTAATTTTCATTGAATTTTGGTACTTATTTTAAGCATGAAACTATTATGCTTAAATTTCTAGCTTTTGTTTAGAAAACTTACTTTTAAATGTAAAAGTTAAACAATCTTTATTTAATATTAGATGAAGTTAATAAACTATAATTGCTCACATGCATTTCCACATAGAATTTCACATTTATATTTATATAGATGTATATATGACAGAGAAAAAAATTATTACTAAATAAATTATTGTAATGAAAAGTGGAAGTATCTGCCTCCCACTGAGTTATGTAACCTCAAAAACCATGAAAAGATGGTGAGTTTTGAGGTTACATAATTCAATGGGAGATAGTTACTTCCTCTTTTCAATTATATATATATATATATATAAATAAGAATATTAATTTTATTACTATTGAAATAAAAATATTAATTAAAATAAAATTGATTGCTGAAATTAAATTGTATTGTAACTAATATTACTACCACTCACTAGCCTTATGATTATTCTATTATTATTTTTTCTTACTGCCATAGTAAACACACACATCTTTACTTGGTTTTAGTATATATATGTAATTTAAAAAAATTGGTTTACTGCATGGTAGTATATAATAAATTCAATGATTAGAAGTAATAGTGCTGAATTGGGATCCATAGATCTTAATCTCCAAAATCCACCCATCTACTATTGCACAAACAATGCAAAGCTATATATGGAATAAACCAGATATATATATAAAGAAATATATTTGATGCCGTATGATATTTTAAATATACAAATTTTTTAAATTATATATATATTTTTTTCAATTATTTATTTTGCTCATTTTATTTATTTTTAAAGAGAAATATTGTATATTGTAGTATGTTGTTTACTTATATTAATTTAATGAAAAATTATATATTTTATTAGGCTAAGCCATACTCTTGGTTACCTGGTGGTGGAATGGCTCTAGAGGTAGCTGTCTCAGGATCGGATAAGGTAAGTTTTTATCAGTCATTCATATTTTAAACCACAAAAAAAAACAATAATATATTCATATAATCAGTTTTTCATTAGATCAAATAAGATTCTAGCTTCAGAAGTATAAAAAACAGCATCCGAATTGACTAAACCAATTGGTTTTTTCCCTCTCACATGGAAATTGCTGGAGAACATTTTTTACTAGCAAGCTTCTTTTATCTCGATTGCCCAATGCCTTTTTTAAAGTGGAATAGGAATTTTGCTTTCATCAGCCAGCTATGTTTAATTATGCAGTAAACCACTCCATGTTATTAATTAATTCCGGCACTAAAAAAAAAAAGATGAAAACGAATTTCACAATTTAAAAGTTTTATTTAAACTAATAACATGTTAGATCAATATATTGTCAATAAGAATTATAATTATCGTAACCACTTGCACTAAATCACATGTCTTAAACATAGCAACTAAATTGGTGACAATATAGAAGTTTATACAATTGTATCTTAGATAGGATATAAAAATTAGATAAACAGAGTTGATAATCATTTGCTGCAATGTACAATTTTTGTTCCGCTTTCTAATTTCCATCTATTTTAATTCATTTTCCCCCTCCCTACATTCCTTAAGAATCTTATGATTTAGTAATCCGCACATTTTTATGCTATGCCCTTTAGTCTTGGGACCCACATCTATATGGAGTTTAGAAATATTTTCAAGTAACTAAAGATTTTATTTGATGTCAAATTTAACGCACTTTTTTTTTTTCTGTCTTATGCACATCTTATTATATTCTATTTTTATTTGTATGTGAAATTGCCTAGAAATCAGATTGTCTGAATTTATTTCATAGAAGCTTTTATCTAATGAGAATGATAGCACAGACATGATTAATTGTCTAACCCATCATAGTAATAATTAATGTCATATACAATATCTTTCTTTGCAGTGAATGCGATCACTGCTACTTGGGATGTCAAATCAAGTCCGTTTCCTCACAAATGAAGAATGACAAGCAATGATAATAACATTCTTAAATGAATTGTAGAGAATTTATTTATTTAAGCAGTTCCGTCTTTGTTTGCAAAGAAATCATTTATATTTCATTTATGATTATGTAACTACTTTTTTATTCTCTAATGTTTCTACCATCATCTAACTTTTCCTTTTTGTATGTTAAAGAAATTTGTTTTTTTTTTAAATAATCTCTTTGGTTTTTTACATCATGTCAAATCTTGGGAAAATTAAATTAAAATAAAATCTGGCCTCACTAGTCAATATTTTAAATGATGTTTTCAGAAATCGTATTCATTATCAACTTTTAAATCAGTGTTTGTTTACTCAAATATGGGGAAGGGGGGAAATGGCTGGAGAACAAGTAAATGCCTAAAGATAATAGTTTTGACTATAGTCAATATAAATTTAATAAGTTATCAGGGGTTATTGCCATTTTTTTTCCCTCAAAAGAACTGCAGTTGCAAAAAATTGAACATTTAGTAATTGTTTTTTTTTTTTTTTCATAGATTTAAATATATCTCAGTTATTTAATTTGTGTTTTACTGCACCAGAATCTCTAAATAGCATCAAAATAATACCTAAAAATGAAAGTAGAAGTTTTATGATGTGATTGTTATAAAAGTAGGCAAGACGATTGAGAAAGAAACATTGATTTCAAATATGCCAAGAGTCTTCATCTGTACTACTTTTCTTGATGTTTTATTCAAGTGTAACATTTGCACATAGAATTTCTTTAAAATTTATTCATGAGCCAACTAAGTCTAAAAGCGATATTCACAAATCAGATTTCCAAAGAATAATTTAAAATAATTTGCAAGTAATGCTGACGTGTTGAAATTATTAGAATTTTTTATATATTTTGTGCGTTTTAATGTTGAAAATTATATCGCATTCTATTTTTTTCGTTTTCTAATACCATAATTGTATCCAGTTGTTTGGAAATGTATTAATGTTGAAACTTTGATACAGTAAACTGTGGAGATGATTGTATATCTATCAGTAGGTAATTCATTTAATTTGAGAAATATATGTCGGATTGAACAAAACTACCCCCCTCCTCCCCATTTTCTTCAATACTTTTGATAGATAAATTTATTCTTTTTAAATATATATATGTCAGCATATCTTAGTTTTTGCAGATAATATAGTAATTCTTTTAATTTCAGTAAAAACAATATTATTTTCTTTCCAAGTCCGTTATGTCGTCCAAAAATCATTTGTTTTTATTTTTTTCAGGAAGTTTATTTTATTGAAAATATTAAGTAAATTTGTATGCATTTTCTGAAAATACTAATAGTTAAAGAAGATTTAATTAATTGAAATACTGTCTTATTATTGTTGTTAGTATTGCAAATAACATTAATAAATAAAATTTTAAGCATATACAGGCGGCCCTCGACTTTCGTACCTAATTAGTTCCCAAAACATGTACGAAAGTTGAAATGTACCAAAATAGAGCAATGTAAAAAAAAAACATGAAAAAGTGCTTTTAAAATATTTATTTTTTATTGAGGTGCATTAGCATTTACATAAATAAGACTTTATTGATTAGTATCTGATGTTTTTTTTTTATAAATTTATCAAGAGATAATTGGATTATACTTTTCTTTTTCTTTTCTTGATAAGAAGTTCCATAACATGCTGTGACTTTTTCTATTGCCCTTTGTACGAAATAGTGAATTGTATGAAAGTTGAGGACTGCTTGTATTGCATTAATATATTTTCAAATATAGCTTGCTTTTTAAGTGTTTTTCTTCTACTAGTAAGTTGACAGCATCTAAATATCAATGATCTTAGCATTTTTATGTAATACATATATACGTATTTAATTTAAAATTCAATATTTTAATTTTATTTTCAGACATATATTTTTGGCGCTATTTACAATCGAGATGAAGTTTATGATAGCATTGTTGAAGTAGCTAAAAAGGCTAATTTAACTTGGGCTTGTGAATTAACTGCTCAGCGTAGATTCAGTGATTGATATGACAAGAAATCATCAGAATTAGAAACAAATTTAAAGTAGAAAATGTTGAAATATTAGTCACAAGATTTTTTTACAGGTATCAAGAATTATAATCTTATAATCAGTCTCTACTTTTTTTAAAAGATATATGAACAAAAAAAAACCTTCCAGTGGAAAGATATAAAATCTTGTTATAGCAAAAAAAAAAAAAAAAATTAATTGTTCAAAACAAAAAAATTGTGTTAAAATTGTTTATAATTATCTCCAAAGTGATAATTATAAAATAATTTTTATATTTAATTTTTCATTTGATTAGAAATATATATATATAAAAATAAGGTGGCTGGATCCATTATTTTTTTATATTTAAAATATAAAAGTAATCAAATTTTATACAACTTGCTATTGGTTGTTTTCAGAATGAATTCACCTCTGTGTATGTATGTGTTTGTGTGAGAATGTATTTATATATAGAAATGAAAAAAAAATGTGTATAATGAACGAAATTATTTATTAAAAGTTATTTATTGTTTTTTTTTACTTCCTAATGTATTATATAGATTAATTTTTTGAAGAAAAAAATGATTTGATGGGTTTTTTTAAACTATGGATGTGTTTTAATATGATGATTTACACATGGAATTGTTTAATTTTCATTAATAAATTGTTGACAAAAATAATATATTTTTTTAAATAAAAGTTAATCTTTAAAATATATTTTTGATTCTAATTTGTTGATAAATGTTTGTTAGTGAAAAATTGTATTTATATTATCATATTTCAAATGTTAATTAAATAAATGGATGGATAAAAAAAAAAAAAAGATCTCCCATCAGTGTAAAATAACAAATCAAAATAAATAAACAGAAATATAAAATAGAGAAAATTCAAAAAGAATTATTATTAAGTATAGAAAATGAATAATTAAAAAAAAAAAAGAATAATAAAATAACTGTCTTTGCTTCACCCCTCTTGGAAAAAAGTGAAAAAGAATAAAAAAGTTGCAGTTAAACAATAGATGCAAACACAGCAGACAATATTAGTAAAATATTTTAATAATATTCATAATGACACTTTGTTGTTTTGCAATTTGGCTACAGGAAGCGTTGTTGCTTTCTTCCATTACATAAATATGTGTAAAACATTTTTTTTAATGTTTTAATATTAATTTAACAATATATCACATGACATAACATTGTAGAAACAATTCTAGATTTTTATGTTTTTTATTTGCAAAATTTATTTTTGAGAAATAATGTTTGTTTGTTTTTTTTTAAAAAATCGGTTTTCTTATTATAATTTTTTTTTAATTTAAGTAATATATAATTTTTAAGCAAATTGTTTTTCTGCTACTGTAAATTTTATTTCGGTATATATATATGTTACAAAGAAATCAAATCACATGACCTAATTTAACAAGCTTGTATTACAAATGTTACTTAATAGTTATCCATTAGATAAAGTGCTGAACTTATCCCAGTATTTTTAATCTAATAATTGAATATCCTAACACCTCACTGAGGAAGCCAGTATTAGAAACTGGTCTGGGGTTGGGGATATTCTACAAAGCTTGTTAAGAACTTATTTGCGAGCTCTTTATATAATATAAATATATGTATTTAATTATTTAAAGATTTATGATTTAAAAACTAAATTATATGTATATATGTTTTATTTTACAGAAGATGAAAAAAATATAAAAAATTATATTTCATAGTGATTATGAAAAAAGGATTAATTATTTGTATACTGACATTCGTTTTCCAAAGCCTATGAAATGCATAGTTGCATAATATAATTTGTTATAAGCTTTCTCTTTTTTGGAATAGAAAAAAGCATAGGGAAAAAAAATATTGTTAATTTAGAGATTAAAAAATAACTTCATTAAAAGTTGTGATGAAAATTTTGTATAAATTAAACATACAGTAATTGTAAATTTATATATAATACATGAACATATATTTTGATACACTGTCATTATAACTATTAATGTAAAAAAAATACTAAGTCAGAGTTTAAATTTAGTAAAATTTATTGCACCAAGTATACTTTCAACACCGTTGTATCATTTTCATGGGTAGTCTGCTGAAAACATTAATTTTTTGCTGATTTGAATGCTATTTAATTTTTGGTTCATTACGTATTCATTTTGTGTAATGAATCGCCTCCTTTATTTTATAGTTGCTATTATTTCTCTCTTTGCACATAATTTTAACAATACTTGGATTTACTAAAAATAGTATAGTGTAGCAAATAGCTGATTTTACACCAAACTAAAAATAGCTGATTTTTTCTGTGCTCTATCTAGAAAATTTTCAAAAATCTATTACTTTATAGTTATCAGAATATCCACATTTGGGAAAAAAAAATATCTTATTGAGAAATAGGATTGTCAACATTTCAGTATCTATTAAATTTCGTAAATAATTTTTCATCTCATGAGTTTTAATGTGATATTGTGCCAAAATATATTTTCAAAGCTTTGCCAATAAACATATATATCTACATGAACCAGAAAATGTGTAGTCGATATCACAATGATGATTTTTACTCTTCCCTTCATGAACTATTAAGGAAGGTCACCAACAAGGTGCAATACTCTTCCAGAATACTCTTGCGCAAACAAAAGACCAAGTCTGTGGCAGTGATCTATCTACTAAGATATGTTGTTTTCAGAAACCATAATATTTTGACAGTAGATTATAATAAGATTAAAGCGCTTTGACAGTAGATTATAATAAGATTAAAGCACGCTTTCATGATAAATTTCTCTAATCATCTGAATTTTTTGGCTGAAAGCTGCTGACATAAATGATTTTAAAAACCTACCAATTACAGATCACTTTCATGTTATAGAAATGACCAATTAATAGTTGTCCTATTTTTTTATCAGCTTACTAGCAGTTTTGAAGCTTATTAACTTACACTTATAACTAGAAGGTCACAGAGCGCATCTCCAACATTGCAAATACCATGAATAAATACATATTTATATACTACATTTAGATCATTATCATAGTAATTTATTATTATTTTCTATCCTTAATAAAAGTAATTCTAGCAGCATCTCAAGTTTAAGATTCATTACAAAATGATCTTGATATAATGCGATGTGTTATTGCATATTGATTAACATCAGTAGGGGTCCGATTTTTTGATATTGCCGTTAGTATTCATTGATTACCTTTGCTCATATGGAATGGCTTATTTGTAAACTGGAAAATCTCTTGAGTAATTTATTTAGTTTAATACAAACATTATAATAATAATTGAATAATTTATTATTCAGAAGTAGTACTGGAAGTAACAGGATTAGACATCAGTTCATAGACTTTGAGGTCCAGAGTCTGCCATCCCATGGCTGCACCAAATTGTGCAAAGCTAACACACACACAAATAATTTTTAAATATACACAGGTAGTTTTAAAATACGTCTCCATTTCTTTTATAAATTCTCTATTTTTTACATCGGATATTGGATTCTTTTACAGCCTCATCATCAATTTTAAATTCATCAATTGTTACATCCTTTTTAAACTTTCTTTCCTATATTGCCTTCACTGCATCAATATAAAATAGTTGCACATTTTTTACATTGACTTTGGTTTAATCTACAAGATCTGTATAGTGTTCTCACCTTTTGCACTTCTTCCATATCTCATATATCAATTTTATAGTACTCTATTCACACGTCAACTTGTAGTTTTTTCACATCATTCACATTAATTTTATCATCTTGGTAGTTTCAAAATTTTTTTGAAATATTTTATACCTTTCTTTCCCATATTTTTTCTTTGTGATTTTAAGCATTTTTTAAATTCATCTCCTTCATCATTTTCAGACATGATAGATACATTTGGACCGTGATTATTTTTTCATCTGATTTTTTTTCCCTCGATAGTTATTTCATTTTTGCCTTTTTTTTTTATGATTACCAATATTACAGATTTTAAAGAAGTTAAATTGACTACTTTTTGATATTGAAGCCAGACTCTTGTGACTTTCTTATCATTGTTTTTTTTACATAACCATTTTGAAATTTAACTATTTTTCCTTTTTCTTTGTTTTGTATTATCACATGATTTAATTATTTTCTTTGAAATCTGGCAATTCTTGCTAATATGTCACTGATTTTTAATTCTCTTGTATGTCCATTAGTACTGCTATCATCTCTATGTCTAGATATATGACATTATAAGACCTATTTATTAACTTTCTAATCATAAATATCTTAACTTATATCCAGAGTGTATTTGAACTCTTAGTTGGGCAACCATTTATATATACTAGAAATAATATTGATGATGGGAAATAAATATAGATAAGTGATGATGTCGTCAATGATGATAATGATTATCCACAATACATATAGCAGTATTGATTTAAATAATTATAGTAGAAGTGAAAAATTAGAATGAGTGGCAAAGAAATACATACAATATTGTTGATCAAACAACAATGTAAGTGTCCAGCCATTATTTATGTCTTCAGGAACAACATCTTGCTTTAATTTAAGGGAAACACCATGCCTATCAATTACCAAACTATTTCCCCTCTGTACATATCTGTGAAACTAATATAAAGATGTTTATAATGTTTAATAAATCAGCAATCGATTGAGATCCATTAAAAAAATATTACATGTCATAGTATATAAAATATTAGCAATAATTTATAACAATTTCAATTCATGAAACATAGTTACTGATTAGATAAATTTACAGGTGATAGATCAAATAAATAAGAGAGGTTTTATAAGCAAGACCAAGTTTACATAGGGTTCTTTATATATATCAAATGTGTTTGTGTTGACCGGGAAGCGAACCCTGGCCAGCTGCTTGGAAGGCAGCTGTGCTAACCGCTAGGCCATCATCGCTTGACATAGGGTTCTTAGTTTATAATATTTTTCCCTTTATTTTTTCTTTTGAGTAATTGAAAACAAAATTATTTCTTTTTAAACGATTTGATTTGAATACGAATATGGAATCTTTCATTTATATATACACTTGACTCAAACTAAGAAGTTCTTAAAGTAAAAGTTATTGCTCATTTTGTCTGAGCATGTATAATTGCACATGCGCTTGGTATACAAAGATGTATCACAAAAAAAAATAATTTTTCATATAATCATTAGAAATTAAATGTTTTATTTAAATATGGGGGTAGAATTAAATGAACTTATTTAACATATTTACCTGAATAACTTAGAAAATGTCTTTTTTATGAAAGTCCATACAGATATTTATTTCTAATGCTGTATGCTTTTGGAATTCAAATTTAATTTGGCTTAGTTATTTGCTGGTATGAATTCAGTACAAATTAATTGATAGTTGTGACTTCTGTTTATGAAATTTCAATGGCTTTTTCACCATCTCAGACAGATTAATCCTATATAATGGCAATATGATGGGAGAAATATCTTCAAGCATGCAACAGCCGATTTAAGTCTTAATTCCTTTAGTCTTACATAACTTTGGTTCAATGACACATTAAGAGTGTAAGACTATTTAGTTTAACCGTTTCATAGTCTTTTAATTCTAACTTTAACTTAGCTGCAAAGAAAGAACACAGAAATAATTTAATTTGTTCTGCCGTTTATGAATTTACTTGTAAAACACATTCATTCTACAGAAACAAAATATATATTTCTCCAATTTTTTTTTATATAGTTATTTTGTTTTCCAAACTCATTAATATTAGTTTGTTATCTAATTTGTCATTATAAAATTGTTTATATATTATTTTTGTTTTACTTAAACTGAGAAATTTTATCAAAAAAAATATGTGTTTAATAAAATATTTAAAACAATTTGTTTTTTCTTCAAGTTATAATTTAGGTACTTACTATATAAAGAATATATTCAGTTGAAGGTTTGTTATAAGCAATTATATTTTTAATTTGTCAAATCCGCAATGAGAATTTTTTCCAACTATTTTTTGTGTTAAAATCTATATGCACCATATAAATATATATGTATGCATGTTTATGTCTTTTATACAGTAATATTGAATTCAAAACCTAGATCCGATTATTGAGAAATTTAAATTATCATCTATATTTTTACTGTATTAGATTTTATATAATAAGATTATCCATTGAGATAATCACTCAATAAGTCAAACATTTATAATTAGAACTCAATGAGTTGAGTGTGAAGATATTTAAGATTCACGCTTTCAGATCTAAGTACTTTGGACTGGCTTGGATATATAGAAAGACAAGTAAAGAAGAGCGTGGAACCATCCTTTTCTTGTTAAATTCTCTGTCTCAGTATTTGCGATCTGATTGGCTAAGTGCTTGAGAGGTTTGCACCTTCTCATATTTCAAACATTTTTTCTAGATTAATTAACTTTTATTAAAATATTTCTGTTTATTTTCTTCACCATTATCATAGTGATTATTATAATTTAATCTTTATTTATTAAATTTTTTACATTCACTCATTTCAGATCTTCCACATTAGATAAATACATTAATAATTACTGCCAATCATTTATTAGGTTTTGAACTCATACATAAACTTTAAATGTAATTGAATATTAATGTATCTAATCTTATTAAATGCAATTTCATGATATCATTAACTCATTCCCATCTTCAATGTGTAACATCTTAATTATATTTAAGACTTTTATTTCACTTAATATCATTCAAATTTATAAATAGTTATCCTTATTCATGTATTTGAAGTGTGTGGAGTGAAATAGAAGTTCCAAGTATATTCATACTTTGTAATTAACCTAAATATTCTTGCAGTAAAAGAGAACTGACTTTATTATAAAACAAAAACTAGCACAATCTATATATATTTATATTAACAAATTTATTACATGTTATTATTAACAATAAACTAATTATTTTAAAGGATACTTATGTATTATCCCTTTGCTGGAATCTTGCCAGGCTTTTTTTTTTTTAATTATCCATTTTCAGGGGCATCTAGTAAATCTTGAAAACAATATGGCTGACTAGAAGCTGTCATATTTAATATTTCCTTTAATTTATTTTTTAATATTATAAAAATACAAAATTTACACAAAAGTATCACAATTGATTGTAATTAAAGTAAATTTAATATAACTGTAGTAAACCTGGAACAGTTACAATAAAGCATTCGCCAATCTCTCTATACAAGACACTAAACAACCACTGCTGTGGAAGTATTCTCCCCTATTGGTTAATATCCCATAATTTTGAAAATACTCTAATGCATGTTTTTGTGTCAATAAAAGATCCCACATTTTAATTGTTTTGGAAAAATGTTTCTTAAAAAATAACAAAAACGCTCAACAACAATCTTACGTGAAACATTAAAAAAATCATGATAATATTCGCAACATTTTAACATTTGTACATTATAATAGAAAAAAAAATTAATTAAATCTGGTCATGGAATTTATAAGAGCTTTATTAATATTTTTGAAAATTATTAGGAATTTAGAATTGGTTTCTTAATATTTTTTAAACTTGACAAGTAACATGTTCAGTAAAATAATTTTGAGAAAAAATAACATATACAAATACTTGGATCTTTCTGAAAATGGATAATTAAAAAAAATGCCCGGCAAGCTTCCGGCAAAGGGATTATATATAAGTAAGTACCTTTTAAAATTACATATAGGAGATATTTGATCAAAATAAAAAAGGAAAGTATGTTGTGAACAATAATAAAAAATTTTCAAAAAAGAAATCAATTTTAAAATTAAAAAAAAAAAAGAATAATTGTTACATTTCTTTGTTTTTTTGATACTTGATTATATTATAACTTTTTTTAAAGTTGTAATTATAAATTTATTTAAAGCACATTGATTACGTAAGTAATATTTACTAAGGCAATAAACCTAAAGCATGTGCGGTTGAAAATGCGAAGGTAGGGTCCTCTTCAGGTCTTAACCACAACTGTAAGCTTGTGGTTAAGACCTGTAGAGATCCCTACCTTCGCATTTTCAACCGCATATGCTTTAGGTTTATTGCCTTAGTAAATATTATAACTTTTTTTCTAAACCTATTTGTTAAATTATACAATGCTAATACACAATTATATCAAAGTAATACAAATTCCTTATATATTGATACAAACAGTTATGTAGACCAATTTTATCTTCATATATTATCTCTTATTTAAGATAACTTTTTATCCATGGGGGGAATATAGTTTGTTATTGTGTTTTTGTTGTTATTATTCTGAAGTGATGACTATTCAATGAAAATCATTATTAATATCTGTGTAATCAATTGGAAAATTAAGCCAGTATTGATTTAAGGAATTTAATCGGTAGTCTACAATGAAATATTTGTATTTTCTAGAACCAATCATAGGATATTTTATTTTGCTTTGATAATGTATGAGTTTGAAATCTATTGTGGTTCCCAGCATGAGTTTAAAAACAAAACCTCTAAGATTATCAATTAATTGTAATTGGTAATTTTTTGGCAACATCGAAAGTTAAAATGTTATTTCTGTTTACATGGATTTACTCTCATTTCCATTTTTTATTACAAAACCACTTGTTTTGAATTAAGTATTAATTAATTGTTGATACAGATATATTATTTTTCTCAAATATTTTGTTTTAATAAATGTTAATCTTAAAAAAAACAACAGTCCAAATACTTAAATTAGTCAAAATATTACAACCAGCCTATTTTTTTTTTTAGCTAAATAATATAATAATAATTAAAAGCATGTATAATTAAAAGTAAGTTAATTCCTCTATCAAATTAGTAATCAAAAACATATTTTTAATCTTTAAAAGAAAAATGATTTTAATTCATGATGAAATTACACATACTTTATTTTCAAACAAACTGGTTTGTGTTACTATTTAAATTTACTTGACTTTTTATTTATTTATTATACTCGCAATTTACTTAAAAGTTTGAATTATAAATATGCTTTTACATATGTAATCATAAATATAACTTTTTGATAGCTCGAATATAGATGAAATTAATATGTATTGAAAATCCCCAGCAAGCTCTATGTAAAGATTTTACGTTTACTGACACTTAGTTTACATATAGCTCGCTGGATATAATCATAAATAATATATTTATTAATATATTTGTGAGATTGTTTTAAATATAGTTACTATTATATATATATAGCTTGTAATAGCATCAACAAAATGTTTTGATGTAGCAAAATTGTATCATTTTTATTATTCATGTTTGTTATAGGAAGTAATTTTTTTTATATAAAGTTATTGTATGTCAAATCACGGGCCTAATTCCTATATAGCAAAATCTAGTTGTCCAAAAAACAAATTCACTACCATGGGTCTTAAAATTTGCTTAAGAGCTCAAAAAATTATTGTTGAAAATGCTATTTTTTTTTTTTAAGAGTTTAGCAAAATCGTCAAATTCTTTTGATTAAAAAAAAGTATATCCTGTTGATTCAATATTCTGAAAACAACTAATCTTTTTTTAAAAAATTATTTATGTAGATATCTGATAAATCTAATTGGTCAATCATAGGAATTATTTTTAGTGTGGTTTTTTCCACTTTTTTTTTTGATAAAAATCAAATAATAATAATAATAATTAAATATTTTAGTTATTATTTTTTGAATTGGTTGTGCTGAATTAATATCTATACTATAATGGAAATTTGAATGTTAAGAAAGCATGGTGTTATGTAAAAATACACAATATTTGTAAAGTTCTTATATGTAGTTTGAATTATTAATACGTATTGCTGCATATGATATAAGCAATGTGTAAAAGGAAATATGATCACTTTTTAAGGGTGTCCCTTCAACTCTGATAGAAAATGATTTTTTTTTTCAATATATCTAATTGTGTACCTCATATTACTTTTGGGTAGGCAATTTATGATTCATTATAATGTAGAATTTATAATCTGAAAAATCCAATAAGAAAATTAAGTAAATGAATTCTTAGTAATTGTATTTAATTCTTCCATAAATTTTTTCTGCTGCATTTTAAAATATGTTTACTCTCTCATTTCCTTCTTTTAAAGTGCAATAACCAACATATATATATACTTGAATAGCAAAAGAAAAAATAAGGTTGTTTTTTTTTTTAAAAAAAAAAAATGAAGGAAAATGAAAATATAATTATTAGAAATTGTTTTAAGTTTTTTTTGTATTTGTTTAAGTGAATTAATATTTCATGGCTAAAGAAAATGTAAATATTAAATACGATCGCTTCTTGTCAACCATTTTGTTTTAAATATTTATTATAGGTTTCTGAAACTGTATAATTCCAAAAAAAAATGGATGCCAAGCTTGGTAGGCAGGATAATACATAAGTACCAATTAATACATTACATTTATTAAATGTTGAGTAATTATATTTTATAAAAAACAATATTTTCTTTTTTAAAATGGTATTTTAAGCCAAAATATTAATAGGTGTGGATAAAAAAGAAAGGATTAAATTTTATTCTGTCATGGATTGATAATGGTTGAAGATGATGAATTACAAATTGTATATGCTCATTGTATTAGAGTGTTTGTTTGTAATATATATGTTGAATGCAGTTAGCACATTCATCAGTACTACTAAAGCCTGCAGTCACCTGTCAGTTGGAGTCACATAACGATAATCGAATAAGGAATTAATTGATAATTTTGATATTTTGCATAAAAAATAACATCAAAATAATATATTTACCAATCAGACTAATCCACAATGAGTATGAAATTAAATAACATTTTTGCAATGAGGCCAAATACACATCTATTAAAAATTAAATTATAAAAACAAATCTGTGGAATGATTATAAGTAATGATATAGCAAGCACAGCAATACAAAAAATAATCCAGAAGAAAGTAACTGATAGCAATAAATGTGGGTTAAATATAAGCAATCCATAAGAAATTAATTTCCAAAAAGCTATTTACAGGGAAAATGAAGAATATGGATATCATAAAAAGTACACAATCAATAGTATATACATTTATAAAAATAACTGTATTTTTGCAAAACTTTGAAAATAAATAACATTTTGAGAATGCAAATGGCAAATTTATGAAAAAATTTTAAAAGCAATCATCAATTTAATTTAGTTCTATGGTTTTATTTGATACAATCATTACCATAAATATATGTTTTCACTTCTGTACTCTGTATGACATCCATGTTTTCATTTTTCTCCTAAATGTTTAGCTTTTTGAAATTTTATCTTTTATGAATTACTTATGTCTATCCAACATTTATTGTCCTCAATTGCTTATGAATTATTTTTTGTATTGCTAAGCCCTTGCTACGGGTATTCATTTCAGGAATTGGCTTTTCTAATTTTATTTTCTACTGATTTGACCTTATTGCTAAAGTGGTATATAGTTTTGAAAGTTTTAAGTAGTACCATTTTTACAGACTGCTTGTACTCATGACGCTTAAGTCATTTATTATTTTTTTATAGTTAGAAGGGATTTGAACCCAGACTTTCAAGCTTCCTTCAGTCAATCCACTCTGTCTTATACAATTGACACATCTGACCACATGTGAAAAAGATAAATGATCTCCAATATATGTATTTTGTGCGGAACCAGCACTCATCAGTTGGTTCAGGTTATCATCTTCCACACATATATGTAATCAGTGCTTGGTTTATTTTTATATTCATTATGCATTGATTTGTTTTCTAAAAACTTGTTTATTATTTTCATATTTTTATGTTTTTGATTTTTTACACAAATTATCAAACTTATTGATTAGTTTCTTTTTTATTTTGGTTATTACTATGTGTAAGCTGTTACATCTGAAAGATAGACCACACCAGTGGTAATATCATTTGGCTTTTATTTAGTGCCAATGTTTTGACTGGTTTTTATCTACTACTTTGAGAATAGTAAGGATGGCTTAATGATTTAATAGTTGGTTTCTTTTATCTCCAATGCAAAATCTAGATGTGGTATTAAAAAGAGAGCATTGATATAATTGCTTAATTTAAAGTTTTTTGTTTTGTGCTTTAGTTCTTTCGTTGTGAGTTTATTAATGGATATAGATCTGAGCCATATGTTTTGCCCAGGTGATGATAAACGACCGCCAACTAAAACATTGCTACTGTAATAGTCATGACTAACAATCACACATATGAAATATTACCAAAATTACCCTTTTCTTTAGTTTATATAAATACAATTTATCCAAACCACTTTGAACACTTTTTAGCAAAACCCTTAATTTGCACGTATATACATACACCTATATTTCGACTGTCCTGCAGTCTTTTTCAGAGCCAATTTACTTTAATCTCTTTAAAAAAACGTTTTTTTTTTTAATGTACAGATAAAGGGTTTCACTAAAAAGTGGTTTGGATAAATTGTAATCACTCATGGTTGAATTCAAAAACTGTGTTAATATCTCTTGCCTTTGAATATCTATCTATATTAACACATCACTTGTGAAGATTCTTCAGCAACAGTGAATGTTTAATAATTTTTTTTTGCCAAATGAAATATAATCAGATCGTAAATTAGAAGGAAAAAAGGATTGCTTAATTATCTTTTGGCTTTCATAATTGTAGAAAATTTTAAGTTTCAATTCAAAGATAGAAAAATCAAATAAAGAAATGAAGCCATCTTAATTTAAATTAAATCTGCTGTACTTTTAAGATTATTTGTGTCACATTCATAAGTGAATTATTAAAAACTGATATTATCCCAAGATTTTTGCACCATCTGCAGGGTATACTTATGTGTATGTGTGCGTATCATTTTAATTTGCGTGTTTATATATATTCCTAACTATAAAGTAGCATGTACATATATAAACATTAAAAGTCTAAAGTTAAACTAGTCAAATAATAAAAATTACCCCAAATTCACAACTCAACCAAACTAGCCAATGAAACCATTGATTGTGTTTTAGAATTTATTTATTTTGGCTAGTCTGGTTCAGTTGTGAATTTGGGGTAATTTTAATTATATATATACATAGGCCCATTGTAATTGTGAACAATGTATATTAAAAGTATATTTATCTCTACGTATGTTATAATTAACATTTTCATGATTAAAAGATGAAATTAAAATTATTTTAAACAATAGTTAGTATATAAATTTAACTATTTCCATAAAAAGCAGCAACAATAAACTGCATACTTATTAAAGAAAACTTATTATCATTAATATCATCTTCCAAAATCTTGATCCCATATACCATATCAAACTATCTTATAAGTCTTTCTGCTCCTTTCTCCACTTTTCAAATATCTTAGTTATTTCTTTCCTAAATATCATCAGACAGGAGTAGCTTGTTTTAATTTTGCCTTTACTATTATTTTCCTGCATTCTTTTTGATCCAGGAATCAACGCAACAGAAATGATATTTTTCATATGTCCATTATTTCTCAACTTTTGTTTTATCGCATTCTTCACTAACCAATCATAATCCTGTTGTAATATTTCCTTCAATAGATTTTTTTTTTCTTTTAATTTAAAATGATACACAAATACTATCACTATCTATATACTATATACACACAGAGATGTAGTAGAATTAGTTTCCTTGTTGTTGAATAATGTTCCACTTATTTAATTTTTATAAATGATGAATTAAAATATACACAGAATAAATTTACAACTTTTACAACATTTTATGATTTTATCTGGGTTCTTAAGATTATATATTAAAAAAATCATGTTGTCGGAAAGTAATTATTTGATGTTTGTTTATATTTTTCAAAAATCGAATGCTATATCATTTTCAAAGTAAAAACAATTATTTTCTCTTTCCCCATAATGTTTTAATCGACTTAAATTTGCATATAATTGCCCTCTGATCAAATCAGCTACTGTTACTATTTGAAACAACATAAAAATAAAGAAAAATTCTGACAAGAAATGTGTCCATATTGCCAGAGTATTGAGTCAGTTCCAAGCACACTAAACTTCCTATTTTTGAATTGAAGCAAATGACAGCAAGATATTTATTTATTTATTATTAAAAAAAAAAACAAGTAAATGAAATGTTTGTTACACAAAATACAGTACTGTATTTAATTATTATAATTAATATTAAGTCTCATTTTTTAAACTTGTATTCTTATGGTCTTAAAATTATATATATATAACCATTAGAAATCAGTCAACACTTAGACAATCTCAATATAGATAACAATCAAGAATTTCAAACTGTTGTCAAGGCAACCTTTTAACAATAGAAGTGGAATCCCATTTCTATTAATGGTCCCATATATTTATATAGACACTAAAGATTGCAACTTGACCACAGATGTATATACATATATTTATACATATTTTGCAAAATAGGCATATGAAGTTTTAAACCAGGGATGTGCAACCTATAAATCATGATCCCTCAAGAAATTGCAGAAAATTATTGGAGGTCATGAAAATATTAAGAAGTTCTCATGTTGGATAATAAGCTTTTAATTGAAAAAATAAAAACCTAAACTCTGTTAAAAAATACATGAAAACTGCTCACTCATTATTGTATGTCTGACCACTTTTGTGATAAACATTTCCTTTTTTATATTCCAATCCACTTTGCATAAACAGCACATTATAACAGAACTTCACTAATATTGCTCTCACTCTCTGAGTTTTGTTATCTGTGCTAGTATCCTCTTAACATAAGTATGTAGTACTACATTCGTAAATGTACACATTTCTAAAATAAGCTAAAAAGTTGTAATTGCTACAAATCTACTAAGAACAAAGTATTGTACATTTTTTTGTTAATATACAGTTTTTTTCAAAGATTTTACATCATATGTACTGAAATATACATTTATTTGTACGTACTAAAATCACTTATTATTAAAACAGACAAAACTATCCATACAGTAGTCCCACTCAGTGCAAGCCAGAGTAATCAATGGATGCCAGAAGGTTTGTGCATAAAATTTCTATCTAGTGCCTACCCATTCAATATCCCCAAACTAGTTTTTTTCCTTGTGGCTTTCATCAGTGAGGATCTAAGATCTAGGTGCAGTGCTCTCAGATCCAAGGCTCCTCACTGATGAAAGCCACAAGCTTGAAACTAGTCTGGGGGTATTGGATGAGTAGGCACTATATAGGGATTTTATGCACAAACCTTCTGGCATCCATTGATTACTCTGGCTTGCACTGGGTGACACTACTGTATGGAGAGTTTTGCCTGCTTTAATAACAGTTATGAGCAATCATAAGAAATGGTGATCATGTGATTCTTATTGTTACTAAATATAATGGTAATAATATATAATGGGTTGTACAAATTTTCACTCCAAGTATGGCAGTTGCAAGTAGTAAAAGATTGCTCACCCTTCTTTTAAACTATAAAATCTAAATTCCAAACATTTCAATGAATACATATTATGGTTTTTTTTGTTATTATTTCCCGAAATCTGCTATTTATTTTCTCTAGACCCTAGAAAAATGTAAATAGAGATTTTACAGTGTATAGACGTATAATTTATTTTAGCAAATAATGAACACTAATCTGTATATATATTTAAAAAAAGTATCATTATCACTAAATCCCATTTACCAAAGCAGATTATCTCTCAGATATTATTAGATTTTCCATCACATACATCTTAATTCTTAACCTAGGATTTCTTTTTATCATTAAAATGATGAAATATTTCAATCCTAAAATATTCATTTATGAATATTAAACTTTTTTTTTATGATCTGGTATTATAATCTTACATAAACTTATATTTGTAACTATCTACCAATGTCTATGGATCAAATTATAACTTTTGTTCAAATCGGGAAATAGTATATATTACTAATAGAATTTTTTTGACTCTATTTAATAACACTGCTTTAATAATCATTTATTTATTGATCTGGATAAATTTTATGTGAATTAGAATTTAAGATCTTGATATTATTTTTTACTTAGCTACTAGGGAGCATATAGAGATCAGAAATGTAACATTTGGCTTTTCAATAAACTTCAAATATTGTCTTCAATTGCTTCTATAGAATAAAGATATTCCAGCATTAAAAAGGGGTTATTAAATAAGCTAAATATTTTTGATAGCTTTCCAATTGAGAAGCATGGGTTTGCAGTCATTTAAAACCTGTACAAATGTTACTTGACCTCCACACACACACACATTCAACTCACTATACAGTAGAAACTGTTTCTGTTTAAGATTCTTTGTAGATGCCTATGGTCTATAAATAAATAACCATGTTACATACATGTATATTATTAAATTTATTAATGCATTATGTTCATAACTGCAGTTTTGCAAATTATAAACTTTAACAATTTTTGCTTCAAACACATGATTTTTTAAAAAAAAAAACACTAGGTCAGCGACAGCTGCTTTACAAGCAGTTGTCCCGGGTTAGCGGGTACGCTTCCCGGCTGATGCTATGACACATGGGAAAAAAGAAACACTATTTGAAGTTATGAATAAAAAGCTTGATTTGCAAGAAGAATAACAGGAAAATTAAATTTAAAAATACTGATATATGGTTTTCTTAAATTCAGAAGGGATTAAAATATAATTCGGGAAGAAGGGGAAAAATTTTATTTTTTTTTTTTGAAAATCATGTTTAAATTGGGAATTCCAAGTGGGTATTTTTTTTAATGTAAATTGTTTAGCAATATTTATGTGTTGTGGATTTAAAATTATTATTTTTTAATGAGCATTTGAATTAAGACATTACAATATAGTTATTAATTCAGCGTAAAAAAAATTGTAGATTTATTATAATTGAATACTTGTTTATTATTATTAAATCAGTTACAGTATATGTGAACATCAGAGTCCTCTAATGGTACTTTTATGTAAATACATAGTATAATTATACTGTAATTCCTTTTAGATTTTTAAAAAATAGTACTAATTAATTTATAAAACTTGATTTGATATTGTTATTAGTGATATTTTTATTTTGTTGTTGTTTTCTTTCTTTTTTTTAAATAAATGAAGAATGTATATATATATGACATTTGAAATATTGTTATAATTTATTAAATAAACGGTGAAAATATATCAAAAGACTTGAGAAAAAACTTTATATATAAAATATTTATATGTAAATAATAATAATAAAAATAAACAAAAAAAAAGAGTGCAGAAATATTAGATTTTCATATTGTTTATACTGTATAGATTTGTTATATATTTATTTTTTTATTTGACTATCTTAGCCAATGCTTGTAAGGAAGATAAAGCAAAGGTATAAAATTGAATACCTCTGCTTACGGGTACAAAAGTTGCAGTAGAAGTTGCATCATATACATAGACTTATTTAGTTCTTTAATTATTTGGTATTGATCAAATCTCTGTATTCCTGTTCTATTTTTATTGTTCTGTAAATATTCTTATATTTAATAAAGTGGCTGTGTTTTTGAAAATTGTTTTGTGTGTAATTTTTTGAGGATGGTGTTGCATATATAAAGAGGTTATACAGGTTGGAGATCTGAAAGGAAATTCAAACTTGAATGAATCTTGAAAAAATTTCTGAGCTTTACCTGGTCAAGGTTTGAATCCCAGATCATAGCAGAGCAGGTGATTGATTATATTTTTACAAAGGCTTCATTATTTATATTAATAGAGTAGTTATTGTATCAAATTGAATTTTAATTAAGTTGATTGCTTATAACGATATGAAATGTTTGATTGAACTTTTTTTTAAGACTGCAATCAGGCATAGAATTTTTAGAGAGGTATGTCAGCTATAAAAAGAAAAAGGGATCTTGCTAGCTTATTAGAGCATTAAAAAAAGATGAAAATCTTATTAAAACACTGTCACATGACAATTGCAAGTCTGGTAAAAGTACATTTTCTTCATTATTTTTCTATGAAGCCTTTTCCCCTGCACTGATCTATAGGCCATTTCACCCTACTTTTAAAGTCAGCCTAAATATTGGTTATGGTCTCAAGACTAAACTAAGCTTATTATATTCGTTAATAAACACATCTGTTTATCCACAAAAGTCGGTTATTCTGTTTAACATGTGAGAGTATTTATTATATAATTAATATATAAACTCATTTCTAAGATTTACCATATTTTTTAATTTTACTATTAAATCTGATGCATATAAATGGTATAATCATTAGTGATTATAATTGGTTAATATATATATAATATAAACAAAGTTAAAGTAGTTAAATATTAAAATGACAATCTGGCTAATTTATTATTTAGATGTACAACACCACTGATGAGGATTAAGGGTTATAATTTGGTCTCATTCTTCCATTCTCTGATTACTACCAGTCTTTAGCTAGATCTGCTCACTCTGTAATATTTTAGTTCATTTTCAGGGCCGGCGGAAGCGGGCATGCGGGCGCTGGCAGAAGGAGGCGCCATCACTGAGAGATTAGCATCTGAAAAAGAAGGCGCCATCCCTGAGAAATTAAAACTCTACTAACAAAAATACTCACATTTGAAGAATATTATTCTCAAATGTTTATTTACAAAAATTATTGAGAGTAGATTATTGAAAATCATATGAAGTCATATTATATCTTATTAAATGACACACACAAGCAGGCCTGCACACAAGCTCTGCTTAATATTAAAAATATAAAACAATCAAATCTATTATTTATCATGAACAATAAACTAAACATAAAGTTTATTATATTACAAATTTCATATTGTAATGTTTATATATATATAGTACTGCTTATAGTAAACTATAAGTAACTTTCTGCTAGCAAATATATAAATAAACACACACTAAAAGTATTATAAATTAGAACTTATGTATGTATATGCGTATATATATATTAGATCATGTACATAATTTTGAAATCGTAAGAAACGATTATAATATTGCAAAATAAAACATTTTCTAATTTTTTATTTAAATAATAATTTGATATAAATATTCGAACGTGTATGTACTATATATTATAGGTATAATTCCAGTAAACTTAATATAATTTTCAGTTTACTTTTTATTTTATATATTTTAATCTTTGTCAAAAGTCTATTTTTTCTGCATACTAATTAGGTTTGCAAATTAATTACATACGTTTGCTTATGATGTTTATCGCAAATTTTAAAATCTTAATAAGAACTTGTAAACAATAATTATAATCCCAGGAAATTTTCTATTGAAATCGCAAATCAGGCCTGGCAGGCCACCTGTGTTAATTAGAAAAATATATGATAACAAAAGAAAATCTTGCCAATGGTAAAACTAAAATGTTCAATCAATCGGAAAAACGACACTTGAGTTATTTTAAAACCTGACCATTTTTAATGTCAATGGCTGAATATTTCCAATTTATTAGCTGCCTTTTTTAGGTAAACAAGTTAAACAACTTCTTCCCCTCCACGTATAGAGTTTTGTATTTTGGCGCAAGAAGTAATTTGTGTTGGACATCTAAATTAGCGATATATAATCTTAAGTATTAAGATACATGATGTAAATATATAAATTAGAGTCCGTATTTATTTATTTATTACATTTGAAAATTATTTTAAAGTGGCGTTCATGAGTAAAAGTAATATGGAATCAAAACTAAGAAAAAACTATCCGGTGCACAAAATCGTAAACGCCAAGCTGAAAAAATAGCAAACATTAAAAAACAAAGTGGATCACTTAATAAATATCTTAAAATATCAACTGCTTCTGAAATAGCTTATACTCAACAAGAACCAGAACCGTGCACATCATCTAGATCACAGGGAACTTGAAAATATTGAACAAGATTTTAGTAAGAAACAGTTAAGTGACAACAAAGTCATTGTGCCAATATCATATCAAATGTGTACAAATTTAGAAGATCCAGCTGAATGGAATAAAATCGATGACAAACTACGTGTTATTTTAGTAGAAATGGGGTCTGTTCAAAAGAAAGATATTATATATCCGAACGATGTACATGGCCGTAAATTTTCTGATGTATATTATAATAGAAAAATGGAAAACGGAGAAGTAGTTTTTCGAAAATGGCTTATTTATTCCGAAATTTTGAACTCTGTGTTTTGCTTTTGTTGCAAAGTTTTTGGATCTACTGAATCTAGCCTCATAGAAGGATACAATAATTGGAGAAATTTAAGTACAACTTTACACAGACATGAAACTAGTATGGCTCACATGAAAAGTTTATTGAATTGGAATGAACTTGAGAAAAGATTAAAAAACAAAATTACTATTGATTGTCAATCTCAAAATTTATATGAAATGGAAAAGAAACATTGGAGGAGTGTTTTGGAACGGCTGATTGAAATTATCAAATTCCTTGGTCGTCAAAATTTAGCAGATCGGAAGAGCGTCTGATAAATTATACTAAAAAAATAATGGAAATTTTTTAAAATTAATTGAATTATTTGCAAAGTTTGATCCCGTTATGGAAAATCATGTTGAGAGGGCCCTAGATCAAAACAATAGAGTACATTATTTGAGCAAAGATAGCCAAAATGAATTATTGGAAATTTTAAGTACAGCAATTAGGGAAACAATTTTATTATCGATAAAGAAATCCAAATATTATTCTATTATTTTAGATTGTACACCAGATGCAAGTAAAACTGAACAAATGACCATAATTATTCGCTCGTTTTTTGTAATAATGGAACGGTTAAAATTAGAGAAAACTTTTTAGGTTTCATAGATATAACAGATTCCACTGGACGAGGTTTATGTACAACAATAATTGAACAACTGGAAAAATGGAAGATTCCCATTGAAGACATGCGTGGTCAAGGGTATGATAATGGGGCCAACATGAAAGGCAAAAAGGCTGAACTTCAAAATTTGATTTTAACCAAAAACCTCGTGCATTTTACGTACCATGTGCTGCTCATTCTTTAAACTTAATCATAAACGATGCCGCCAAAGTCAATGTAGATACAATTGGTTTTTTTGCAATTGTTCAAAAAATATACAATTTTTTTTCATCATCTTATAAACGGTGGTCAATCCTTTTAAAATTTATTAAAACTTTAACTCTAAAACAACCATCAGAAACACGATGGGAAAGCAGAATTGATGCAATCCGGCCTCTACGGTATCAGTTGGGTGAAATTTATGATGCACTCTATGAAATAATGAACAACGAATCTTTTAATAGAGAAATTCAACATGAAGCTCAATCACTCTGCACTAACCTTAAGGATTACAAATTTATTTGTTCTTTAATAATTTGGCATGATATATTAAATAGAATAAATCCTGTCAGTAAAATGCTCCAAAATGTAAATATGAATGCTTCACTTGCTTTAGAATCGATCGCAAATCTAAATAAATTTTTACGAGAATATCGATCAGATTCAAATTTCAAAAACATTCTCAAAATTGCAGATGAACTTAGGAAGAGGTTGATGGAGAGAAAGAATTTAAAACTGCCAAAGAAGTTCGACAACGGAAAAAAACTCATCAATTTGATTACGAGCATCAGGACGAAACACCTCAAATACCTGAAGAAAAATTTAAAATAAACATGTTTTTTACACTTTTAGATGTAGCGATTAATTCTTTAACAGAACGCTTTGAACTCCTCGAAGCATGTTATAATATTTTCAATTTTCTATATAAAATATCAGAAATTAATAAGAGCGAGTTACAAGCAAAATGCAAAGATTTAGAAAATATTTTGAAATTTGATAACAGTAAAGATATTAATGCTACAGATTTATTCGACGAATTATGTGCTTTTCGAGATATTTTTCAAAAGGATTTTTTAAATTCTCAAAACCCTTTCGAAACACTTAATTTTATAGTTTCTAATAATTTATCTATGCCAAACTTATCAATAGCTTTAAGAATATTATTAACATTACCTGTTAGTGTTGCAAGCGGTGAACGCTCTTTTTCTAAGTTAAAATTAATTAAAACTTACTTGAGAACAACTATGTCACAAAAACGGCTTGTTAATTTGGCATTAATTGCTATTGAAAATGATATTTGTGCAGAACTGGAAATAAATACAATCATATCAAGGTTTATTAATATGAAGTCAAGGAGTATAAAATTATTATAATTATAACATGTTTTGTAATGCATTTACTTTTTTTAACTGTATTTTCTTTTTTTTAATATTAAAAATTATTTATTTACATTGCCTTGTTTGTTTCCCTTAGAAAGATTTTGTACACTAATATTTATAACATGTAGGTGGTATACATTAAAGTGACCAGATTTTAGCATTGGTAAAACGGGACACCATTGACCGGGGGGGGGGGGCTGATTAAAAATTTGGTTTATATGGAGCGTTTATATAGATATAGCGTACATTAATAATAATAAATTAAATATGTATGTTTGTAATACTATCTTTTTTTAAAATTATTTCATTTATAAATTGTAAATTTATTATTAAATTTGCTAATATTTGCATAAATTTAGAGGTTAGAAAAATTAGCAAAAATTTTAAAAATAATGGGTTTGTTAAAAACAGACAGTGACGCAAATAATAAATATGAAATTTTAAAAAAAAAATATTTGAGATTAAAATATGTAAATGTTTTTCGAAAATTATTTTAAACATTTAAATATTTTAATCTCAAACATTATTTTTTTTTAATTTATTATATATATATTTGAATCACTCTGTCTATTTTTAACAAACACATTATTTTTAAAATTTCTGCAAATTTTTCTAACATCTAAATTTGCCGTGTTAAATTATATATTATTTCATACAAACCGTTTGTATGAAATAATATATAATTTAACAATCAATTTTATGCTATTTTTGATATCAAAAATAGCATTACATCGTGCATTCTTTCTAAAAATCATGACTTTTTTAAAACGCCACGGGACACGGTCGGGTCACCTTAGTAAACATACATATTGACAGGGGCGCCAAAATCAAATTTGCATGCGGGCGCCTAGTACCCAGCGCCGGCCCTGTTCATTTTCAATTTTATTTATAATTATTATTATTTTTTCTTTTTTTTTAGCTTTTTTAAAATTATTATTTATGCATATTGACATTAAAAGCATTTCTCAAACTATGTTTATAAAAAGTGTATGATATTCTGATTATATACTATCTTTAGTAATCAGATATTTTATTGTGATAAGAATTAGTAGATTACTGCGTTTTAAATATCAATGAAAAGAAGACATTATTATTATTGTTATCATATGCTATTCTCTGATAATATTTTTATTTATTTTTAGTGTAAGTATCAGATTAATAACGCATCTTTGCGGGATTCCTTTCAAAAGTGTACTGTCAAAAATTAAATCCATTGACATTATTAAGTTTATAATAGTAATTAAACGCTTTTTTTTTTTTTTGGTAAAGTAGTAAATATTAGTTTCCAAGTTTGTCATTAGATCACAATAATGTATAGCTTTATTTAGTTCATTTTCAATCAATAATAATTTATCATTTTACAAGTGAAATTTATTTGTGTATTTGAATCTAAAATTTGCGTACTGTATGGACAAAAAGGGAATATATATATAATTCACTTAGTTGAACAGAGAAATCAATCTGATATCAACATAATCATTCTGTCATTAAAAACAGCAAGGTTTAAATAACAACCATTATGTCTAGCAATTCTATAGCTTTTGCATTTATTATAATTATCATCAATAGAGCTATATTTACATGTCATATTTCAATTTTATTTGTAACATATATTTCTATTTTATAACTTTTTCAAAGGAATCAAATTCTTTGAATTTCACATGATCACCATTTCTTACGCTTATCCAAGCTGTTAAATCAGAAGCAAGACTCTCTATTCAGTAGATGCCACCCAGTGCAAGGGAATGAGCTTGGATTGAAATCATTATTGTGCTTTCATTTTGAATTCATAGCTTTATAGTTAACTAAAAAGTAAAAGGTAGCTTCTAGGAGGTTGCATTAGATCCTAAGATTTTCAAATCCAAGGTTCCACACTGATAAAAACCATAAGCTAGAAACTAGTCTGAGGATATTGAACGAGTAGGCACTAGAAAAGGATTTTATGTACAAACTTTCTTGCATCCATTGATCACTCTGGTGGACAGCACTACTGAATGGAGAATTATGCCTCTGTGTTATTCCTTGAATTTGCTAGTATATCAAAGATAATGACTACTCAGATTGAATCATATCTTTAGGTAATATCATCATTATCAACTATTATCAGTCCACTGCAGGATGAAGGTCTCTCCAAGTTCAATCCATCTTCTCCATTCTTTAGCTTCTCTTCTTCACATCACCCCTGCACACTTTCTTATTTCATCCATCCATCTAACATGTGGTCACTTTCTGGGTCTTTTACAATCTCTTGGAATCCAGTTTAAGATTTCACTTTAGGTAATACATACTACAGTATATTCAAAGTATTTATGTTTTGTTTTTTAATATTATTTGGAAAAGTATTAAAATACTCAAATAAATACTTTTTACATATAGATAGCATTTAAAACAGTCATCAAACATATTCAATTACTACTGCTCTCATAATTAAGGCTACCATTAAAAAAAAAGAACTCAATACATAAATCCTTATTAGCATATATTCATTGAGTTTAATCGTACTAGTCTTGATTTTAAAAGAGCAGTAGGATATGAATTGCCATCAAGTTTCTTAGCCATCATATGAATAATTTTTAAGAGAGATCTACGACATATTTGGCTTTTTATGCTCTTCAGTAGTTTATTTTTTATTCTGGTGATGGAATCCATTTTATTTTCTGGTCGTTGAATCTGAATTAAACTTTCAACCAATTTATTTTTACTTCAAGCAAAAGTCTAAGCTTAATCTGATCTATGAACAATGTGTTCACTTTTGACCATATTTTCAGAATCCATACCAGCACAACTGTTCAAAAATGTCAACACATCCATCAATTTTCAGCTTCATGTAGGCTTGTGAGAGATTCTCACTTTCAACAATTCTATTCTTCATTTCAAAAAATAATAATTTTAGTCATAATAAATTATAAAATAATCAGTAATACATTTGTGCTTCCTTTATATAGTAAGTTATCTAATTGAAGTAACCAGATAATAGAGTGCCAAACAATAATACTTGATCATAACCATTAACAATTCAACATTGTGGGCTACATGTTAATAGAATTTATTCTAGCATTTTAATTACAGTATATAACTATTTCATAAACTTTAATTATCCTTTAGGTTATTAAGATGTATAGTTGATCATAAATCTAAAATATGTGCGTGAATATAGTCATGTTTGCCAATGCTAGGTTGCTTGTTATGACTAATATTATTGCTATTTCAGTTATTTCCTGTGCCAACATATGGATAGTAAAAGTGACTCAGTGCTTTTAAGAATACTGATATCAGGAAACAGACTGCAGATCAATTGTCATGTGACTTAGTTGTTAATTACTTCAACAGTACAAAATTTACAATAGGTTAAATTAAAAGTGATAGGGATGCCAGAGAGTTAATCTGTAATTTATCATTCAAAACCACATGTCAAGTTAATCATGTGCTATAAACCTTAAAAGTTCATGTTTGGATGAAATAATTCAGAATTAAATCATGTTAGGTGATCAGACCTATTTTCAAATACCAAATACTTCCAAAAGCAGTTACTGAACCATTCTCACTCACTATCCAGTTGAAGGCAAATGAGATACAGGTATTTCATTGTTAAAATACTGTCATAATTAAAAAAACATACCCTCATAAAAGAATCCCAAAACAATGACAATTTTGATTTAATATGTTTAGATGCATATATGCACAATAAGCTAGTATTATATTTTATGTAATATTTTTTGTTAAAACAGGCAAAACTTGCTATACATATTGCCACACACAGCAAGCTAGAGTAATCAATGGGTGCCAGTTATAAGCAAGCATAAGAAATGATGATCATGTGATGTTTATTATTTTTTGCATTAAAACATGGCGGACACTTTAATACACGTGATCTTTTACATAGAATGTGCATTCATATACTTATATACATTGGCTCTGTATTTTTTGTTCAACCTTAATTTCTCCTATTTTTATCAGAAAATTGAGAAATCTTGATTTAAATTAACTTTTAATTATTATTTTACAAAGTTCTGTTTTGAAAACTGTTTGTTCTTATATTATCAATCATTTTCTCGCTTGGTGCTGTTTATTAATTTAAGAAAATCAAAAAGCATGATTAAAACGTGAACATAAGCTTTCTAGTCCTTTATCTAATCTTTTTACTAGGATACTCTGTTAATCAAAAAGTAAACAGAATTTCTCAAATGTCGGAGGTGGGGAGATAATGGCTTTATCCTATTTTTATATCTAATTAAATTATTGATTTTTTTTTTTTTTTACAAAACACTTAAGTCATTTCTTAGCAACAAATATCTAATACACATTGAAAAATAATATTTATAAATAAAATCAGAAGTGATATATTTGGATTTTTTTTGCTTCTGAAAAAAAAAAATTAAAGTATAGTTATGTATAGGTGTATTAAAAAAATTAGCCAGCATCCCTTCACAGAGACATTGTCAATTCATCCAATATCCCCAGACTTGTTTCTAGCTTGTGACTTATGATCAGTGAAGGGCCTGCATCCACTGATTATACTGTGGTGCTACTATATAGAGAGTATTGCCTCTGTGAAAAACAGCTTGTGTAAGCATAAAGAATGGTGATTATGTGATGTGATTACTCAAAACTAGAAAACATGAAGTACTCAATTAAATTCATGAAGAATAGAAGTGTTTCAGGCATTAACGCAATCATAAATATTATTTAAAAACCTATAAGAAATTGTTGGTTGAGTTATACACAAAATATCTATATGATAAATATATATTAGATGACGAAGAAACTGTGGGGTGGGGGAGTGCATTAAAGATGCGTTAGTTTTCTAGAAACTGCATACATATTATTTAGTGAGATCATTATAAATTATTTGCAAAGAACTATCAAAGAGAAAATAATTGTAATATGACAAACCATTCATTCCTAAATGTTAAAGGAAATTACAGAAAAAAAAATTAAAATTACAAAAATATAAAATAACAGAAAAAAAATTTACATAAAAGAAGTTAATTGAATATAAGTGTAGGATAAAAAGGTTTTAGATTGTAGAGATATTAAAGATCCATATTTAAGCTAATAGTTGGAGTGTTTGACATATTTTTATATTTATATGTATGTGTACATATATATATATATTGGTATATGTATAGATTGTATTAATAGTATATGTTTAAATGTAGCTCTGATGATGACTGCTGGACAGTTGAAACTGTAGGCAAGAGGAGATAAAATAAATCATATGTTAAACTGCATTGTAGAGTGTCAATTAAGATGTATATGGTGTATTATATTATATATCATTCAGCAATGCAAATAAGGAGAAGTGGAAGGAAATTTTAATACCTTAAAAATAAAAAATGCATTTGACTTTATATTTCATCTGTGATTAAAGTTTTTGAATGTTAGGATATTATCAAATTCTAAAGAATACAGCAATATTTAAATGACGTCTACATAGTGATGCTTAGAAGATTACCATTAGTAAGGATATATAGTAGCACTTTTACAGGGAATATTTTGTGGCTTAAAGAAAAAATAGAGGAACCAAAATAAGTGAAGGATATTTAAAGCATGTGGAATTTGCAGATGATGTGGTTGTTTTCTTAAATAATGCATCAAAGTTTCAGAAAATGTAAAACCATTAGATGAAAGGTAAAGACTAATATAATTCTTGTTGAGTTTTTATACACGTACAAAGTAATAATATTGAATTAAAAATTACAATTATAAATATCTTGGTCATATTTGTTAATATTGATGAAAATATAAGGAATTAAATTAATCCTAGAATTAAATTAGGAAGAACGCCTTTAATAATAGTAAATGAACATTAAAACAAAATATAACTGTATATCTAATAAAAAAAAAACTTGTCATTGCTTATTAATATATTTGATACTTGGGAATTAATATATGAGTAATACAGAGATTGCAAACTACACAGCAAAGTATAGAGCTGTAATTCGATGAAAGAACAAACAGTTGTTTATGACATGATTAAAAAAATGAAAAGACTGAAATGGAGTTGAACTGAGCATATTTCTAGAAGAGATGATAATAGGTGGACAATTGAAATCTTAAATGGGATTCCAAGAAATTATAAAAGACCCAGAAAGAGACCACATGTGAGATAGATGGATGAAATAAGGAGGTATGCTGGAGTGATGTGGACAAGAGAAGCTATAGATTGAAGAAGATGGATTGAACTTGAAGAGACTGCAGTGGATTGATAATGATTAAAAATGATGATGATAAAGTTATATGCGAGAATTAACAAGAAGGAATTAAAAAGGTTGAAATGGAGTTAAAAAGAATATGTTTCTGAAAGAGGTTGCAATAAATAGGCAATTGGAGTTCAATAGATCTAAAAATAAAATATGAAATAGATGAGATGAAGTAAGAAAGTTTGCTAAAGTGATGTGGAGAAAAGCAGTGAAATCCAATGTAATTGGAATTAGTAATGGTTAGGAATAATTATAAATATACAAAATATCTTAATGATAAGAATGGTTTATTAAAGTTAAAAATGCAGGTTTAAATACCCAAATGCTAGATTAAATTTCGTTAAGAATATTGGTAAACAGTGATGAACTTCTTGATGATAATCTAACTTACTTATTTAATTGTTGTATTCTGTTTTTTGTTATTTTAAATTGTCTTTACATTGAAAATTAATACGTGAACTTGTAATAGTAACCACCCTTTTAAACAATTGGCAATAGATCAAAATAAGACATAAAAAAATAATATTCACAAATTAATTTTAGTCTGGGGAAACATAGATAGATAACTAATGGGTGACCATGTACATGGTGGAGTGGCTACTCAATTTTATTTTGTCTAATTTAAATAGTCACAGGTAATGATCAGATTGAACATGCATGAAAACAAGTCTATGCAGATTCAATCATATTTCCTGAATGCTAGTTCCGTCCACCTTAATACTATTATTAAATGACAAATTAAATAATCTGCTTGAAATTCAGACGGAAAATAAGTAAGCAACAAAATTATTAATAGCAACAACTTTTAATTAACAAATAGAATGATAATATTAAAAATGTATTCACATATTTACATTTAAAATTATATGAAAAACGGGTGTGAGAGGAGAAATCTTTGGGGATTCATAATAATTCCTTGAGAAACAGTTTGTAACAAGTTCATTCAATTACCTTGATATCTTCGTGAATGTAGACATATATTTCTGTCTCTATGAATGTAGATATATGGCCATTGAAATCATTAATTTTAAATGTCTGCTAGCAATATTAACATTTTAACTTCTTGTAATTTATCCCATGGTGATGTTCTGAGATTTTTCCAGATGTTTAGAGCATCAAAAGAAATAGATTTACAATTTGATTTATAGATAAACATTTCCTTTTTATGCTTCATTAGTGGCACATTTTCTTAAACTGAAAGTTTTGCATATTTTTAGCTTCAGCTTTAAACAGTAATTAATAGACCTGTAGAATCAAGGTTATTTTTAAGGCATTCCTTTGTTTACAGCTTCATTGTCAGCTATTCTTGTACTTCTTTTTGAATTTGATCTAAAAGTTTTTTTGAGTATCCTGGACAATATAAAGCACCTACTTTTCCTATATTAAAACAGCTACTATCACCTCTATCCAAATTATTCCATATACTTATTATATATGTATATATTGCAACCGGATCGCCGTACAACCCCTTTATTATCTCGGTTGTAACTATTTCCTGATGAGCATATTGTAGGAAGGAACCATCGATTGGCTTTCTCCAATACAGATGTCATCCTCCCCCCCTACAACAATATTTCCTGCGCATCAGAGGATGTAGCACCATAGAGACCGGAAACACCTAGAAATTTCTGTGTTTGGTTTCCAAACGGCACCACTAGAGTTCCATCTCACTACAACCTGACTTACTTAGATCTAGTTATGCCAGACATAGCTCAGGAGGCATGAAATTCTCGTGAACAAGTGCAATGAATGACAAGTGATGCAACATGAACAACTGGATTGGTTTTATATAATGATAAATTTATTTAACGATATTTATTTCCATAACAATGTTTGGATCATCAGTCCACCACAGTTATTTTGGGTGTATCAATATTTGGATAATAATTCAACAAAAGTTTATTACTAGTTCATTATTGACACAGTTCCACGGTTATTTTGGTTATATCAATATTTGGATAATAATTCAACAAAACTTGATTACTAGTTCATGTTTAACACAGTTCATCTTTGGGATCCCATTTTCCAGTATGCACATATATACTCCTAGGTTAGATGGATCATTTATTTATCATTGATGATATATTTATCCGGGGTATCCATTAATCCTTGTGTTATGATTCTCCTATAGAATATTCTGATCCAGGTACAGATGTATTTTACTTATAAGCATTTACAATTCCTTTAGGCCTAGATGTATATCTCAGCATTTGTAATTATTCCACATATAAACATATTTGGTATACAAGCATTTATAATTCATCCAGATATAAACACATTTTATATGTGAGCGTTTGCAATTTATTCATATATAGACATGTTTGGTATATAAACAGTTATAGTTTATTCGGATATAGACAGATTTTATTTATGAGCATTTATAATTTATTTAGTTATAGCTATATATAATAGTTCAGTATTTCTAATTCTTCCAGGTATAAACATGTTTTGTATATCAGCAATATAAACAGTTATAATTCATTCAGATATAGATGTATATTATGTGCAAGCCTTTAATATTTATTCATGTATAGACATATATGGTATACAAACAGTTATAATTCATTCAGATATAGTCATATTTTATTTATGAGCATTTATAGTTTATTTAGTTATAGTTATATATAATATCTCAGCATTTCTAATTCTACCAGGTATAAACATTTTGTTTATCAGCAATATAAAGTTATAATTCATTCAGATCTTTAGAGGTATATTGTATGCAAGCCTTTATAGACGTATATGGTATATAAACAATTATAATTCATTCAGATATAGTCATATTTTATTTATCAGCATTTACAATTTATTTAGTTATAAGTATTCGTTTTTATTTTATTTTAATTCAGATGTATATGCCCATAAAAAGATAATCATTTATGATTTACTTTATTAAAAATGCCTTTGATTATAGACATTTAAGTATTTATGATTTATCACCAATAAAACGTATTTTCAAATAGCTATAATTATTCATGATTTATTTTAAGAAAGACATTTTGTTTCCTTTTTTATAAACACATATAAGTATTTAATATTTCATAAAATTGTTACCTTCATTTTTATCCGGTGTGTTCATCCATTTCAGGTTACTACTGCATTTCAAAAAGAGGTCAGTTTATTTAAGCTGAATGGCATTATTTACTTTCCAGGCAGGCTTGGAGATTCATGGTGATGGATAGAGAGAGGAAGCTATTATGGATTAGCCTAACATCCTTATGATTTTCTTAATACTTTCTTTTTTAACATCAGCAGTGTGGCTATAAATATTATATTCCAAAGGTGACTGTACTAAAATCTGTTGGCAACTAAACAGCTAAACAGCACTGAGACAAAACTCTGGAACCTTTTTAACTCTAACTTTTTTTGTGAACTTAAAACTCCACTATTTATACCCTGATCTATTCTCTGGATTTAAGCAATCGTGACTCCCACTGTATCTTATTTGTCACACAGCTTTCATTTAAGCCCAAATGTCCTTCTCTTCTTGATGATTGGACCACTACTTTTAGCAGGACAGATAAGGAATTATGTAGATTAAGCCATGTTTTTTAATTTGATAAGTTTGCCTCAAGCGAATATTATATTTTGTACAACAACATCGTTTCAAATATTTTTATATAATATTTTAATAAATGTCAGCTTTACATACTTAGAGAAGTATTTATATCATAATTTAAAATTATAAAAATCAATAATGAAGGTTTATCTTTATTTTCTCTCAATTATAGAAAATAATGATTTTCTTTTAAATTTAAACATTTTGCTTTTTCTTAAAAAAAAAAGATCAACTTCTTTCATATACATCTGTCTTCAATCACTTTAGGTGGAAGGGGAAAATAAATCTAAAAATATATATGTGAAACAGTTTCTGTTTCAATATACACCTGGGTCTCATTTTACGCAATAGATAGGTTCCTCAGAAAATGCGCAAACGAAATTGCGCAAAAATAGACGTAACTTACATTGAAAAAGAGGGGATGCGGTCTGTGATTTTTCAAAATTCGCGTAAAAGCAAAGTACCAACGTAAAATTACTTTAAAATTCGCGCAAAAAAAAATATAAGGAAATAAAATATGACTAATAAAAAATTTCAAATTTGAAAAAAATTGATACAAGACAAACTTTTTTTAACTATAATATTTAATTTTATTCAAAATTATATATTTTTATGCATAATTTACAGTACAGTAATTTACATTTTTTTATACACGTTTTAATTATTATAGCTATTTGCCGAATGTTGTGTCGATGGTTTTCTAGTGACAACATAATTAGTAATTAATCTTTGAGACAATGATTTTATTAATTGTTTATGAAACTAACAACTAAAAATTAAATTCTTATTTTTGTCTTTAATTTTCAATTCCATTTAAAAATCAAATTTCACATCACATTATTTCAAGTCGCCGTAAGTAATTTTTAAATTGTTAATTACAATTAAAAATCAGATTTTAATTTTTAATTGTCAAATTTAATTGTGCCCACTGCTATTACTCACCTTTTAAAAATAAACTTGTGGACACTAAATGTTTAATAATTGATTATGTTCTTTTTTAAAAAGCAAAAACAGAACGCACAATGTTTGAACAAATTTACATTATAATTTTGTAAAATTTAATGTGTGTATACATAAAATGTGGAAATCATGATTTTAATTTCATTATTGCATAAAATCTTACTATTATAAAGCACTGAAAATATTGAAATTACTAAGTTGAAAGTCGAATTTCAATAATGTGCTATTACTTTCAATATAACGTAAGTGCGTGAAATGTATTATTTAAAGTAATAGCGCAATATTGGAGTTCGACTTCCGGTGAAACACGAATCGCGTAACTTCAAAATCATGTTAAATAAGTCCGCGTAAAAGAGACCCAGGTGTATATATATTCTAAGGGTCACATACAATCACCAGGAACCCACTTGTCCCAGTCTAACCAACTACTAGTTCAAGCCATAAGAAATTTAAATCCTATCAGTAAAAATACCTTAATGAGGAATGAATGAACATGCAGATCACTTATATATATATATTTAAAAATTACATAAATCAAAAATGATTGTTTTATGCATCATTGACTGACTTTGATGACAACAGAAAAGAACAAATGCACAAAGTGCCAAGCTATTGCTAGGTAACCAAACATGGAAACAAAATAAAGAATTAATTAAATGATTATTTTAGCCTGTATGTGTAATAATAGGTTAGCATGGTGAGATACGAGCTGCATGTGTTCACAACTGGAAATAACATCAATCTTAATTTGGTTGGTATGATAAGAGAGAACAAAAAAAAATTCCATCATTGGGAGGTCTTTTTTTTCTTTTAAAAATTAGCGTTCGCTAATGAACATCAACATGTCATTTGAAACTTTCGAATACAAGCTGCAGAACAACATATCTATTTAAACTAACTTTAGAAAACCAAATTGATGACATTTGAAAGACCAAGAGAAATTCAAATCAATTACAAGAAAACTGAACTATAACTACATGGTAGCAAATTAAATAATAATTGATAGTTCTACATTATCACTAAAATAATGGAAGACGGCTTTTTTTTTTCAACTCACTAGAACTTAAAAAAAAAATTAATAATAAGTGATCTGTGATGAGAGGAAGTCAAAAATGACAGAGAAGTAAAGCCTTAATATCTACCTCAACTACACTTATAATATTCTACTATGCATCAATGTTACAGTGCAATGTGCAGGGACTAGAAGGTAGATATGTCGTGAAGAAACCAACACCATTCTAATATTTAACATTGCAGAGAAACTCATAAACAACGAAAATGACCATATAGAGGGAAATGTCAAGAGCCTACAGTGTTCCATCAAGATTTTTATTTCAAGGGAGACCACAAGAGAATAATCCGACGTTACCACCAGTGAAGTTAAAGAATGTAAACTCTTTATGTGGACTTTACCCCAGAAAGAATGGACTCACCGCCTAAATGTTATCAGCAAGCTGAGAGACACTCATTCACCATATGCTATTTTTAAATCACCATGACATAAATGTAAATGGTTGGTTATTGTAATCTTTATTTTGTTTTATGTTTGAGAAACCTTTGTGAATTAGCATAGAAAAGGTGATTTAACCATAAAAGGGAGGGTGAAAGTTCATCTTAGTTAGGTAAAAAAAAATTTTTTTAAATAAAATTTAGAGTAATGTTCCCAACCCCAATATCTTAGCATGAACCATCCAATGGGAGAAAGCGGTAAGATTTTTTTTAATCTCTACACATTAATTACAGTCACTGTTGACAGAACAGAATTTTCGTTGTTTGTTCATCATTACATTAATTCTTGTTTATTTATTCATTTTTCAGTAAGATTGACTAACACTTTTCACATGAATGGTCTACACTATAACATTAGTGACTTACACTGTTGAATAGGAGAAAAAAAGAACGAGGGTCCCTAAAGATGAATCCTAGGTTCTATATTGAAATGGATAATCATTGGAATTTAGTAATACGTCTATATACAATATTAAATTAGCAATTTAGTTGGGTTTTTTTTTGTTTAGTAAAAGCGTTTATTCATTTACATCTGCATTTAATGTAAATAGTGGTTGTCAAGTGAATGAATTTCTCTGCAGGGAAGGGAGGCAGAAAACTTGATAGTATTTAATCACATAAGCAGTAGAAAATCATCCTTGGTATTGAATGCTATACAAATTATTCATCATTGTTAAACATTTTGTTGGTAAATAAATCTTGTTAATTTGTTTCATATCAAATTCAGTCTCTCATATATCATAATCAACACACACTCATTCAATTTAATACATCATTTATATGCACACACACCCATATAAACCCTTAATCAACTTGGATGGATTATTACAGGATATATGACAAGATTGCTATCTACGTAAAAATACAATAATTAATTTCCCTAACTGATTCCATCCCTGAAGAAAGTCAAATGTGATAACTTCCTGAATTTGAATACTGGTGCATAACATGGCTAAAAAGGGGGGAAGAGGTAGATGAACTAATTCAAATCACATCTGAATTCAGTAAGAGAACTGTGAGCTAGCATAATGAAGGTGGATGTGGTTAGGAGTTACGTATTTCAGTGCATCATTATGAGCATCCTACCGAAGACCTGAAATCCAACTGTAGTTAGATGCATTCCCCCTATCTTTGTGAAAGTGCTTGGCCCATTACAATATGTATATATTGAAACAATAAAAAGATGTGATCCCTGTTGTTCCATAAGTCAATAATGAGGAGAAAACCGATTGACACAGCTAAGATTGATCATGCTGATGAAATGTGACTATTCCTCACTTAACTTGCAATTCACAATGCATACAAGTTTATATATATTTCCACATAAGCTAAAACCATTCTATACTTTGACAATAGATTCAGATTCGATAAAATATTAAATGAATTTCTCACGGTTATTCAATATGTGTACTCTTAGTCTTATTCTATTTTATTAATAAAAATCTTTGCAAATATATTATTTCTTACTATAAGAATTAATTAAAAATAACTCAATCTGTATTTTAGGTTAGAAATTTTAAATACAAAATTGATTAATGATTTACCTCGGAGGTTCTATAAAGTAAGAAAATAAATGCATGGGTATAAAGTGTGTTTATGCATTTTAGGATGCAACAATGTAAAAGAGATTTTATGTGCATCTTTCCCAGTACTTTTATATTTCAGATAGCATTAATACAATAATGATGTATTTAATTCAAAATAGATTTTATGTGTAATCTAATATCTTAAATATGAAAATTTTTATATCGTGAATATGCTGAGACATGAGTGTATCAGCGGTATGAGATAGTATAGATGGTTGAGGATCATGTGAAAGTCTGAGTTCAAACTCTCTATATATTACATATATAAGTGCAGGTATTTCAAAATAAAGTGCTATAAGGTCTGCCCATCCCTCGTATATATATATGTTAATGGATTGAATGACTTATAGTTAACATGGGTAGGATGAGAAGGTTGGCACTAAGATGGACTTTGAGCATTCCATCATCAGATTTTCAATGAAATGGATGATTGAAGAGTTGTGGGGTGGAGTAGTTTGAAGCCTCTCCATTAAAGTATGAAGATTGGCTATCTTAATATAAGCTGAGCTTTGATTGTATATATGTGTGGAGATGATAATCTGGACCATTGATGAGTGCTAGTTTAGCATGAAATACATATATTGGTTTTTGTTTATCTTTTCAACATGTGTATGATCAAGTGTATCAGCAGTATGAGATGGTATGGATGGCTGAGGGTCATGTGAAAGTCTGAGTTCAGACTGCCTATATATTTATTACATATATAAGTGCAGGTATGAAAAGCCTGTACTGTAAAAAAAAATTCATATTTCATTACATAATAATAATAATAATAATAATAATAATAATAATAATAATAATAATAATAATAATAATAATAATAATAATAATAATAATAATAATAATAAATAATAATAATAATAATAATAATAATAATAATAATAAATAATAATAATAATAATAATAATAATAATAATAATAATAATAATAATAATAATAATAATAATAATAATAATAATAATAATAATAATAATAATAATAAATAATAATAATAATAATAATAATAATAATAATAATAATAAATAATAATAATAATAATAATAATAATAATAATAATAATAATAATAATAATAATAATAATAAATAATAATAATAATAATAATAATAATAATAATAATAATAATAAATAATAATAATAATAATAATAATAATAATAATAATAATAATAATAATAATAATAATAATAATAATAATAATAATAATAATAATAAATAATAATAATAATAATAATAATAATAATAATAATAATAATAATAATAATAATAATAATAATAATAATAATAATAATAATAATAATAATAATAATAATAATAATAATAATAATAATAATAATAATAATAATAATAATAGGAAAATTATATAAAACATCTAATAATACTATTCGTTTCCTAAATCTAATTTGAATTTGGGATATAAAAAGAGTATTTATTATCAGACAGTGTTGTAAAGATACCAGCATTAGATAGGAATGGGTTGTTTATTATTTTTTAAAAATCCTCAATTTGAAGACTAGAGAATAATAATCATCATAATTAAATGTTTTATAGCCTCCTTAATTATTTTATTTCACTAATTAATCAATTGTTAATCAACCTCACTTAATAATGCTGGAGAAGTTTCACTCTTTTAAGAGAAGCAAATACAAATCATTGCTTAGGATATCTATATATTTATCACATTGAGTTTATTTATTTTGCCACAAAATCCTTTTCTGGATTCAATTGCAGGTTTAAACATTAGAAGTGCTACTCCATTAACAAATTATAATTAGATCATTGGGGTGCCTTGTTACATATGATTTGAACACAGATTTTCAATTTCCTTCCAGCTATCCACTCTATATTAAATAATCGATACAAATGACCACAAATCCTCTTTAATTACATCTAAGGTTCAGTATATTTTACTATACTTGTATTTAAATATGAGTGATGCATAAAATATTCCTTACAGATTTACTCGTCTAAATACAGATGATTAACTCCATTTTAACTTTGAAGTTGAACTTAAGAACCCATAAAACATATAATATTTGCAACAAAGCACAGTTTCATATAAGTTTAATAATTACTTACATTTATGCAACCTACACCTAAGGTAAATCACATTTAATTCCATTCAATATTACTAATAATAATATTTAATAAAATATTACCAGTGCATGGCTTAGTAATATCTGAGAAACTTTATTACAATAATAATAAGTATAATATTAATGAACTAAGAAACAAACAATTGCATAATCCTCCACCGGTTGTGACGATTTGAAATTTATCCCAATTAAATATTGATACTTGAAAAATATTTCACAGTTATTGAGAATTTACTAACGCTTTTAAAATAACAGCTTCATAGATGATAATTTCATTTTGTAATATAATCCTTTCTGGAACGAATCAGTTTAATAAATTTCACGTAGCATATTTATTAACCCAAGGTAATCTATATTTAACACATTAATCTGTTTTTAAGATTGCTTATAACTTGAATGTCTATCATATTTAATATTTGCTTTGATAATTCTCTATTCAGGTGTGGCATTTAAATATTTAACTTCATAATTATTTGTCCACTGCATGGTATTTAAATACTGAGCATTGTTTACCCACAATGCATTTCTTTAAATTCATAGTCTGTTACACGCAACAATTTAATTCATTTGAACAGCTATTATAATTTTATCCAAAGCATTAGCGTTTATTCCTTTTTTTAATTTGAGGTATAAAATTAATATTTTCATTTATAGATCTTTAATCCATGATGCCAATAATTCTGATCATATCTCTGATAAAGCAAATAGTTTATTATTCATAATCAAGTGATTTTCAGTACCTTTTGAATCAAAATTTGTTGCTAGTCAAGCGTTGGTGGCCGAGTGGTTAGCACAGCTGCCTTACAAGCAGTTGTCCCGGGTTCGCTTCCCGGCCGATGCTTTGATACATGGAAAATATATATATATGTTTTTCTAAACGACAATTTTATGGAAGAATGTTTGAGTTGAAAAAATTGTTTAAAGTTTTTTTTCGTACGAATATGCGTCCTTTCTTATAGTGAAGAAACTAATTATTTTTATAATAATTTGAAAATACACTTAAGTTACTCATTTGAAGTTAATATGTATAATTTTTCAATTATATCGCTTTTTACCATTATTTTCAATTGAAGAAATGTAGCGATGAAGTAGTGAGATAGCATTCCATAAATCAATTTGTCAAATTTCCCAATAACAGTTGACTATAATAAATGAGATTTCTTGAAATATGAATTAATTAATGATGGCTTTTAGTTTATCGATTGTTGTTCATCTTTCTCCTAGAATGATGAGGTTATTTGCCTACAAATACTTAGACTAGCTGGTCATCATATAAATGGCAAACAAACTGGCTATTTAAAAATCTGAACCTATTTAGGTCCTGCCTGCAATAAGAATTTGTCTGTGAAATATCGGGAAATGTTATCATGATTTTTAATAGGTAAAATGCTAGACGCGAAGATATTTTAATTAAGGCGGTAAAACTTTAGCAACACCATTCAAAAATGAAGGGAAAAAAGAAAAAAATAATTTCTATTATTTCTTCACTTTTATTTCCGGGTTTTAAAATAATTTTACAAATATTTATTTAAAATAAATGAATCATAAACTTACAAAATTTTCAGACATTTATTTCACTTAATTTTAAATTGACTGCTAAATAATTAATTTATTATTTAATAAATATTCTAGTAAACTAAACCGATTAATTTTACTACACTGAAATATGCACACACCCACAAAATATAAAATGTAAGAACTGTTCATTCTACACATAAAAATGTAATCTCAGTATAATTCCTTTACTTTATAATATTTTAGTGTTGTAATGTTTGATATATATTCTTTATTTCTGTATGAAAGTAATTATTTTATATGTGTGTGTGCATTTCTACTTTTATTGTCTATATCATTTACTATCCTTGTTCCTTAACAAGATTTTAATAAGCATTGTTCACAAAATTTGCATGGAAATCCATTCAAAAAATGCTTTATAAAATTATATATTTTTCATAAGCATTAGTATGAGAGACTATTAGACAGGATAATGATTATATTCTATGCTATACAACCAATGACAGTGATGAATATATTTGCCTAACTATAAAATTTAAAGCCAATAAATTTTTTACCGTTTTTTAAATATAATAGCCAATTTACAGTGATATTGTAAGGTTATATTATATATACATTATAGATTTTTAATTTATTCTACTTTGGGCTCGTCTTCTGAACTCTAATCTCAAACTGTTGGTATAATTTTATTTTTCTTTTAACAAATGCTGAAATATTTATACTCCATTTTCCAAGATATATATCGTTTTCTATCCTTCACTCTAAATGCTAATTAATATCTTAGATTTTCATGCTGAATTTCATTATTCATACTTAATTCCTATTTTTCTCTAAAAACAACTTCATCTCTTTTTACACTTTTCTCTTTCAACCTCCAGTTTTCTAAAAAACAAAATAAATAATGAAGATTGTAATGGCCATCTCTGTTTCAACACAATTTATCCCCCGATTGGGTTATATAAAAATTGTTCTTATAAAGTTATTTAATCATGTTTAACAATCTCAAGTCTATTTCTGTATTTTCAAGACTTTTCCATAACTTACTACTATCTACCATACTATAAGCCCTTTCCATAGTTACAAATTCATAAATAATTGTTTATTTTCCCTGTAAGACATTTCAACAATCTTCTTTGTGTCTTTCTGAATGAAATTCATTCTGAATCTCTGCCAAGATTTTACTCTCTTCTAATCAGTTCTTAACTTTATCCATTAAGATATATGTGTTAATATTTTGTAATCATTGTTTGTTTTTTCATATTCATTATCATTTCAGCTGCCATACCATCTATTCTTCTTACTTTTGAAAAAAAATATTCCTATTGATCTATAATAATTTTATTCATTACTATATCTACGTTTTCATCTTTCCTCTAAATATTTTATTACAAATTCATTTAATATTTTTCAAGTTCTTCTTATTAAACAGTAGTATTTAAACAGCATTAAACTGTTGCACATGCGCTTTGGATTTTAAATATAAAATGAATGAATACTAACACTTTAACCACATGATAAAGTCTTCCCTCTTTATTTAACACTGCAATAACTTTTTCTTTTTCATATAGCTCCAAAATTTTTTGCAATCCTTTCTTATTGTACTGTTAAATTTTTTCCGTTTACTTCATGATAAATTCAACTTTACACTTTATTTCAATTCTAGCTAATTTTTTAGCTAAATATTTTATCTAACCTTTATTTCCTCTTCTCTCATTTATATTTAAGCAAAATCATTTTATTCCATACATGCCTTTTAAAAAAAAAAAACTTTATAATTTTTATTTTCATTTTGTCTTCTTATTCTTTTGTTATAAATAAATACTTCTTTGCAACCTTTTTTATCGCAATAATCACTCATCATAAATGTGAAAATCGTCATTTTTAATCTTTTTTTCCCAAGATATTATCAAGCTTGCTCAATTTTTCAACTTTTTTTTGTATTATCCTTTTTATAAAATTCAATACCTAACTTTTCATCTCTAATTGCTCTCAGTCTAGAACTATGGTTATTATTATAATCTTTTTCTTCTTAATCAAACACTTCAAATTTTTTTAATGTGTACTAGTTTCTCTTTACTTATCAACTTATAATCAACAGTCTATTTCAAATTCTGTCTTGACTATGTGAATTTTGCATCATAGACTTGCTCAAATTTTCACTTTTCATTCCATCTTTCTCACAGATAATTTTAAATAAAGTTCCACTCATATTCTGCTGTCATCTACTATTCATATAATCTGTAATTAAAATTAAAATTAATCAATTTAAAACAAAATTGAAATAGACAACTCACTATAAATAAAAGTATTATTTAATACATCAATCCGACTTTTATTTCTTAATGGGATCTTTTCAAGATGTTTCTTTTTACAATCACATCACCAAGGTACCCTTCAGCAACTCCCCCCAGTGGACATTATTTACATTATATTACAATAAATATAATTATTAAAAGTATTATTAAATATAGGGGATTTGAACTCAGACTTTCTAGCAACCTTCAACTATCCACACTATCTCATACTACTGATACACATGATAACACACATGTAGAAAAGATAAATAATCACCAATATACATACTTCATGCTGAACCAGCACTCATTAGTTGGTCCAGATTATCATCTCCCACATATATATATATAATCAATGCTCAGTTTATATCAAGATAGCACATATTTATACTTTAATGGACAGGCTTCAATCTACTCCAACCTCCAACCCTTCAGCCATTCATACCATTAAAAATCTGATGATATACTGCCCAAACCCGATGCCGATGCCAATATTGTTGTTATGCCCATGTTGACCTCAAGTCACTCTGACCCCTCATGTAAATACATAGAAGAGAGATGGGCAGAATGCAGGTTTAATGGGTAAGATTTGAAATACAGGCATTCTTATACCTGGAACTTAATGGTAAATATAAGGGATTTGAACTCGGACATTTAAGTAACCTTCACTATCCACACTACCTCATACTACTGGTACACATGATCACACACATGTAGAAAAGATAAATAATCACCAATATACATATTTTGTGCTAAAACAACATTATTATTATTATTAATCTGTAATTAATATTTCATAAGTGTTTCTCCTAAAACTCATCTATATCACTATATAAAATATTCTCAAAAATTATCATTCCACCTTTTCACATCCTCCTCATTTTTAGCTCCTGTTCCATTCCCCCCCCCCCAATCTAATTCACATATATTCTTTATAATTTTCTTCTAAAATATTCTCTATAATAATTACCATATTTTCTTTCTTCTTATGTTCATTATCATTGCCATTAGATTTCTGAAGATACAACACATTTTTATCTTTTAAATAGATCTTTACTATTGCTAACAAATTTAATTTTGTTTTTATAAAAACTTCTAACTCTCATTACTTATACTAATTATAGAACTATGTTATAATTAACACCCTTCACTCTTCTTTTAAATATTCTTTTTTTATAGCGATTTCCTGGTATTATTCGTAAAGAATATATTTTATATTCCTATGTTACACATGACTCCATTTTTATCCAATTTTATCTTATTACTTCCTCTCAATATAAACATATCCCTTTTTTTTTTTCATGTTTAATTCAATATTACAACTTTATTCTTATCTAAACCTCCTTCCGATGCAATAAAATCCAAAAACATTGTTATGATCATTCACAAACCATATCCCACAAAAATCATTTAATTTACAAATAAAGCCTACCTTTTCTTATATTAATGCCAATCTATTTGTTAAATAAAAAATGACCATTTTTAATGATCTTCAATTTGTTATGTTGTTATAAATCAAGCATCAATACGCAAAATGGGTGCAACTTTATATGAATAGTGATTTAATAACTGAAACACAGGCTTATTATATACCTGTGTCTATATATGTAATATAGGGTATATGAGCACAGACTTTCAGATGACCCACCACTCTCCACTCTATCTAATATCACTGATACACTATGTCCTGTACATGTGGGATTCAGATTGACTTTAGGTCAACATGGGTGTGACAAGAATCTCAGCCTCAGGGTGGCCTTTGAGCATTCCATCATCAGATTTTCAATTGGGTGGACGGTTGAAGAGTTGGAGGGTGTAGTAGATTGGAGCCTGTCCATTAAAGTAGGAAGATTGTCTATCTTAATATATATCTGAGCACTTATAGTATATATGTGTGGGAGATGATAATCTGGACCAACTGATGATTGCTGGTTTAGCATGAAATACGTATATTGGTGATTATTTATCTTTTCAGCATATATGTGCTTGAGTGTATCAGTGTTATTAGATAGAATGGAGAGTGATGGATCATCTGAAAGTCTGTGAATAGTGATTTGTGTTTTTATATTAATCAAGTCAGCATATAATTTTAAATATTAATTCAATTCCAATGATTTTAATAAGCTTCTAAATAATTTATGGCTTCTCAAATATGTAATGCTGAAAAATATAAATCTATTCACAGAACAATATCATTACTATGAAAATCTCAAACCAGAGCACCAAATAATTATTTAATTGAACTTGCACATAAAACCTATATTTTCTTTTATCAATGCAAAGCTACTCCTTTTTGAATATCCTTTTGATTTCTAACTGTATAATAAATTAGAGGTCAGATAAAAGTGATCATTTTTTATATAACAGATTGGTATCCATTATAAGAAAAAGTAGGAGTTATTTACAAATTATTCAGTGAATAGGTTTATATTATCATCATTGTATATTTAAAAAGCTGGAAATTATTTACAAGCTTATTAAAACCTTTAAAATTTATTTTATGTGCTTATTAAAATCATTAAACATGATTAAATTTCTTATAACTACGAAAATTAGTTGTTGTTTTTTTTTTATTAATGAAAATGGTGATTTTGTAATAAATGGTTGATCGCACCAACATATAGATTGATTGATGTCATTTATCACTTGAATGTGTCGTCTGGGTTTTGGGCAGTTCTTATAATTCAAAATGGTAGTGAGCACATACTAAATCAGTACCCTATGTAAAATCATTAGACTTTATTCTGATCTATATAAATCTTCCTTCTTCTTTACCTTAAAGAACAATAAAATATAAATTAATTTATCTAGTATTTTATCTATCCTTTCTAAATAAATGTAACCCATTCTTTTTTAATTAATCTTTATTTTTGATGAACATATTCCATATATTTAACAAATTGTCATTAGTATTTCCACGTAAACATTTTATTTCCAAATTAATCCATAAAGGTTGTTTAAATTTATCATTATCAAACCTTGTGAATAATTTCATTAGCAATACTTGTCCTTTTCTTCAATCTCAAAACATTCTTACTGGTTCTTTATTATCTCTATCTACATCATTTGTTCTTTCCATAATTACAATATTTTTATCTTTATTTATTTTACTTACTCTTTTATATACCATTTGGCAGATACACTCTTATATTCTTTCTACATCTCCATCTATCTCATTTCTTAATCATTAAATCACACAATAATACTTTTTTTTTATTTTCAACTATCACATACTGACTCCTTGTCTCTAACATTTTTTTTTAATGCTGTAAACAATTCTTTTTAAAGACATTTGTCTTTTGTAGACATTTTCCTTACACAAATATGTCATCTGTTAGTAGTAAGAACATCAGAAGATTGATCCACTAAGTTTGATGACACCAGATGTTCAAAGGCAATTCTTGAATCCTCACAATGGAAATTATTTAAAATAAAATATGATAATCATCATTATTTTCAAACATGATTGATTCAAGTTTAATCCAAGCATTTCTTCAATTTTGGTCATCAAAATTTTCAAGATGTTAAATGCCAAGTCAAAACATCTAACTTAATACATTTTTGGAATAAAGATGACATATAAATGCTGTTTCCTCTAAATAACCCTGTCTTTGTTTCATAAAATATCAAATTAAAGTTTCCATAAGTACCAAAAAATCTATTAACTGTTATGTGGTGTGATGCACAATGGCTTCTCTTATCTCAGAGTCAGGAATCTCTCAGCCACTATGCCCAAAGAAGCCTGTCACCCACTTTACCTTCCCTTTTCATTCCCTGCCCTAAGTTTTCCTACATTCTTCCCTATCCTGTTCCATCCCACTTCTACAACATAATCTTTGTCAACTCCATGGCCTTTATATCAAAATCTCATGTATCTTTTCCCAAACTCAACATAAAAATCAAGAACCCACTTTCTGTACAATCACTTTGTTTATATTTATTCTTCCACAACTTCATTATTTGTATCCTTTCTGCTTTCAGGCATTTACATTCAATTAACATATGGCTACTATTTTTTATACTTTCCTTTACACAATTTGCAGACTAAATCGCCCACATTTTTCCATTTGTGTGTATATTCCCTTATTACTAAAGATCTTGTTCGAGCCTTAAACAGTAAACTACTTTCCTTGCTATTACCATAAATTAACTCGCACAAACTCTTTTTACTCTTCATACTAGTTCTCCATCTCTCCAACTCTATATTCTTTAATAATGCATTTATTCTTCTATCCCATTCCTTGCCACTATAACGCTCACTGAAATAGCAAGTATCACTAGTGACATCTACTGGAGAATTGTGGATTTGCCAACTATAATCATTAATGTTTTTATGCCAATTACTTTTTTCATCCTTCTAATTAAATATGTTGCCACTGCTTCACATTCTCTAACTGGTTTGTCTTATGAATGATAATATGTAATCCTCATTAAACATTTCTACATAAGAGCACAAAGTTTTAAATATAATTAAACTCTAAACTCTTTGGGGCAAAAAAGATGTACAAATAGATGAAAAGGCAAATTATGCAATTATATAATAGAAACGCTGTTAAATAGTAATTATCAATATTTAAGATAATGTTATAAGAATAATAGTAAAAACTTTAGAAAAGAAAGCATCTTTTAAATTTAATTCTATCTATTCAATAATTTTTTTAAAAACATGTCATTAATTATCTTAATTGTAACAATTAAAAATAATCATTAAACTTTAGGAGAACAATTATTTCATTAACTAATTTAGTTTTCGCTTATTATAGTTTCACTAAGGATGAAAAAAAATCAATGAAAATAATTGTGCACTGAATTAAAAATACCGTGCGTGCATGTATTGAATGCGTAATTACATAAAATATAATAAGGCACTATTTTTGGAGCAAAATCTAAATAAATATTAAATTTTCTATTATAATTAAATATCAAATAGCTAAAAATGAGACATAAGCATGTCAGTTCTGATAATAAATTAAATTTTGCTTCGTAATTGCGCCTTAATGTTTAGTTGGTTTTAATTTATATTTAATTTTACTTTTAAATCGATAACTATACTCTTCCATCTTGCATTTATTTAATATTATTTCTTCTTCTTATTAAATGTATTCTTCTTAATCTTAACGCTATTAAACTGAAGGACATTTTATTTATTTTTCAAAAATGTGTCTTGAAATTTTTCAGGCACCCAATCAACTCTTTAAACCTTTTATAATTCTGAATTTTTTTCAAAATTCCTATCTTCATCATAGGTACAAATCTCTCTCTGCTCATTGGAGAAGAAATCTGTGAATCATCTCTTACTGATAGACAATATTTTTCTCAAAATCATTAGCAAATATTATCATAATGAAATGTTATCAGAATCGGGATTTTTAAAAATAATTTTATTCATAACATTTTATCCATTATTTTTTTCTAAAGAAAATGCAGAGTTAGTGGCCTAGCGGCTAGCGTAATTGCCTTCCAAACAGTCGGTCCGGGTTCGCTTCCCGGTCAACGCTTTGACATATGGAAAAAAAAAATGCAGAGTTCTCATCTATGTCAAGTTTTTTAACATTTTTCTTTTTCTATCTTTCTTTATCAAAGCATTCTTATGTGATTTAGCATTGTTGATAGATTGGCCATCTTGGGATCAGGAAGTCCCAATATCGAATATACTTTTGGTTACTGAGAGTACATTACAAAATAATTTTCAAATCTGTCTGGTGCGTGAACTACCTAAACATGTTCATTAAATGATAATGTCAAAAATTATTTCATTCATGGTTATTCATTTTAGATTTTTTTATAAAACTCATTCTTAAATTGTTTTTCAAAAAGTTCAATCAAACAATTTAGATTCAATTTTTGAGTGTAACTTCAAACGTTTTTCACCACGAGTACTTCATATTATTTTTTCAATGATTTTCTCATATGTGGCCATATTTCCTTTATCATCAAAATTGTTTCATTGAAATATAGTCTTTTTTATTTAACACTGTTAAATATTTCTTTCTTATTTTATATATAGTATGTTCTTATTCATTTTTCTATTGATTACTGTTTTCTATCTGAGGCAGTTTTCAGTCTATTTTTTACTCATTAGATGTTCTTTGCAATTTAGCACTAAGTTAGAGTGATCCAATCAAGAGTTAAATTACCACAAAGTTAGAGTGCTGCAATCAAGAGTTAAACGTTTTTTGATTGGTGCTTAGTTATCAAATTTTTTTAAAAAATTCTGTTTCATCAACTGTCATTTGGACTTTCAAGAGACAAATGACTTACCAAGAAATTGGCCATACAATTATTTATTTGTTTATTAGATGCCCCCTAAAATTAAAAAATAATCCAACCCCTTTATTAATATACATATATATTCATATAAACATACATGTTTAATGCATTGTTTCTATGTTTAATTTTATATATTATGATATTGTAGCATCATTATGTGTGATCTAATAATATTAATAACAATGTTTATACATCAGTTATATGAATACTCTTAGTATAAGATTAAAATAATTAAATATTTACTTCATTAGCATGTAATCTATAATATATATATATGTGTGTGCTTTGCGCACAGATAATGAAGTTTGTAATAGCAAATAATACCCTGCAATTTAATGAGCCGAGCGCTTTCGGAAGGCTTTATGCTTCCATAATCATAACTACTAAAGTGTTGAGAACAATACAAATGTAGTATGCAAATATATGCAAATTAATGCTAAGTGATTAAAGAGACTATTTTTGAGACAGAAAAGCATGCATCGCACCTATTGATTGATGTAGGATCACTTGATATATAATGTGCTTCTTTTACTTTACGTAATTCAATTTTTGCCAAACATGAAAGGACCACTGGCTATGTTTTCCAATCAATCACTGCAATTGTGGTCTGTTCTGAAAGAAACAACACCAAACATAACGTAAAGGAAGCATGCTACATAGCAAGCGATCCTACATCAATCAATAGACATGATGCATGCTTTCCTCTCTCTCAAAAATAGTCTCTTTAATTTGCATATATTTACATACTACATTTTATAGTTCTCAACACTTTAGTAGCTATGATTATGGAAGCATAAAGCCTTCCAAAAGTGCTCAGTTCATTAAATTGCAGAATATTATTTATTTTACAAACGTCATTATATGTTACAAGATTAAACCAAAATATTGCGACATTTAGAAAAGAATTATTTGGATATATGGAAGAAATGCACCTTAATCAAAATTTATAACAAAACTATTCAAAAATTGATATGCTCACCATGTGAAAAGTGGGCATAGGTGCAAATAAAAAATAAATGAAAAAGAGAATAGACTTTAAAATAAGCAAGGAATAAACGTGAATAATGAAAATTTAGAAATTAATATCCTTCATTTAATAATTAAATTAAAAAATAAATGGCAACTATTAAGACAACTAGGTAGATAAATACAACAGAAAGTACAGCAATTAAAATTATTTTTCAGTTTTGTTTATATTTGAGAAGTAGAGCATACTCTCCAAATACAGAACAATAGAAAGAGAACAGTTTACAATAATCAGTAACACAATCCAAATCTGGCTGATTTTTTGCTTTGTTGAGATTTTTATAAATATTTTGTGTGTGTGTAAATAAACAATATGCAAATTTGATGTGTGCTACAAAACAGTAAACCAGCTGAACATGCATTGCTAGACTGCCTTAGAAGTGTTCAACTGGGCTTCAGGACCTGAAGTCTTTCACAAAATCAACTGTATCCATATGAACCTTCACTGGAAACCGATGCTAAAATGATGAAATAGACCCTGCCACAACTCTCTCCCATTGTCAAGCTGAAAAATGGAAGACAAGCTCTGAAACCATCAATGGAGACCAAAAAACCAACTGATTGGAAATTGACAGTCATGAAAACCTGGGTAAATATATTTTGATCGCTGTCTATAGACACGTTATATTTTCTAAATGAAATGAACTTTAACAAAGGACTATGATAAAATTTAGCCTGATTAGTCATTTATATTTTTTTATATGTAAATTTCCATATTATATTATGTTATATTACAAGTTTGCTTAACTATTAATTGGTCTATTCTCTCTCTCTTGTCTATGTGTCACCATTAATTTAAAGTTATAAATAATATGTTAAGTTAAATGCACTGGACCCCCTTGATTAAGAATAGGAGTTAGCTTGGGATATTTCAAGTGCTGGATTGTGTGTCTGTTATCTAAGCATGCTGGCTACATGATATATGGTCTGCTGGTGTCTGAGTTTGATCCTAAAAACAAATAAAATGCTTTGGTTGGCAGCGTTTTTGTTCCAGCAGTCGAGGGGGTCCACAGTCAGGAAATGTGGTTGTGTTATGCTTTGTATAGCCCAATCTGAACATGGTTATCATTGATGGTCATGCTATAAATGGTATTCTCCTTCTGCTTGAAGGGCCAGTCCATTCTCATAGTATTAAAGATATAAAATAATAATTACCAAGAAATTGTATATTAAGTGTGATAATAAGCTTAGTTAAAGTCAAGAGATATTAAAGTAAATGTTAAAACTAGATTCCAAAAGATATTAAAGTTATGTTTAAAATTATTTAAACCTAATAATAATGTGGTAAGTTTGGAAGACCTGGTTCAAACACCATCCAATGTGGGAGCTGATCCAGCATAATTAGAATTTAAAATTATAAATTCTGAAACTAAAATTTAAATTAAATGTTAAATTGTGTAAAATGTGAAATCGGTGAGCAGCATGAGAAGAGAAATACACCAAAGCAAACAAATTATAATATTAAAATATAAAATAATGAAGAATATAAAATTAAAAGAATAGGATATGTAATGTAAATAAAAAGGAGAGAGAAGAAAAGTGGGCAGAGAGATAAATAAATTCATTATTGGGTTGTTTATAGCAATGTGGGAATTAGAGAGGACTGAGGGGCTTTTGAGGTTAGTCGAACACTTTGCTCGATTTAAAATATTTAAAAATATAAATAAGTAAAATAAAATTTGTTTTGTAAGAGTTAGTAATAATCAAAAAAAACAACAAACTAATCTCTAATAAAGTCAAAACAAAAATGGAGGCTGAAAATAATATAGAAATAAATGAAATCTGTTCATACAAGGAATAGTGGAAGCAGTTAGAAAAGTTCACAGAAGAATCCACCATGTTAGAAGTTGAAAAAAGTAATATAGAAGAAAATGAAATTATTAAGTCATGGAAGGAAAGGTTTGAGAAATACACAGAAATGATTAACAAACAAATAGAACAATGCATGCAGGAAATAAGGAAATAGCCCAAATACTAGAAGATAGGAAAATAATAGAAAGTATGGAAATGAGTATAAAACAGTTAAAAGATAAATTAGACAAATTTGAAAATAAACAGGACAGTGCAAATAAGTCATCATCATCATCAACCATTATCAATCCACTGCAGGATGAAGGTCTCTCCAGTTCAATCCATCTTTTCCTATCTTTAGTCCTATCTTTAGCTTCTCTTTTCCACATCACCCCTGCACACTTTCTTCTTTTATCCACCCATCTCACATGTGGTCTCTTTCTGGGTCTTTTACAATCTCTTGGAATCCAGTTTAAAATTCCAATTGTCCATCTGTTATCATCTCTTCTAACAACATGTCCAGCCCAATTCCACTTCAGTCTTTTAATTTTTTTCAATGAGGTCAGTAACACCTGTTTGCTCTCTTACCCATACATTGCGTTTTTGATCCCTTCTTGTTATTCCCAACATGCATCTCTCCATACTTCTTTGAGTGGTCTGAAGTCTCTGTATTGCTCTTCTATTAAGTGTCCAAGTCTCAGATCCATAAGTAAGAACTGGTAAAACACATTTATTAAAAACCTTCCTTTTCAAACACATAGGCATATTTCCTTTTAGTATCAAGTTATTTCTACCAAAAGCACTCCAACCAAGTTTAATTCTATGATTAATTTCATCCATTATATTTCCATCTGTATTAATAATCTGACCAAGGTATTTGTAACTGTTAACTTTTTCTAACTCATCATAATCAATCTTTATTTTCATATTTTGAGAAAACCCATTAAACATTACTTTAGTCTTTTTAACATTTATCTTTAGTCCTACTTTCCTACTTTCATCTGATAACTCCTGCAACATTTCCTGTAGCTCTAAAGCATTATTTGAAAAAACAACTACATCATCTGCAAAATCTAAATGACTTAAATAATCTCCATTTACTTTCACTCCTTTAGCTTCCCATTTTAATCCACAAAATACTTCTTGCAGCACTGCTGTAAAAAGTTTTGGAGATATGGAGTCACCCTGTCTTACACCCTTTTCAATGTTGATTTTCCTACTATCATTATGTAATCTAATTGTTGCTGTTGCATTTTTATAAATATTCTTTAAAATATGACAATATCCTGGATCTACACCTTGATGATCCAATGCTTTAATCACTGAAGAAATGTTTATAGAATCAAATGCCTTTTCATAATCTACAAATCCTAAGCATAATGGCAACTCATATTCATTTGTCCTTTCTATAATTTCTCTCAATACCTGGATATGATCTACTGTACTAAAACCACTTTTAAATCCAGCTTGTTCTCTTGGTTGGTGGAAATCCAGTGTTTTCTGTAGACGAGTTGTAATTATCTTAGTAAAAATTTTGTATAAAACTGATAAAAGGCTGATAGGTCTGTAATTTCTAATATCTTCTTTATCACCTTTTTTAAATATTAATATTAATACTGCATTCTTCCAATCATCTGGTACATCTTTATCATTTAGACATTTGGTATATAACTTTGCTAAAAAAAAATTCTATTTCTTCACCTGCTTCTTTTAATATATCAATTACAATTCCATCATTACCTGGAGCCTTCCCTTTCTTCATAAATTTAATTGCATGTCTCACTTCCTCATTCAAAATTCTGGGCAATTTGGAAGATATAATAGATATAGGAGGTACTTGTTCTTTATTACTATATAATTCTTGATAGAAGTCTTCTACACATTTTATGATGTCATCTCTCTTTTTAGTAATAATGCCATCTTTTTTTCTTATTGCAGATATAAATTTCCTACCAATACCAAAATGTTGTTTTACACTCTTTAGACTTTTATTCTCTTCTACAGCTTTCCTTGCTAGTTCACAATTATACTTTCTTATATCATTTTCAACTCTTTTCCGCACCATTTTACAAAATTCGAGATATTCAATCTTTTTTAATGCATCATTGTTGTATATCCTCATATTCCTTCTTTTCTTCATAAATTCTCTAGTCTCAGTAGAAATTTTATTGGTCAATTGCTGCTTTTTTCTACCAGCTATCTTCGTTGCAGTTTGTAAAAGTGTATCGCTTATTTTCCTAATAATGTCATTCAAATCTGAATCATGTTCAAAATCTACTAATACTTGAAACCGATTTGTAAGTTCTAATTTAAATTCATTAGAATGTTTCTGAAGATTAGGAATATCAACTGTAAATATTGTTTTTCTTAATAATTTTTGTCTCTCTAGTTTTGCATTAACATGTATCTTACATCTTACTAATCGATGATCACTTCCTGTGTTAAATTTATTAAGAACATTACAATCTTGAAATATGTATTTTCGGTTAGTCAAAATATAATCCAATTCTGCTGTACCTTCATTTGGATGCTTCCATGTCCATTTTCTTTTAATATTTTTCTCAAAAAAAGAATTCATAATATAAAGTTTTTATTTTTCTGCAAACTCCACAAGTCTATGTCCTCTCTCATTTCTATTACCATAACCAAAATTACCTACAGCATTTTCATCTTTCATTTGTTTACCAATTCTAGCATTAAAGTCTCCCATAACAATTTTAAAATGTTGTTTACTCTGATCAAAAGCCTTTTGTACATCCATATAAAAATCTTCTATAACTTCATCACTATGAGAACTTGTTGGGGCATAAACCTGAATTATCTGCATTTGGTATCTGCTATTAAGTTGTAAAACTAATCTTGCCACTCTGTCTGATACACCATCAATCTCCACAATGTTATTCTTCCATTTTTTATTTATAATGAATCCTACTCCACTTGTATTTCCAATATTTGTGCCTTTATAGTAGAGTATATGTCCACTTTTTAAATCAATTGTTTCTTCACCTTTTCTTCTAACTTCACAAAGTCCAATAATGTCCCATTTAATATAAGACAGTTCTTCTTCTAACTCTTGCAATCTTCCTTCACTTGAAAGTGATCTGCAGTTGTAAGTACCTAAATAAAAAGTCATCATCAAATGGCAGCCTGAGTCCACAATCAGGGAGTTCTTAGCACCCTCTGTCTTCGGCCACCAACTGCTGCCTTGGTTGGTGACTTTACAGCCTCCTGGGAACAAGGGCCATGATTTATTTTTGTCTATCATGATTGTATATATTGAAAAAATATTCTTGAACTCGGAGGTAAAAAGCCAATAAACTCACCATGCTAACTAATGCATGTTGGTGAGCAGCCCATCCATGTTCGTATACTATATGAATAATCACATAGTAATAATAGCTGCAATGACATCTCTTTACCCACCATTGAACATGTCCTCAGCATAACTTCCATATCTTCCCTACTTTCTGTGTACAAGAAGACATCATCTGCAAATAAAAGCCCCAATAATGTATATACTACCTTGCCACCTATTAATAGTATCTCTACCCTCTTCCTAGTCTTTCTATTGCTCTCTCCATTTCTTATAAATACAACAAAAACAAAATAGGTGATGTAGAGCATCCTTGTCTTAGTCCATCCATTTTTAATTTCTCATATTGATATGTATAATAATTATTTTCATACAATCTCTTAATAAGATCCATTAAAGCCCATCCATTCCCAAATTTAGTAAACTTACCTATAACCTTTTTGTATTTACTCTATCATATGCCTTCTTTATATGAACTTGTTTGAGCTATTGGTATGCTGCTATCTCCATTACATATTTGTAAATACAAGCTCATAATAGCAATGTCACACTATATATGACTTGCTTTATTGATTGTTATAATTGTGCCTTTAAGGCCTTGGCAATGCTAAGTCCATTAATATATGGTAGATCTGAATTTGGTTCAGTCCCATATAGCTATTTAAGTTAGATACTTGGAGTTAAAGATATTTTCATGTCCAAAATTTCAGAGTTTCTATTTAAATGTTAGGTATTAAACAAGTGCTGAGTTTTGGATTGATATTTTAGATCTAGTGTCTGAATATTCTAGCTCTTCACTGAGATGAGCCAAAAGCTCAAAACCAGTTATTCTGGAAATGGGAATGTTCTAGATAGAGATTTTAAATATTTTTCTCTTACCCCCTTATCAATTGAGCTATTGGTATGCTTCCTATATTACATATTTGTAAATACAAGCTCATAAAAGCAATGTCATGCTATAAATGACTTGCTTTATTGATTATTATCTATAAAAACCATATATAACTGTCTGCCTGTATTTTTACTCATATCTATAAGTTGTGTAACTACAAATAAAACTATCTCCTCTATTCCAACATCTTTGCATTTCTCCCACTATGTTATTTTCTTTCATCCATTTTGCAACTCTTCAAGCCTCCATATATGCAAAAACTTTATCATCTTTCTATGATCCTTATTCTTTCTTCCCTTAAATAGTAGCCTCCCTCTTGTACTACTCCAACTATCCAGAAATATTTTTTCTTTGCCATCTTAGTAAAACATACTAATAGGTTTAATTTTGTCATATGTCCTAAATTTCATTACCATTTCTGCTGCCCATCCACTTTTCAATTTCTTCCCTACCTCATTCAGTTCATTTTCTGTAAACGTAATATTTCCATTACCGTATGCTTTTATGTTTGATATCACTATGTTTCACATCTAACATCTTTTCTATATCCATAACACACATATTTAAGATTGTCTCTAATTCTTCTCTAGAGCTACACTCTATTCTGTAATCATCTAGTAATACTATTTCTCTCTCCCCTGCATTCCTTCTTTTAATGTATTTCCAAATTTTTTTTACTCCCATATCTTCCACTTCTATTAATATCCTCTAACAATTATCCCGTCCATTCATTTATACATGACATCTACACTTTAATTGCAGAAGCTATAAAGTAAATAATAAGTGTCCAAGCAACCAAATTACTGGATTTGTATACCGATTTTAATGGTCGTCTTGTGCTTTTATCTAACTGTTCAAATTAAGTATGAGAAAATTTAGATATACCAAGATTTTGTATCTAAGTTCAATAGATGTTATTTCAGTGCTTTATATACTTATTTATTGAAAATAGTAGATATAGTGATATTTTCTCTTTAAAAAATGCAAAATTTTAAGACCATGTAATATGCCAAGCAGCACTGTTGCATGTAATGTCTCCAACGACATTCATGGCATCAAAGATTAATCAGTAGGTTTTAATGCATATTGTACTAGTTCAACAATTTTTAGAATTATAGTATATAGTTTATCTGCATAATTTGAATTTGTTTGATGGTTTTTTCTGGGTCCTGAGGTTCTCTAAAGACCAGTCAGGGAGCTAAATAAATAAACAATATACTCTGATAGGTATATATAACAAGATTTATTTAATAAAAAGCAGGCAAAAACTATCCATACAGTAGTGCCACTCAGTGCCAGCCAGAGTAATCGGTGGATGCCAGAAGGCTTATGCATAAAATATTGTGTTTTCAATTTTATTCTCATAGTTTTGTAGTTAAGTAGAGATAAAAGGTGGCTGCTGGAGAGTTGCATTAGATCCTAAAATCTAGGTACAGTGCCCTCAGATCCAAAGCTCCTCACTGACAAAGGCCACAAGCCAGAAACTAGTCTGGGATATTGGATGAGTAGGCACTAGATGGGGATTTTATGTACAAGCCTTCTGGCATCCATTGATTAATCTGGCTGGCACCGAGTGGCATTACTGTATGGAGAGTTTTGCCTGTTTTAATAACAGTTATATGCAAGCATAAATGGATGGGGATCATGTGATTTATTTAATAACAAATAATAATGTGGTAAAAAAAAAAACAACATAAAAAGGTAATAGTTCATATGCTATTTATTTCCCTCATGTGAAAATAGTTTTCTTTCACACCAGGAATAATCCAGTTATTATATTTGTGCTTTCAAATGAAATCTTGCTTAAAACACAAATAAGCATATTTAATTTCATGTATTGAATAAATCTTTTAAAGTCACCAATATAAATACCTACATCAGCACACATAATTTATTACGTTATATATTAACCAGCTTCATTTCCAACTTGTCTCTAGTGTTTGGTTAAGCTACAGTTATTGCTGGTAATAATAACCGAAACAAGCAACTGCTTTTTGTTTGCCACCACTCCATTTTAGTCTTTAATCACTGCTAGTTGATCTACTAATCTATCATTGATTACTCTTTACTGCTTATCTATTATCATTTTAAGTCAACACCAACTTTAATCCAGTCTAACTATTTTAGATGCTTCCTCCCTCTTCTTCATTTACTGGGGAATAAAATATATATAAGATCAAATTTGTATGCAACTAGCTTTATTTAAATACAAATAAGAAATCCGTGTGTATTTATAAAATAAATATAGGGTACATGAGCACAGACTTTCACATGACCCACCACTCTCCATTCTATCTCATAACACTGATACACTTGAAGACATATATGTTGAAAAGATAAATAGTCACCAATATACATATTTCATGTTAAACCAGCAATCATCAGTTGGTCCAGACTACCATCTCTACACATATATGCTATAAGTACTCAGATATATATTAAGATAGCCAATCCTCATACTTTAATGGACAGGCTTCAATCTACTCCACACTCCAACTCTTCAACCATCCATCCAATTGAAAATCTGATGATGGAATGCTCAAAAGACGACCGTGAGGCTGAGATTCTTGTCACACCCATGTTGACCTAAGGTCAATCTGATCCCTCATGTACAGGACATAATCCATTTAATACATATAGAAGGAATGGATAGACATCTCTACTATGTAATAACTGAAACACAGACTTATTATATACCTGTGTCTATATTTATAATATATAGCAGGGGTCCCCAACCCTATGCCCGCGGACACCATGGCGCCCACAGACCATTTTACGTGTGCCCGCCGCTATCCAAACACGTTAAAAAATTATTTATCTGATACAAATATATTTAATTTTTAAATTTTCTTATAAATTATTGTATTATATTATAATCAAATGTTAAAATTTTATTTTTGAAATAAAATATTTTTTTGTACATTATGAGTATTATTAACAATATCCAACTATAAATTTATATTGAAAAAATAAATGGTGCCCGCACCTTGCCAGTATTATAGAATGTGCTCTTAAGTGCAAAAAGGTTGGGGACCACTGATATATAGGGTATATGAGCACAGACTTTCACATGGACCCACCACTCTATCTCATAACACTGATACACTTGAACACATATATGTCGAAAAGATAAATAATTACCAATATACATATTTCATGCTAAACCAGCAATCATCAGTTGGTCCAGATTACCATCTCTACACATATATGCTATAAGTGCTCAGATATATATTAAGACAGCCAATCCTAATTTTATATGTATTAAATAGATTATGTCCTGTACATGAGGGGTCAGATTGACCTTAGGTCAGAATGGGTGAGACAAGAATCTCGGTCTCATTGTGGCCTTTGAGCATTCCATCATCAAATTTTCAATTGGATGGATGGTTGAAGAGTTGGAGTGTAGAGTAGATTGAAGCCTGTCCATTTAAGTATGAGAATTAGCTATCTTAATATATATCTGAGCACTTATAGCATATATGTGCAGAGATGGTAATCTGGACCAACTGATGATTGCTGGTTTAGCATGAAATACATATTTTGGTGATTATTTATCTTTTCGACATATATGTGTTCAAGTGTATCAATGTTATGAGATAGAGTGGATAGTGATTGGGGCATCACAAAAAATAAAAATTTTCAAATCAACACAGAATTACAATGAAATGATTCCTCAGCAAAAAACAAACAAACAATGATTTAAAGGCAAGATTAGTACAAATGATGTTTTAGACATAGACATAAGCAGAGACATTGAAGCTACAAATGATTCATCCTCTTTTAGTTATTTCAAACTTTAACAATAAACTTTCAGATTATACAACCGAATCCTTGATTCCTAATCAAGACCTAGAATTCAATCCAAAGAAGCAGAATCCAATTAGTATCAACAAATAATAACCATAGTGAACCCTGAGGGACTTTATAGTTGGGTAAATTGAACAGGTATTGTGAACATTTGCAGACACAGGAGGTTGATAAAGATTACAAACAGACTTTCAGCTCCATTGACCCCAGTGTGCTAGGTGATATGGACAAATAGTGTGTATTCATGGTGTGCAAATAAATCTGGCTTGATTCCAGACTACACTAAATCCAACTGTTGCATTGGTGGGCACAGGTCTGCACTCCTCATTTCTTTCACAGGGATTGATGATGGCAGTCATTGGGGGTGCCGGCTGTTGACGATTATTGCCGCTTCCGGAAAACCTGCCGGGAGGGTACAGGGTCAAAGTTTTCAGCGCCTTTACTGCTCTGATGGGCTGCTGCGCTCCCTTGATGGATTGTTTTTGGGCAGTGCAGATCTGTGCACGTCCATATATAGATACATATTGAGTAAGGTTATGCAACCCTTTTGTGGATATGTTTTTTTATCGAGCATATGTACTTTGTTTTTACCTTGTAACATTGAACACTGTAATATCATGTAGCTGGTGATCAGTCACCGTGTTTGTTTTTTTTACCTTAATAGAGTGGATAGTGCTGGGTCGTGTGAAAGTCTGTGCTCATATACCCTATATATTACATATATAGACACAGGTATATAATAAGCCGGTGTTTCAGTTATTAAAAATAAATAATGTTTTATTTACATTTACAGTTTTATACGTGCGAACATTTCACTTTTATTAACTATTAAATACTTTAATGTTGAAACATGTTAAAGCTTCATTTTAAGAAAGTTGCTTAAATGAATGCTTTTCTCAGCTCTTTACCACAGCTTCTTATTTAGCTTAAATCTTGTCTTACTAACAATGACAGAAAAAAAAAGTAAGGAAGAAATTTTTATTATTTGCATTACATAAACATATTTACAAATGTGGATGTATTTACAGGAATATGTAAATAGAAAACATACCTGAAAAATTCAGTAATAAATAGATATAAATTTACCTAGATTGAACTAGAATATTTGGCGCTGCAAGTAATCACTTCAGGCTTGCGTCCAAATTCCAACTATTATTCACAGCTGGTTTGTTCATTGTAACTTCCCATATACTTCTTGATATTAATCATCCCGGTAGACAAAAGTGTCTTATCGATACTTCCATGCTGGGACAACTCAAGGGGACTGCGTATATATTGCCTTAAAAATTATGAAAGACAATTATCTATTTGATTATTATTTTATCTTAACACCATAAAAATCGCTGATGACCTGCAAATAATTTGAATATACATGTACACACAAATAGGTAGATTTGTTCACATACAAATCAGAAAAAAAGTAATCACACCGAAAAAGATTTTAGACAAAATATTATATATAAATAAACATTTTAAATATATAAGGATTAAAGTTTTTTTTTTTTTTAATCGTTATTAATAAAATAATTAACTTCCAATTAACATTCTTGGTTTTTAAAGTTTCGTTTTTAACACTAGGTGTCACTTTAAAAAGTAATCGCAATAAATATGCTGTAGAAGCCGCTTCTATCTTTTTTATTTCTATCAATGATTGTATTTCTGTAGTTAACTCCGAAAATTTATTCGCGTAGTAACTGTGCTTAACTCTCTACAATGGGATCTCATGATGCTGAAAGTCTTGGATTACTTCGGGAATCAATCAATGAGAAAATTGATATTACGGTTCCTCATTCTTTTATTGTCGTGGGGGCTTCCGTAAGTTATATTCTTTTAATTTTACGTTTCATATATTCGAAGTATTAAGTGCTTAAATTTATTTAATGTTGATATTTGCATATTCATTAATAATTATTAATAGCTGTATGCAGTTCTATATAACTTTAAGTGTTTGCTTTTTCAATTAATATATTGATGTAAATAGTCGATAGTTGTAAAAGGATTTTTGTTTATTTTAGACAGTGTTCATATAGCCGGGAGGCTGTTATGGCTTTATACATTTTGCTTAGTCATTACGATTTTCACATTTCTTTGTTTAATAATATTTTGTAAAAAAAATAAAATGTATGCAAACTAAAATTCATAAATAAATAAATCTTGTATTTCCTCTGTTACTAGATAAATAAAATTGATTCATCCTTTACCGCAAAACTTGAATACATTAGGTTGAAAGTGCATTTAAGTCTGGTTTATTATTCTGCTCAATTTCTTGTTGCAAATTTTTTATATATATCTCATGTTTTCCGTGTATAGTAGCTGTAAGCAATTATTGGTTTCGGCAATATGAATTGCGCTATCTGATCCTCCAAGTCGTTGATTCGTTGACGCGAGTAGATTTTAGGCGATATTGTTATGAATATCATTTGCTAGCGGCAAAAAAATTCTGCTTGTTTTACTTGTTTGTTAAGATTGTAGGTTTAAAATTTTATATAATCAACTAAAGATAGAGTTTCGTATTATTTAAATAGCATTGTAATTCTCATAATAGCACTTCTAGGCGTGTGGAATACCGATAATTGTTGATGGCAATTTGCCATTCACTTATTTTAGAAATCGTGTTGAGATTAATATAATGTATAAAGTGTTACCATTTGCTAAAATATTATTTATATTATTTCAAGTTTAAGAGTTGATACGTAGACAATATATAAAAGATCTCAACGATCACCTGAACTGAGTTTAATTTTTAATGAAAGAGTTTGTCTTAAATTGGACACATTAATTAGAACATTTCAGCACGTGTTTATTTTTTTGCAAAATTATAAGCAAACGAATATTATATCTAATCGCTGTAGAATTAGAGTAAATAAGTCTATACGTAATGTCGATGTTATTACTCGTATTTTACAGTGTAAATTATTAAATTGGATTATTGGAAATTGCAAGAAGGCGTCAAATAATAATAAGAAATGTCTACTTAAAATAACGTCAGTAACGCCTGAGCCGCAATGGATTGTGAATAAATGTAATAATATTGAAAGAAGATTAGTCAAGTGGTCAGCACAGTTGCCTTACAAGCAGTTGTCCCGGGTTCGCTTCCGGCCGATGTTTTGACATATGAAAAAAAAAAAAGATTAGAGAAGAAATTTGTCAATAAATTGAATGAAGTTCTTGGCTAACAAACAAAATATTATTTTATCTAATATGGGAATAGAAGAGGCATAGGTCACTTTGTCTAACGTCAAATCATCTGCTGAAATTAGATCGATCTTAAACCTCGGACCTAAATTTGTAGGAGGAGGATGGCATCAACCCAAAATGGAAATAACAGCAGACACAGAAGTGGCCCTAATAAATTATCCAAGGAAAGAAAATATTATTTCTCAGATTAATAGGATCGTTAATTACAGAAAATAATGGCTGGAACTATAAAATTATTAATGCAAAAAGGTTTTTTGATGAAAACAAAATTATATGCCTGAAAGAAGACAAAGGCAATCGCTTTGTTATAATGGATGAAGAGAAATATAAAGAGAGGATGAAAATACAAATTCAAAAATTAGGCTTTGATTCAATGGCTGAATTTAATAAAATTAACAGGAAAAGAAAGGCAAGACTCTCCATACAGTAATGCCACCCTGTGTCAAACAGAGTAATCAATGGATGCCAGAAGGCTTGTGCATAAAATCCCCATCTAGTGCCTACTTCTGGCATCCATTGATTACTCTATTTGGCACAGGATGGCATTACTGTATGGAGAGTCTTGCCTTTGTTTTCACAATTATGTGCTAGTATAGAGATGGTGATCATGTGATGTTAACAGGAAAAGGTTTATCTCCTTGATCTTACGCAAGCATAAAAATAAGAATCAGGCCGAATATAGTAGAATTTATTCATCTGCTACTTCACAACCTTGTATGTTTGCATATGTTAAAACGCACAAGCAAGGGACTTTATTGGGGTTAATGTTTGACTTTGGAGGTGTACATTATGCAAACATAGCAAAATTAATAAACTCATGGCTAATAGAATTAGTAGGATTTGGCAAATACACAATAAAATTTTCTTTTGAGTTGGTTGACTTAATTAAAGATGGACATTTAAAATAACAGCCATGGATATATCTGAGCTCTATGGATCCATAAACAGAAAAGGATCAATCAGAATAATCAACGAAGAACTCTATAATACCTATTGTCCAGAACAAAGGATTGAATTTATCATTGACTTTATGAAATGGTTAGATGATAACATACTCGCGACTTTTGAGAATAAATGGCATAAAATGAATAACAGATGACCCATGGGACTGCCGATCAGTGGCATCGCTTCAAGTATTGTGATTAATTATTTAGAAAACCAGATTATATCCAAATTCTAAAAACAGACCCCTAGTTTAATTTATTGCAGATACTTAGATGACATTTTCATCGCTGCATCTAAACTGATCATCACAGCAATCCAAAATGAATTGCAAGCATACACCGACCTAATATTGAATTGCACGGATGAAAATGAATTAAACAGAGTTAATTACCTGGATTTAATAATACAGAGGATGCCTATCGACCTTAATTATAGTATGAAAATCAAACCACTACACATTAGAGGGTACATCCATACCAAATCTAAAGCTTCCAGGTCCCACAAATTGGCAGGTCTGTCTGCCTTTTATTCCGGATTTACCATTTATGCAAATATGAAGTAGAGAGAAGAAATATCAACCAGTACATTAATGATTTAATGAAGATGGGTTATGATCACAAAATTATCAATAAAAGAATCAGAACATTCTATGAAAACATAAACAAACAAAACAATGATAAGAAACAACATATATGTCTGCTATATATATCACATGACGACCACTTCTTATGCTTGTGTATAACTGTTGTTAAACAGGATAGTGGTTGCTATGGTTATTAAAGAACCAAAGACACCAAAATGTATGGGTACTGAACTGAGTTCAGACCCATATGACTATATAAGCTGATGGGCTTGGATTGAAGACATTAAGGTGTTTTCAGTTTAAGACTCATAGTTTTGTAGTTAAGTGGAGATAAAAGGTGGCTGCTGGAGGGTTGCATTAGATCCTAAGATCTAGGTGCAGTGCTATCAGATCCAAGGGTCCTCACTGACGAAGGCCACAAACCAGAAACTAGTCTGGGGATATTGAATGAGCAGGCACTAGATAGGATTTTATGCACAAGCCTTCTGGTGTCCATTGATTACTTTAGCTTGCTGTGTGTGGCAATACGTATAGTGAGTTTTGTCTCCTATATATACCTAGTGTCACAAATGATTAATCAAGAAATTACAGGGTGAATTTAAAGTAGGTTTTTGAACCGCTTCCAACTCCAATAGAATGATTAGCAATTCCAAGGACAAGATAGACTCACAAGCAATACCACATGTAGTACATAGGATGACATGCCCTCAGGCAAACTAAAGCTGTATATTATGGAGAAACTCTGGCTACTATAATGAATAAGATTGCTCACCACAAATACTTGTATAAAAAGCTGTTGAGCAAGAATGGAGGCAGCTCAGTGTTCGTAGACCACTAGAAGGGATCTAATCATGAATTTGAACCTACAAAAGGAATGATGTAAAAAGGAAGATTAAGAAGGCATGGTTTATAGTGAGCGATGTAAACACAATAAACAGAAAAGATACATGTTTTTCTATTTCGAAAAGATGGACTATCTGATCGAACTTGCATAAATTATTACAGTTAATGGCTATGATTATGGAGAGAGAATCTCTGAAAGCACTAATCCGTGATGAAGAATTATTTTAAAAGAATTTAAATTTCACTATATGCGTCAAGCGTATTAAGTTTTACATAGTTATTAATAGTGAAAGAAATTTGAAATTATGATTAAAAATAATATATGCATATTAAATTCTTTGTTTGATTGCAAATTAAAGAACTTGGCGATAGGCCACATGACCAAATGATAATACTTAATTATTGTAGTTCGTAATTACATGACATTTTTTGAGTGTAATTTAACATCTTAATATTTAAAGTGACATCGCGAAGTTAATGAGCTCACTGAATTGTTAAAATGAATATATATAAGTAGATAATTAAAATTTAAATATCTTTGTAAATTTTTTAGAAAGAAAGATGAACTTGGACGATAAAATGCAACATAGACTGCCATATATCTACTTCAACCAACCTATCCACTTTAATGCAATGCTAGCTTAACAGATTTAAGAATTAGATTAAATTACTTAAATAGAGAGTTGTTATTTTGTTTGGCAGTTTATGGTATGAAAGTGAGACATGGATTCTTTAATGATGTGATATATTCATCAGCTTCCATATTTGCAGCATTCATACTTCTAACAGTAGCAAACTTTTTATGCATTAAGCCAATCAGTCCAGGCCTTAGTAATCAGTAGATGCAAGAATTTGTTACTGTTGAACAGCTTATGTAAGAATAGAAAATAGTGATCATGTGATGATCCATAATTCTCTTAGTAAAATATCATGTGATTTTTGTTTATAATGTAAAGAATGTTTGAGCAATTTGTGTACTGTAAATTCTAGTTCAGAAATATCTATTTTGACATTATAATACTGGTACAAATATATAATTTTGTACAGAAATATTTTCAATTACTTAGATTGTAATCATTATTAATTGAACTTTATGCAGACAGGCAACAAGGGTCACATGATTTCCCTGTATATTTCAGTAATAATATCTTGCCTATTTTATTATAATCTTTAAAGAATTGCCTCTTTAATTTTTCTCTTCCTTTTTTTATGATATCTTTTTTCAATATGTGATTTGAGTTAAATTTAGCTACAGATTTTCATATCCCAAGAAAACTGAAAAGACATTAGAATGATTATTTGTTATATTTTTTGTATGGGTTTTCGTTAAAATTTAGGGAATATAAAATGAGGTATTATATGTATCATTAAATTTTTTTTTATTTTAATAAATTTAAATCATTATTTGGAAATGGCATTGATATCCATTATTATTACTTTTATTATTATTATAAGATTTATTATTTAATTTATTTAAGGGTGTCAATTTATATAATTTTCCATTCATTTTTAATTAACCGATTATTAACCAAATTTATAGAAGTCTTGTAAATATTCATACAATTATTTAAATTATTTTTAATATAGTATGTTACATATATTTGTCTTCTTTTTGGATCTTTGATGTAATTTTTTTCCCACTAAGGTTTTTGAGGTATGGACATTTAAAATAGGAGATCTCACAAGATATTACTTTATTCAGAATCCTTAAAGCCTGCAAATCAATGCTGTAACTTAATTTTTTAAATAACAATGAATATTATTTAATTTCTTACAATTAAGCTGTTTATTATTGAAGAGATTTGCAGAAAAGTGGCATTAAAAAATTAACTTTTTTTTAAAGAAAAAAAAAATCAATAATAGCTACTTATTATAATACAGTGATAGTTTTATCACAGTGATAGTTTTATGTTTAATCTGTTTTTAACTACTATATGTCCAATAAGTTTTGAAAGAAATAAAATTGTTGATTTGTAGATGACTTTGTAAAATATATTCATAGTTAAAAATAGGAACATAAACACAATCGATGTTTAGAATTTGTAAAATTATTATCTCAATACAATATCAGTATTTATAAGCATATAAATAACACTTAAGCAATTAGTACCCTTGAAATTTTATAAAACGCAAATACATATATAATGATGAAGTTAAGATCTAATGAATTAGCATTTTGAAACCGCAGGATATAATTATAAATAACCTACGCGCATATTTAAATATTAAGTGTGGGCAGCCTTGGAAATTAGGCTACATATAAATAAGTTAAAGCTACTACGCAACATACAAATTATCATACAAAAGGAAGTGGCACCGGCTTGCATATTTGGAAATGTGAACTAGTCAATAAAATATGGAAATCATCAAAGCTGGTAAATAGATTCATGCAGAAAATTCGGAAGATGGTTAAGACAACTCATTGATAATTTACAATTGGGTGACCTTTCGAAGAGGTGATTATAGGTCTAATTTCAGTTATACTGAATTATTGTTATTCCTTAGAGTGATAATTATTAATTGCAAGTAACTTGAAGAATATAAGAATTTTATGACAACAGGAGGGATATATTGAGTTCAGCAATAAATTTTAATTTTCTTTTGATTGTATTTTGTAACTGGTTGCAAGGCACAATCATTGGATCTAGAGGAAGTGAATTCAAGAAGATAGCATCAAAAATTCTAGGTCTGCATTTATTAATGATGTTACTACAGGTGTTAACTATGGATAGTACACTATTAAGCTGAATTTGATAATATAGACCAGAGATTCCCAAAATATGGTTTGCAAGGTGATTTTAGGTGGTTGGCACTAAATATTAAAACAAGGAAATGTTTTACATGTTTATTAAAAAAAAATATTATGCCAATATGTACTTCATTTATATTTATATATCTCATTATGAATTTAGTAATTAAGAAATATGTATATTTTGTGACAATCCATGACTGAGTTTACGCATAGCTTTTTGGTAACTGTGTATGCATTTTTTTTATTATGTATTCTAAGATATATAAAATTATGAAGAAATTTAAAATAATAATGTTTGTAAAATTTAAAAATTTATTACAATTCTTTATTGTAAAATAAAATAAACTATTAATAATACTAAATTGCTATGGAAACCAAGTGGAAATAAAAAGAAAAATTCTGATTGTATGCTTTTAAACAAAAGAGAGGGAATCATTTTTTTATCATCTTACAAGATGGAAATCAAGAAATTTTTAATGGTTATTTAATTTGACCAAATTTGTACTGTTCAAGTTAATATGAAAAGGTAAAATAAACTAATAAGAAAATCTTAAAAGTCATCTTTTGGCAGAATACTTTCAGAAACGTAGTGCTGAATAGAACTGTGCCATTAAAACTAGACATATTTAGTGGTGAAGATCAATATATAAATCAGACCCAATATGTAAATTAGATATTCCATTTTTTTGATAATGGGACACAGGAATCTTTTCTATTGATGGAATGAGCATTCTTTGTAATAGCCCATATCTCTTTATTTTTGATTTTCCTATCATTTCTATCAGCACATTGAAGGAAGAAAAGGTTGTTTTGTAGCCGGCTTATGATCAAAAAAGATCTGTGTATTCACGATTTAATTTCACTTTATTATGAATACATGTACTGAGCAACTCGTTAATTTATTAGTATGAGATTAACCATAATACACAGAGCTACAGGATGGGGCAGGGTATGAAATTTTATTTATGACCCTGGGAGCATGTTCAAAAGATATTGTCTTTTATATTGTTTAAAAGGTTGAATGACGGTAGTAATATGAAGCTTTCTCTGAAAGTGTCCTCACAGATCTTTTGAAGGTTCATTGTAATACGAAGGATGTAAGTTAGGCTTATCCATGGTTTAGATGGTTTATTATTTTCTGCAACTTTATTAATGTTCTTATAAAATTTTTCAACTGTTTTTATTAGTTTGTTATAATTATATCCAATATCCATTAAATGCTTAATATAAGACTCAATATTGATTTTTCTTCAGCTTCATACTTGCATAACTTTTTGTTTCTATGTAAGAAACCTTTCAGGCCTGGCAAGTTTGGGTTCAAATGGAACTTTAGACTTGGGATGAATGGCTCCTCTCACTTATATTGGTTTAACCTTCATCTTGTTTCCTTGGATATATATGTATCCAGAAAATTTATCCCCTGATTCATTTTTTAATGATCCATTCCAGAGGTTATGCTTTATCAAGTTCTAAATGGATGTTGTTAATCTGATCCTCTGAAGTGCACATGAATACATTGTCTATATATCTCATATAGATATCATTAGCTGTAGGGATTTTTTTGCATTTTGAGAGAACTATGGTGCTAACAATGTCACTTAATGTTAGGCCCATGTGCCACCTGTTTATCATCATATAAAATTTTGGCAATAGCTACAATTTCATTGTTAATCCAATTTAAAACTTTGATTTCTTTTTATATTGCTTATAATTGTTTTGCTGCACCATGTCTTATTTGATGCTGATAGACAGGTCTCGAGGCAACAATCCATATAGCCTCTTTATGTCTAATGAGACTATCTTGTTGTCTTATTGACTTTAATGCTTTTAATTCTCTTCATGCATTTAAAGGATGATTTAATAGTGAAGCCGTTAGATCTAAAAATCCACCTGTTTCATCTACTATAGTCATAGTATATTTATTTGTATGTTATTTCACTCCAAATTGCGTGTATTTCTTTAATTCCGAACTTGTGCTCTTAAAGAATTATAGAATATGTGCTTGTATAAGTGCCTATTTCATTGCAATATAGACGCCAGTAAGGATAATATATGCACACATATAGCCCTTCATTTATTAAAACTGTGTAAACCTAACAGTCTGTGCAGCTTGAATTTATGTATAGAATTATATTTAAACTTAGTAAAAAAATCATTATTTAAAATATTAGTCTTAAATATTCTTTTAAAATTTTTTAGAATTATATTTAAACTTAGTAAAAAAATCATTATTTAAAATATTAGTCTTAAATATTCTTTTAAAATTATTTCAAGTTACTCTTCATTAAAAATACAGATGGTCAAGTTGTTTACAAGTTAATATTTGTTCAAAGTAATATTTCGTTAAAGAGTGGCCAGCTTGGCTTTATTTAAAACTATTTCCCAGTTTTATTCTTTGTTAGAAGTGCCAACAATAAAGTTGTTTACGAGTTAAAACTTGATTAAAATTATGTTTTAGTCAAAGATTGACTATATAAGCATTTTTTTAAAATTATTTTAGTTTTACGATTTTGTTTAAAACTGGAGACTATAAGTTGTTTACAAGTTTTCGCAGTTGACCAAAATAACATTTTACTTCAATTAGCCTTATAGCTAAAAGTCAATTTAGAAATCAGCCGGTCATAAATCCTAACTTGACCATTTGGAGGGACCCCGGAGAGTTTCTTTAGAGGTGGTAAAAGATAATTGAGAGCACGAAGTTCAAAATAGTAAACAAGTGACATAGTAAGCGAAAGAAAGAAATAGGGGTGTGTACTAAATATAGATATAAAAACTTGCAGTTTTTATTATTAAAGGGGGATAACTATATATGTAAAGAAAATATATATCACAGAAAGAATATTATTAAAAGTTTTTTATTATTGCTAAGATGAGAACCGTCGGCTAATGGAAGATAGATTTGTCGTATCTTCCGCTAGAGCATCTCCAAATGGTAACAACAGCCATCATCTTATGCCTAAGAACCAGTAACAGTTGCCCTATAAGTATAAACCAGTCACACAGATAATAATGGAGCCATATCCAGAAGCCACTTCCACCTATGACAAAGCTGTATCCAGTAAGCCACCCCAGCCATAAGCAAATTATATCTAATAAGCCAAATTAAAATGGTGAAACCACATCCAGTGAATGACATCATAAAGCAAGAAAAGACAGATTCATGTCCATTCTTGGAGAATAAGAATCATGCTCAGAGAAGCCACTCATACCTGAACTTTTACTAGAATCCCTCTCGAGAATTACGGTAAAGCATGCTAAAATATTCATTCTTTAAAGTAACTACCAAGATAGCGCTCATTGTGTTTCCTGTATAACTCTGCTATGTAAATGTAAACCTGCTATGTATCTTTATTTTTAATTTGTCACTTTATCAAATCTTGCTTGATCATCATTAGCATTATTATAATCTTACACATACGCATATATTTATTTTAATATGTAATGTTTAAACCCTAAACGTTAGTAATAAGTGTATTAACTTCTTATTTATTATTTGGACATTATTTAAGCCATTCTTTATCATAGTTATGTTTGATTTATGCTAAAGTAATCAGAACGGAGTTTGGCAAATTATTAATTCTCAGAGAGATATCTATATGCTCTCATTGTGCTCATTAGCTCTAAAGAAACAGACAAACTCCCTTCTGTACTTAATATTCTTCACCAGTGATAATATTGCTATCCATAATATGGCCTAGTAAATAATTATAAATAGTGTTTATTTGCTTTAAGTGAGAGTGATTTTCTACAGTATATGTGCAATGAATATTTGGACCTATAATAACTCTTAAAATATACTGTAAATCTATAATTATATGTCTTGAGTGATACAGATAACTTTTAAGTCAGATTCTAAGTATTTCCCTATAGTATAATTATTATGGGCTATTTCGAAATTGATTAATGGCAGTAACACTGCTAGACGCTCCGTATTTTGCGTATTTAATGAATTAAAATGATTATATTAGATTCATTGAGTGAATGTAATGCTCATTAGCAAATAATGCTTAGTTTTTTGCTATATTCTATACATATGTATGTGTCTGCATTGGTTATTGATTTAATGTCAAACCATGCCAGTTAGTTCGGACAGCCAAGCCGTTTTATATTTGATATTTGAAAGAGACCAAAAGAGTCTCATCTTCAAAGTAGCTGTTCGATCCTCCAGACTAAAGAAGTCTCCTATCTTATTATAGCAAGCAGCGCAATGCAAAGAATTGATTATTTGGTAATGAATCTTTACAAGCACACCTTCCAGACGCACTCCTTTTATTAATATTTGTGATACACCGTAGAATCTGAAGTGACCCTGCTCCATCAACCCGCCCACCTTATTAAATAATTTCGGCCTTGATCCAAACCAAAATCTGGATTAACTTGATTAATTTGTATTGTAAATTAGATGTAAACTTTATTGATAAGTAATATACCTCCATTTCTTGGCATATATCTAGGCATAATCCTCTGCATAACTGTGTATCATATTACTCATCCCTATGTAATAAAAGGGAAAATGGCAATGTAAAGGTTAATTAGCCACTGTAACACTTTGTTTATCGTATATAGAGCTAAAATATTGATCGTATATAAAATAACATTCACCTACATGTGAATCATTTATATACCTGAATTTTAATATTTACTACTCTGTATCACGAATGTATATTTATCTCCCTTTATATAAAGCTCAATTCTTAACCTGTTAATCATATATAACTTCACCTGCATGTGATAGATTATGTATATTTTGTTTTATTAATTACAAATTTATATTAAATTTTCTAAAATATATCACCTCTTAGTCTCATTCCTTGCTCATAGTCTTTATGAATCACTAGTTAAGTCATTTAGTATTAGTTAAGGGGGATAAGTCTCATGTTTTACCAATGTGCTAGTAACGGAACATGGTCAAAGAAGTATCAAGTGTAGCCTCAGGCAGGTCATTCGCTAGTGAGGGATTTGGAAGCATGGGTGAGAGAGTTGAGATACGATCAGACATAGGGTGTCACCATCCCGACTTGGTCAGCCTGTTTCTCTTTCGTCTGGACTCACAGTCTGTTGAGCAAATGTACAAACCTGACCATTACAATAGTATAGGTGTCAAATCTAAAATCTTCTATCAGCCAGTTGGCTATTTTATTTGCTATCTTGAAGTAATACATCTCACTGAAATCTATCACTAATCTCAGCGGTTGGTCTTCTTTATGTAATTTGACATTAGTGAAAATGCGAGGTGATATTGTTGCAGAGGGATACATCGCAAGATACTCTGCTCATATGTACACTTTGTATTTTTCTCAGAATAATGGCTATAAATTTGTCTTTACAATATTTTGAATTGTATGTGTCTATGGTTTTTAAATTGCAACTTTGTGATTTGAATTCATTTTTTAAACATAATCATCAAAGTCTAACAAGACCAATATATTGTCTTAATCTTCTTTGACATACCTTGTTATGTGTTAAAGAAGATAACGGTAATAGATTGGTCTTGTTAGATTTCGATGATTATTTTTAAAAAATGAACTTGCAGATCACAAAGGTGCAATTTAAAAATATAGTTACATACAATTCAAAATATTGCAAAGACACATTTATATCCACTATTCTGAAAAAAATTATGTAACAAGATGTACACGCAAGCTGAATATGTTGTGATGTACATCCTCTGCAGCAATACCACCTCATATACTCGCTAATATCAAGTTACATAAATAAGGCCAACCATTAGATTTCAATGGGGCATATTACTTCAAGGCAGCAAAGAAAATAGTCGACTGGTTGACAGAAGATTTTGGATTTGGTATCTATACTATTAAATCATCTTCAAGTGTGTGGAGAGAATTAAAAACATTAAAGTCAGTAAAGATGACAAGATAGCCTCATTAAGACATGAAGGAGCTATATGGGCCATTGCTTCAAAATCTCTGTCAGTATTATACAAGACATGCTACAGCAAATTCACTATAATCAATATAAAAAAGAGTTTATAATCAAAGTTCAAAACTGGATTAACAACAAAATAGTAGCTATTGCCAATGGGAAATTTTACAAGATGATGGACAGATGGCTTATGGGACCACCATTAAGTGGCATTGTTAGCAGCATTCTTCCAATACAAAGATGGTTTATGTTTTTGAAACTTTAGTTCTTTTCTTTACCTTTCCTTGCCAATTCACATTTATACATCCTTGTATCATTGTTAACTTTTTTTTGTATCATTTTCTAGATATTCAGTTTTTCTTAATTGGTCACTTTTTAAAATGTTAATATTTTTTGTTTATTCATTGTCTTGTCTCAATATAACATTCAATGGTAAATTTCTGTATTTTTTTGGTGCTAGCGACCTTTCTTGCAGTTCTTGACATAGTATCAATTATCTCCTCATGGATTTCAGTCAAATGTGAACTGCCTTCAAAACCTGTTAATATTTTAAAATGATTGCAAGATCTAATTTAAATTCATTGGAATGTTTCTAAAGATTAATAATTTCAACTGGTAATATTTTTTTAAAATAGCATTTGACTATTTAATTTTGCATTAACACATATCCTACTTTTGTCTAATTGGTGATCATTTTTTGTATTGAATTTACTAAAAGACATTACAATCTTGAAATACTTTTTTTCTATTAGAATAAAATGTAATTCTGCTATACTTTCATTTGGGTGCTTCCATGTCCATTTCCATTTTTTTCAAAGAAAGAATTCATAATATATAATTTTGTAAACTTCACAAGTCTTTGTCCTCTCTCATTTCTGTCACCATTATCAAATTTATCTACAGGATTTCAACCGTTTACCAACTCTACCATCAAAGTCTATCATGGCAATTTTAAAATGTTGTTTTGACTGATTAAAAATCGTTGTAAACTCATATAAAAATATTCTACTTCTTTATCACAATAAGAATTATCTGCATTTGGTATCTTTTATTAATTTGAATAATTAATTTTGCCATTCTGATTGTTAAACCATCCAGTTTTCACAATATTATTATCCCATTTTTTATTTATAATGAATCCCTCTTTTCTTCTTCTATCAATATGTCCGCTTCTTAAATCAGTTCTTTTTATCTTTTCTTTTAGCTTTATAAAATCCAATCTTATCTCATTAAATATTAGGTTTTTTTTTCAATTCATGCAATCTTTTTTTGCTTAAAAGAGATTTAAAATAGTAGGAAACTAAATAAAAGTGTTGTAATCAAATGGCACCCTCGGTTCAGAATTAAGGGATTTTAGCATTCTCTCATTTCGGTCACTGATGGCTTAGCTACCATAGCTGATGAATTTATGGAAAATAAAGATTGTAATTGAGCTTTGTCTTTTATAATTGTAAATGTCTATTTTAAAAAAAATCATTTGCACAGGTATTTATCCTGCTTTCAAGAAAATTCACCTAAGAACTATTAAGGAACAGAGAAGAAATTATCACAATGTTCTTAATCTTAAACACAAGGCAAAAACCAATAAAATACCATGTGGTCTAATACATAGTGGTGAACAGTCTGTCCATGTTTATTTACCATGTGAATAATCACATAGTAATAATAACCCAAACAACAAAAACATATGGAGAGGATAGAAATTTGTCCTGACTTCAAAGAGAAATTAAAGGGTCTCCTTTCAGTTAACAGCAAATTTCTCTTTTGCAATCACTTATTTGATAGTTGGAATATTATTAGTAAACTAATAAGTGACTGTTAATAGATGAATTTATATTTGCATTTGTAGATTACATAAGCTTACAATAGATATCCATATAGGAATGGAATAAGAGTTTGCTTCTGAAAAGCATTGAGGAATTTGGGATCATGTGATGTTTTTTTGTTTTAGTTTCATTACCGCTAAAAGTTCAGATGTTATATATGAATAGCTCAGAGGATGTTGATAAAAGTTTATGAAATCTATATTCATTGTAGATTATAATTTTAGATGATACTTATGTAATTAATATAATTTTAGATGATATTTATGTAATTAAACAACTGATATGTCTTTATTCCTGATTACTTTAAAGAAAACTAATTATTTTGAAGAGGCGGACTAATGAATAAGAAAATCCACAAGTGAGAAATGATTAAATGTTGAATATAATAAAGAACTTTATAATATATGCAATGTATCCATCCTTTGTACTTATATATCAAATAGAATACTTATATATTTACTTTTAACAGTATGTAAATATAGGGGATTTGAACTCAGTTTTTCAAACACCCTTCAAGTAACCACACTATCCAACACCACTGATACTCATGACCACATACATGTAGGAAAGATAAGTAATCACCAATATACGTATTTCATGCTGAACTAGCACTCATCAGTTGGTCCAGATTATCATCTCCCACACACACATATATATATAATCAGTGCTCAGTTTATATTAAGATAGCAAATCTTCATACTTTAATGGACAGGCTTCAATCTATTCCAACCTCCAACTCTTCAGCCAAACATATGTTTGACTCCTGAGCTTTATTAAAATTATAATGAAGATTGAGTTGATATTTTTACAGCCTAATTGACTCATTCATTTACTAGCATCAATTTTCTGTAGAAACTGTCCTTCGATGATTCCTTTTGCTGTTTCGACTATTGTATTCTTCATAGTTTTTTTGAAGATGGTTTTAACATTGCTTTTTAATTACGTACAAAACTTAATTTTTACTTTATTTCTGAATAACTGTGCATTAATTTAAATATTTCAAACAGTTTTAGGATGCCAAAGTTAATCAACTTTTTTTATAAATGATTTTTTTCTAAGTCTGGTTTTCTTTCTCCACTTTAGCACCATCTCTTGTATCCTTGAGAAATATCGTAAGAGTCGAGTGATATATTGATTCAATATTCTAAATACAAGTAAAAAATTTTACATTTTATAATTATTTATAGAAGTGAATAAGATGTAAAATATGAATGAAAGAATTTCAATATTGGTTAAAGATAATCTTAAATCAAGTTGTTAATTCTCATGTTTGGTAATACCCAGATATTAAGTTCTTGCTTGGCTTTTAATTTAATATGGGGAGTTGTAACTTCTTTGACCTATTCATGTTTTCTCCTTAAGCTGTTTGCCTTCTGATATTCCAAATTTTAATTTTTTTATTCATTATGATTTAAACATGTATATACCTGTATATGCTTATTTCTAAGTGTATGTTAAAAAATGTTAATGCAGTTCACTATTATCTGCAAATTTGATATTAAACCATTAAACATCACATGATCATCATTTCTTATGCTCGCTCATAACTATTATTAAAACAGGCAAAATTTTCCATACAGTAGTGCCGCTCAGTGCAAGCCAAAGTAATCATTGGATGTCAGAAGGCCTGTGCACAAAATCTTTATCTAGTGCCTACTCATCCAATATCTCCAAACTAGTTTCTAGCTTGTGGCTTTCATCAATGAGGAGCCTTGGATCTGAGAGCACTGCACCTAGATCTTAGGATCTAATGCAACCCTCCAGCAGCCATAAGAATAAAATTGAAATCACAATAATATTTTCAATCCAAGCTCATTAGCTTATATAATCATATAAAGGGTAATCATGTGATGTTTAATGGTTTAATACCAATCCTGTCTAATATGATAGGGGTGGTTATGGTTATTAAAGAATCAAAGACACCAAAATGTATGGGTGCTGAACTGAGTTCAGACCTATATGACTATATAAGCTAGTGAGCTTGGATTGAAAATATTATTTGTGTTTTCAGTTTTATTCTCATGATTTTGTAGTTAAGTAGAGATAAAAGGTGGCTTCTGGAGGTTTGCATTAGATCCTAAGATCTAGGTGCAGTGCTCTCAGATCCAAGGTTCCTCACTGATGAAAGCCACAAGCTAGAAACTAGCCTGGGGATATTAGATTAGTAGGCACTAGATAGGGATTTTATGCTCAAGCCTTTTGACATCCATTGGTTGGACTGAGTGGCACTACTGTATGAAGAATTTTGCTTGTTTAAATTTTGATATCTGAGGTTTGGGTTGGAATCAGGTCATACAATGATTACTGTCTTTCTTTACATTTTTTGCAATAAGAAGGATGTTAAATTTTTTATTTTCATATTTTAGTTGCTTCATATTGCATAACTTATAGTATCATTGAATGTAAATTTATTTAAAATAATAAAATAACATATTTGGACATAAGTAATATTTATATTAATACTGAGTACATTTTACACAAGTGTTAACATTTATTAACAAAATATATAATCGCATAAATGATATTATGCAAATATGTTAGATAATTAATAGATTCTTAACTAAATATAACAATCACAATTAATAATGTTAAATTTCTATGATGTTGTTGGCGTTATTTAATAAATCATAAATAGTCTGCAAATGTTTCACTAGCAATGCATAATATTCTTTTTTCTTACTGTATTTATGTTTAGAAATTATATGAATTTCCATTTTTTATTTGTCTTATTCTTTATTATTATTTTTAGTCTTTTTTTAAAAAAAAAATTCCAGTCATGCACTTTTACGAATTTACATGCACTTATGCTTTTCAAACTGAGGCTTATGGGTGAGTGCATGTAAATTAGTAAAAGCGCATGACCAGAGGTTTGTTCATTCTTTATAATATTACATATGTAGTCTGCATTATATAAAGAATAGACTATTTATTAATAGTAAAATATTTTTTATATGCTTCATTTCTTAATTGAAAAACATGTTTGCACAATTCACAATTCTAACTTCCTAAATGTAAATATTGGGTCGAATTGCCATTATTCTGTCATATTTTTTTTATTTCATGGTTTTTGTTTGATCCATACATCAACTATCATAGTAATTTTGTGAGCTGATTAAATTTATATGTTTGTCTTGCTGAAAGAATTCTAAATTTAAGATATGTAGTGTTTATACAGTGTTTGTTATTTATTTATATTGTGTCCCGACGTAATTTTTTTTATGTTTCAATGGGAAAATATCTTAGCCAGTATCATTTATTGTTTGTACCAATACTTGTAAAAATTGGATAATATACATATATTTTTGAATTTAATTATAAGATTTATATCTGCTTAACCATATAAATCTGAATTGTGCCCCAATTTCTTTTTGCATTGTTTATTAAAAGCTTTTCATTTGTCAGATTTGATCTAATTTCTTTGAAATAAAGGTGATCATCAAAGTGGAAGAAAATTTCATTTCTCAAACAGTTCAGTTTGTATGTCTTATCAAATGACCATTCATAGAAGTCACTGATAAAAGATAACCTTTTGCTAATACCCTAAAAATAACTTTCAATACTTATGGTTGAATGATTAAATCTTGTATTAGATCCTAAACTGTAACTGGACTTGGGAACTATTATGTGCAGCAAACTAATTATATTTTACTCCTTTTATATTTGTTAATCCAGTTTGATATAGCAAGTCAACTTGTGTAAATCTACTATATCAGAAAATATAAAAACAGACAAAACTCTCCATATCTATTGCCACCCAGTGCAAGCCAGAGTAACCAATGCATGCTGAGTGGCAATACATATAGAGAGTTTTGCCTGTTTTAATAACAGTTATAAGCAAGCATACAAAGTGGTGATCATGTGATGTTTATTGGCTTAAAATCAATCCTGCGTAATAAGATAGTGGTGGTTATCGTTATTAAAGACACCAAAATGTATGGGTACTGAATTGAGTTCAGATCTATATGACTATAAGCTAATGAGCTTGGATTGAAAATATTATAGTGTTTTCAATTTAAGTCTCATAAGTTTTGTAGTTAAGTAGAGATAAAAGGTGGCTGCTGGAGGGTTGCATTAGATCCTAAGATCTAGGTGCAGTGCTCTCAGATCTGAGGCTCCTCACTGACGAAGGCCACAAACCAGAAACTAGTCTGGGGATATTGGATGAGTAGGCACTAGATGGGGATTTTATGCACAAGCCTTCTGGCATCCATTGAATGCTCTGGCTTGCACTGAGTGGCAATATGTATGGAGAGTTTTGCCTGTTTCAATAACAGTTATAAGCAAACATAAGAAATAGTGACCGTGTGAGGTTCATCAGAAAATATAAACAGATTGAACACCAGATCTTCACATATTTTTTATTTCTAGCATTGATATAACAATCCAACATCTTTGAATCAGTGAGAACTTTGCATAAGACAGATTTATTAATCTTGGTTTATGGAATTATTTCTTATAATTCATGACGAATTGAACATTAATAGAATTACATTTAAATTTTGTTTTTATTTTTAATTTTTTAAAAGTTAAATTCTGAAATTCAACAAATGAATCTTTATATTAATATGTCAAAAAACTCAGATCTAATATATATATATCCAATTTCAACCAATAGTTTGCTAGTGTTTACATTTAAAAATTTGTTGATTGAGCGTAATCATATTTATTGTAAATTGTCAGGTTGAAAATGAATAGAAGAAATATTTTTTTCTTAATTATTGTCTGTGCTAGGTAATTTATTTATATTTCACAACTGTTTTCTAAAGATATTGTTAGTTGTATTTATTTTTATATAAAAAATATTTATTGTTGATATGTGTATCATTTTTTAGCGTATAATATTTTGTTTTATCATTGTTATCAGTATCTTGTTTGATTGATTATTTATTTATGTATTACATGTATACATACATATAGAAATGTTTTTTGGGGGGTTCATTTTGATTAGTATTCTTGTATTGTCATTATTATTCAAAGAATGTTTACCATCTTGTCAGTGAAGCAGAAATATAATGCTGGATTAAAACTAATTACATTCTCAGATTGACATTCAGTTTCATTAAACAAATTTGATTTGAATTTGAAGCTAAGTAAAATTGCTATTTTATTTTAAAAATGATTGTGTTTCTGTGAATAAATGTGTGTGTGAACACTTTATATATTTGTAATTTGTGTGTCTGTGTGTGTATTTGGAGAAGGGTCTATATTAAATATATTAAGGTTTTAATTTATTTATTTTTTGCTGTTTTTTGTACTTAATATTATTTAACTGATTTTCCACAAACAGTATTTTATTTATCACATGATTTCCATTTCCTATGCTTATACAAGCTGTTAAAACAGAGCAAACTACTATGTGCAAATTTGCTACTGTTTTTACAGTATTTTATTCCTTGCAGATTTCATTGTTATTATTTTAACTGTTAAATCAATAGATACATATAGGAAATAGGTTACAGATTAATTTCTAATTATAGTTGAACAATGAAAATATTTTGATATGGATGAAAATTAAAACTAATATTAAAAAAAATCATAATAAACGTTTTTATTTACTACGCACTAAAAAGTAAAAAAAATAATTGTTTTCTTCAAGATTTTTTTTTCCATATGTCAAAGCATCGGCCGGGAAGCGAACCTGCAACAACTGTCTGCAAGCAATTGCTTGAAAGGCAGCTGCACTGAATCTCTCAGTTACCAACGCTTGACTTTGGAAGTTTTATATTTAATTTAAAATAATTAATTTCTAGATATTCCACTCTTTTATTGTAAGTTAAATATAAAAATCAAATTGTAGTCGTAGAAAATGTTTATTTTTTGGCTTCTTAGTACACAGGGAATAAAAATGTTTATTATAAAATATTTTTTATATACTGTTTATTAATTTTGACTTTTTGGTATTTACACAGTAAATAATAGCATTTATTATAAAATATTTTTTGTATATATTAATTTTTTAATATTTGGATCTTTTTTTATAATTATTTTATTTAAAATGAAAAATAAAATCATTGTCACAATTAATCTAACGTTTTCAAGAATTTTCATGCTGCATTAAAAATCGATTTCAATTCTATTTTGTTTCTGAAAGAAGCACTTTTAAAAAATAAAATTTACAATCAAGAGAAAATAAATTTTCATTAGTTTTCAAAGAAGCTTTTATAGTTAATTGAAAGTAAGATTTATTTTTATTTATATTTTAATTGATCATTAATACTTTTTAGTATAACCTTTTTTTAAATAAAGCCATTTAAAAAATATACTTCCCTCTCATGTGCATCACTGAAAACTTATTGAACCAATACTAACACATATGAAGTTTGACTCGCCAATATCTCTAGTAAACAAATCAGGGGGACCGCCTTGAAATATATCATTATCATATTGCTTTGACATCAATTTCTAACATATTACAAAATTTTAAGGAAATCTACTTGATAGAATTCTGTCAAAACTTGATTATAAAATTTATCCTAAACAAATATACCGAGTTTTCTAAGTTAAATAAAAGTGTTTTTGGAAAAACATATAAGAAGAAAAAATAGGGGGAAAACAAGTTAAATGTAGATTTGTTTTAAACAATTTGATGAAAGGAGAGCATATTCATAGAAATTAAATTAAGGAAATAGACTAATTGAAAAAATTGTAAGAACTGATAAGTGATTTCTATAATAAAAGTGATTTTTATAAGTATTAATTTATAGAGAAGTTTAAACAAATAAAGATAAAATCGTTTGTTTAAAAATATGCTTAAAACTATCAAGAAGTTGACAAAATTCTAGTTAAATTGTTACAATTTATGAGAAATAAGACTTTGATAGAAATATGGTAGTTAATATCTATAATTTTATTAATGATGTTATAATCCTAATATAAAAAAAGATCTAATATTTACATTGAAATGTTCTGAACAGTTAGTTTTAGACAAAAGAATGGCAAATAGATTGGTTTTATCTAAAGAATGATTTAGATTTAGAAATATAAACATATTAACAAAAAGATAAATTATATGGTGCTAGTAGAATCTATGGTCTACCTGTACAATAGAGCCATTAATTACATATCAATGACCAAAAGGAAAAAAAAAACCTAATTGTTAAGTTTCACATTTGGTTGCCATAAAAAATATACTGTTATTACTCATAAATATACATGTTTCACATTATTTACTTTTGTAGACTTACTGCAATCTAGATATTGTCATAAATATATATTTTTGCCTAAGTATGGTGTCCATATTTTTCATTTCTTCCATACATGAAGAAGTTTTTTTTTTTTTAATTTTTATGGATTTGTTGGCATCAGTTAGGTTCTTATGGATTACATGACTTTTTGTATTGCTGAGTTTTTAAAATTCTTACTTATATTCAATTCATTGATAAGTTTTGTAATTTTTTATGAAGCTGCATTTAGCCTTGTTGATGCTTATATTATTTGTACTTCACAAATATCACTTTCTTTATTTTAATGTAATACATTTGAAGAAAGATATACAAGTTGTATTAATTACACGTATTGAATGTATTCATATTATAACCATTATACATATGCGCTATACTGTTATATTAAATCAGCTTTGTTTTGGTTGAATGCGAGAAAACACTTGATCCAAGGCACAAGATTGACTTTGAAAAGATAAACATGCTTATCTTTCTATTTAAATTCAGTTATATAGGCCAATCTTAGGTATCTTGGAACGAGAGTATGAAGATTTTATATTCTTCACTTCCATTTTCTTTTATTATACATATTAACACTTTAAACATTAAATATGTTATTTTGTAATACTTTACACATGAGAAGTCTGCTTGTAGCAGTGAAACCATTGATAGTGTTATAGAGTTTATTTTCTTGGCTAGTCCGGTTGAGTTGTGAATTTGGGGTTATTTTGATATTAACACAGAAAATTTAAATATTTACTGCGTGATAATATTTAGAGATGTAGGAATTAGTAAATAGTATTAGATGAAAAATTAGAAGTGAATATAAATTGGAAATATATCTACAAGAAGAAAAAATAAATAATTCCATCGCTGAAATATATTATACTAATACTGCTGTATACATGAAGAAAATATTGAAAACATTAAACATAATCTTAATGCTATTTTCAGGCCAAACACTTATGAAATATAACAGTCACCTTTGATAAGGGAGTTCAACATCAAAAATACATTAGAATTATATTTTTGTTTTAATATCTTCTCTGCTAATATGATGGGGTAAAAAAGTGGTGGAATTAGATGTAATTGTCTTTTAATAAGAATAAATATATTAATTTTTAATTAGGTTTAAAGTTTATATATGACATAAAAGTGATATAATAATCTATAAATCAATAAATAATTGCTAATAATCATTAATGAATTTATCTAAAATAGACAATGTCAAATGTGTGAATGCAAGAAATTTGGCACTTGGAGTTATAATTATAGTAATGAGATAAAAGTCATTTTTTTATTTATTTAAAAAAAAGGGGGTGGGCTGGTGGAAACTTCCATGATATTTTTAGTGAAGAAGCGAACTTCATAAGGTATCATGAATAAAATGAAATTTAAATTAGTAGGGTTACATTATTAGTTAAGATAGTAAGGATTCAGAATAGAAAAACTTATGATGATATCAAGTAAAATAATAAACTGAGATACTAGAATAAATATTCTAGTTTAATTGCATTTGGCAATTCACCTTTGTGTTGGTGTGTTACATATGAATTTTTAAAGTAAACTTGCACAATTTAAAATATTATATTTGTATTTGATCCTAGATATGTCCATTATTCTTAATCTTAGTAGATAAATATTAATTATTTATTATTGTTTGCTTTTATTATATATATTTATATTAGATTTTCAGACTTTATAGATTAAACAAGGCAAAACTCTCCATATAGTACTGCCACCCTGTGCCAACCACAGTAATCAATGGATGCCAGTAGGCGTGTGCATAAAATCCCCATCCAGTGCCTACTCATCCAATATCCCAAGACTAGTTTCTGGCTTGTGGCCTTCATCAGTGAGGAACCTTGGATCTGAGAGCACTGCACCTAGATCTTAGTATAAGATATAGTGATCATGTGATGTTTAGTGGTTTAGCTTTATAGATTAGAAACATTGAAAGTATAATGGGAATTTTTATGTATAAATAAATTTCAGCTATGATATAATTAGGCAAGTATTTAATTAAATCTGGCAATTACAAATTAAAATCAGTACTTATGGATAATCTCAGAACCTAAGTTTGGCAGCCATGTTTTTTTTAATTATACATTTTCAGGGCATAGTTATCCTGTAATTCTAATGAATATGCTTTATTTGTTAATATTAAAAAATATCAATAAATCAATTATAAAATTCTGCTAAGTTTAAAAAATAATGATAAATGTATTACAAATTCCATTCGAAAGATGTAAATAATTACATTTTTTTTGTGTGTTTACATGTGATAAGTTATATAAAAAATTAATTAATTACATAATAGAGTTTGTACATTTAAAATATATATATACACGTTTGTTTTATTTCAAAAACATGCAAAACCTAGAAATGCATTTGTCAGTAATAAGAAAAAAGTCTTTATTTGTTTATGGTAGTAACTTAGAAAGAGTAATTATTGATTTTGTCTTTAACTAAGTTGAATGTTGATATTTTTTTATAATGAGGTCTGTGAATATATAATAATATGAAAAAATTATATGTATGTGTATAGCATATATATTATATAAATAAATTTATTGCTATTTTTTAAATTTAACAGGAATTTATAATTGATTTATTATTTTTTAATATTAACAAGTAAAACATGTTTATTAGGATTATGGAATAACTATCTCCTGAAAATGTATAATTAAAAAAAAAACATGATTGCCAACCTTGGATTCCGGGATTATCTATAAGTATTTTAAAATAATTAGCATTTAGAAATAGATTTTTGTCTGACTTATCCTTAAAATAAATGTCAAATGCTTTTAACTTAGTATTCTAGATATTAAATCAGGCAAAACTCATTATATGTATTGCCACACACAGCAAGCTAGAGTAATCAATGGATGCCATAAGGCTTGTGTATAAAATCCCCATCTAGTGCCTACTCATCCAATATCCCCAGACTAGTTTCTGGCTTGTGGCCTTCATCAGTGAGGAGCCTTGGATCTGAGAGCACTGCATCTAGAGCCAGAAACTAGTCTGGGGATATTGGATGAGTAGGCACTAGATGGGGATTTTATGCACAAGCCTTCTGACATCCATTGATTACTCTAGCTTGCTGTGTGTGACAATACGTATAGTGAGTTTTGCCTGTACATATTAATTAAAATATTTTCATAGAATTTAGAGATATAATCATTAAAAGTATAATAAGAATTTCTGTGTATTTCTCTAGATAGACAAATAATTAAAAACTGGCAATTTCAAAGTAAAACCAAACCATTTAATTTTTGTCTGACTTACCTATAAACTAAAAGTAGAAATGCTTTAGCTTATATTCTAATATTATGAGTCAAAATTTATATATATATTGTAATGCTGTGAACAGAGCCTGAAAGATGGTCATCCAGCAGTACATTGATATAGTAGTAATTCTTTAGTGAGATATTAAAAATTATTATAAAAATATTAATTAAATAAAGGGATTAATGATTTAATTAAATAGTATTCTTTTAGAACATATATGTATGGGTTTGTATGATATATATATAGAATTGTGTTACTTGCATTAAATAAATACATAAAGTTAATAAAATTCTTAAAATAAATATGAAGTAAATAAATAACGCTTAAGATAAATTTAAGTTATGTAACTATATTAAAAAAAAACTTGTTTAGATTTGTAGATAACAAAAAAGAATATCATAAGCTAAACATCACATGATCACCATTTCTTATGTTTGTTCATAACTGTTATTAAAACAGGCAAAACTCTCCATACAGTAGTGCCACTCATTGCATGCCAGAGGAATCAATGGATGCCAGAAGGCTTGTGCATAGTATCTACTCATCCAATATCCCCAAGGCTCCTTACTGATGAAAGCCACAAGCTAGAAACTAGTCTGGGGATATTGGATGAGTAGGCAGTAGATAGGGATTATATGCACAAGCCTTTGGCATCCATTGATTACTCTGACTTGCACTGAGTGGCACTACTGTATGGAGAGTTTTGCCTGTTTTATTACCCTAATCTATTATTCAATAATAATTAAACTAAAAAGAAAAGAAAAAAGAATTTAGTAATCTATTTTCATTTTTATTTAAAGAGCAAAAAAATGCTTGAAAATTATTTGAAAGACAATGGGAACATTCTTTAGCATTGGCACTGTAACATATAATATATACATTTTCAATCTAGAAGCTGCCAGCAGAGAGAACTGATTTATTAAAAAGAACTGTCCACGGAAATTTAATTTTCTACTCCTAGATTCTGGAAAAATCTTTTTTATAAAAAACAACAACAACAAAAACACCAGCTCTTGTTAAGTTATATATATATTGTGACCTTACAAGGGTAAAGAATGGGACAGGTCACACAACCATGTGTTAAAATAGCTATGAATTTTTCACAAATACCAGATTCTTATTCCAACTTAAAGTTTATCTTAGGTTTTTCTTAAAATTTGAAATCTTATCTCAGAGTTTTTACTTTATTTAACTTTAATTTTTTTAAAAAATTTTAAATCTTATCTCAGGTTCATAAATGTTTATCTCAGTGTTCAAAAAATGTACTTGGCATAAGAAAATAATAATGGTAATAAAATTCTTAAAATGTAATAGCTATTTAAGTTACATGTTAAAATATTCTATCTTCTTATAATTTTATCATTGTTATGTCTTATGTCTTAGGCAATCAGAAATGCAAATATGCATTAATAAAATATCTAAACATTGAAATAACACATGGTTAGCAGATGAAACATTTCATAATCTCTTAAAGTTCTTCAAATATTAACACTTTATTTCTACTGCCTATAAATAAATCTAATTTTGATATCTTCTGACATGAACTTGCAATAAGTACTAAATGAAAGAATGCAGCAGATAAAAAGGATATATTTTATGCTACCATCTACATTACAAAAATGTATTTGAAAATAAGGACAATAAACAGTATTTGTTTTATTATAATGCAGGTGAAATAAATAATAAACAAAATAAATACAATTTTATGTCACCATTGAAATGTACTCTTTTTTAAAATAATGAATAATAAAACTTTATTGAATTAGATTTTCTGAATAATGAATGTAATAATGACAACAAAACAAAAACATATTTAATAAATAGCAAAAATATGTATTTACATGATCGGATAAGATTTAACACAATATTTTATTTAGCATAATATTATTTTTAATTTAATAAATGAGATAATAGAAATATTGGTATACTTTACAATAAATATTTCTTTCCTAAGCATTCCTATATAAGAATTATAATAAAAGCACGTTATTATCCAAATAGTTCTCATATTTATCTTTGTTTCAGTATTATGTACACAGAGCAAAATAATACCCATATATGTCCATACAAGGGACATTAGTATGGTATTAAATACTTTACAAAAACAAAAACGATGTTTGAGAATCAGTGTTGGAATACACTTATTATGAACTTTATAAAGATAGCAAAATATTCTACAACAGTACTACTAATACCTATGACGAGCAAGGAAGTAGATATGCTTAAAATACTAACAATACATTTTTAATTTAAATTACATTCAAGCCAATAACATAATTATCAAGATGGAATTGCCTTAAAATATCAGATATTTAAAATACACATTAATATTAGCTTATGGGCAAAGTGGATGACAGAAAATATGAATAAGCACCTGGTAACGATGTGCAGACAGTGCCAAGAAATAAAGAAACCTCATTCTCACTCATGGAGGGGGCACATACAAAAAGCAATAAAATATCCACATAAAACACCTAAATTGATTCATCTCCAAGCAATTTACTAATTAAAAACCACATGAGGCATGAGTTTAATAAAATAAATAAATAATAAACTCACACACATGCATATGAACACATCCATTTGGTCTAACAATACATGTGTACTAACACTATAATTGCATTACAATATTAAACATTAAATTTTATATGCTATATAAAGTTACACACACCAACTTTTAAAACACTTTCATTTATAAACATTTATGTCAGATATAAAAGGCTGTTCTAACCTGGGTATGATAATTCATTTTTTATTAGGCTGAAATAATAATGAGAACTTCTAATAATAATAAAAATAACTTCTAAAATAAAGCTTTTACCAAGATATTTCTTACCAAATCCATTTCACCTATGTGTACCATCATAAATACATTTTATATCATTATAAGTAATAATACTAATTAAGAATAGGTCATAAATTATAATTGCATAATACCCAATAATAATTTAAAACATATATGCTATATTTTGTTTTATCCATTTTAAAAATTTAAAGGATAAAAGTTTTTTTTTATATTTTACAATGAAATTAATCTCTTTTTTAAATTGAGTCCTTTTGTTGTTTTCTTCAAAGAAATGTACAACAACATCGTCTTTCATTCTGGTGGAGAAAACATAACAGTCCAGAACTGGAATATAAGCTTGAGGAGAAAGTGAGCTGAGAGCAGATACAATAAGCAATAAAGTTTTTTTTTATATAAGGTTCACATTATTTTGTAATATTGAAGCATAAAGTAAATTTGAATTCATTTCTTCTTTAGTAGATTAATAAAAATAGACATTAAATAAATAGGTAGACGATTTCTAGATGAGTATGATGGCAATACAATTTTATTTTAATTGTATTGCCAATAAAACAAGTGTATAACCCTTTTTAGAAGATATTAACAAAGTTGATTTGGAGAACATTTTTTTCCATTAAAATTGTAGAAAGCAGTCTATAACTATTGTATTTTGTCTTATTTTTAAAACTGACCATAATTTTGAAACAATTACTGCAGTCTTTTTTGGTTTAATAGAAAAAGAATAGATTAGTTTGTCTTGCATTGGTGGTCAAGAGGTCAGCATGACTGCCTTGCACTTGCAGGCAGTTGCCCGGGTTGTGGGTTCGCGTCCTGGCTGATGCTATGACACTTAAAAAAAGAATAGATCAGTTTTCAAATTTATTTCAAATATCTATGGTCTTTCATTAATTAAATTGACTGCAGAAATTATTTATTTTCAAGTCAGAACTTTATTGAAATGTAATAATTAACATTGGTAATAATTAGATCTAGTGTCAATAATGAATTTGAAATTTATACAGTAAAGTATTAAGAGTAATAATTAATAGCCAAAAAGTTTAAATTAACTGAAGTCTATAAGATAAAAAATAAACATACACATATCTTGATATTTACTCAGTTTCCAGTAACTTTTCCATGTAAAACATTTTATAATTTTCTTTAGAAAAATAATATAATTTCTTGGATCTCCCAGTGATAATTATTATTTAATAAATAGCTTAATGCATACTATAAAGTAGCACTGCAAGGATAACTTTAGCATCTTACCCAGACATTTAAACTGATAAAAATAAACAACAAAAAACTCAACTGAAAAACTTTTAAACTAAGTAAATAATAAAGATAATCTGAAGATAATGTATTAATAAATTAGAATCAAATTAGTAGTTTTTATTTTCCAGTTTATCTTTTATGCACTTTTTACTGCAGATCTGTCATATGTCATAATTCAACAATACAATTCAAATATTAGGATGGAATCTTTTAAATATTAGCATATATTTAATCTTTTTAATTGATTTTTCTAATCAAGGTTATTTAAACACATGATGTCTAGACTGATAATTAACATGTAATGAATGTTATTAATTTCATTTAATTATTAAATAAGCCATTTACTTAATTTTAATAAAATTATTTACTTATTTTTAAACTAAACATTTTTATTCTAAAAAACCCTCTTTTTTCTTCTATTTTAAAACTCTTGTCATTATTTAAAGTACTCTTTTTATCAAATATTATTACTTTTAATAATCCCTTTTAAAATGTTCAATTTTTAACATGTATGCACAAACATCTGTACACACACATGTAGACTAGATATTACCAATATCTTGAAAGCAATGAAACTAAATTAATTACAAAATTTTATGTAAGTTAAAACTTATCCCAATTAGTTATCTTTAAGCTTAATATCTCAAATTCTAACCTCAAACAAGTTATACTAACTAATACTTCATGAATTACTATTTTACAAGTATTTATTTTAAAAACTAACAAATAAATAACATATTTTATAAATAAAAAATTTTATTTACTGCTTATATTTAAAACACAGCATGCTTCAAATTAACTCTCATCCAGATTTAAACTATTAACTTGGGGTTTTTAAACAAATATTAAGTAAGTTAATTAATATTACTTAAGCAATTAATATTGCAACATGTTGAATAGATGGTTTTACTCAATAAATTAAAACATCTAGCTAAGATTTTATATAGTTTAACAAGGAAATTTATTTATTACAATTTAAACTTAACAAACTTTTTTTTAAAACATTTATAGAATATATATCATCCATAGGACTAAATATATGGTTACAATTATATATTCCTTTTCTGGAACTTTATATTTCTTATTAATTAATTAGCAAGCCCTTTGGTCCTCCAATGGATCATATAGTCTTATATGTGAACATAATTGTTCATCCGCACCACCATCTTTAATAATATTTAGTATGTGCCTATATATATGTAATCCTAGTTTAGCCAGTTCTTCCTTTCTAGAGTATACATTCAGAATTTATCTGAAGCCATGAGAATCTCTGATTGATGGAGCCTGTTTTGCATCATTCTTGAGCTTATTATGCTCGAACCTTCTGTAATTCCATTCAGACAGCCCCAATACTCACGATGTAATAGTTATGTATGTCTTTGGCTAGTGTTGTCACCTCATCAGTTAGCAAACCATCACATAGAAATGCTATTTGGAATATTAAGTAATTTTCCACCAGCATAATTTATTCACCATACATGAAACTTAATCTTGCTCTAATGAGATTATATGCTGTAACACTTTTGTCAATCTCATTCCACTGTATAATGCCTGCATGCATCAAATACCATATATATTTTGCTTTCCAATTGTGTGTGTATTCTACTTTATTTTATTTTCCAAATTTTATTAATTGTAATAAGTATATTTCAAATTTACCTCATCTGCATTATCATTTTACCTGTATTCCAATTAAATTATTACTCATTAGATGTATTTGACATGCATTCTAGTTAAATATTAATATTACTGTAGGTTAGGTATATTGTTAGCCTATTTAGTTAATTTTTGTGTTGCTTGTGTGATCAGTTTCTGAGTCTCATGCCTCTCCCTATTCGGAGCTAGCTTGTGAATTAAATTAAGGCCCACGGGTTACCTCAGAAATGTCATTTATAGGGATTAAACCAAGGAGCATGAGTAAATAGGTTGAAGCTTGGTTGGATGTGGGATTTTCCTACCCCATTTTGATCAGGTTTGGTTTATTTTACCTGGACTTTAGGTTTTGTTATGTGAGTGTAAATTAGGCTATTACAATATAGTATATATATATTGAGACTGTTATGTGTCTTATGGCATACAACATAGTAGTGTGTGTGCACATATTTATATAAAGTTGAAAGGAAAAGTAGAAATAAACAGACAAAAATTTTGTAGATATTTTTTATATTACACTGGAATAACAGTTAAGGATTAAATAATTTTGAATTTAGAATTTTTTTTATTAAGTAATAATTTACTAAGGCTGTAACCTTAGAAATAAGCGTCTGAAAAATACGAAGGTAGGGACCTCTATAGGTCTTAAAAACACAAGCTTACGCTATGAAGAAAAGAGAGAATCCTTCTTTACTTCAACCTACTTTTATATATAAATAGGTGAAGCTGAAGTGTTTTGATCTAAGAGTGTGAAGCTATTCAATACTTCACTAATTAAGTCCACAATTCTTATAATACATTAGTACTCGCAAAATCTTACGATTTACTACGAGTCAATGAAAAGATCTTATAGTAAGAAATCTGTTACGATAATTTAAAGTTGTAATTATAAATTTTATTAAACGCCCATTATTATATTAAGTAATAATTTACTAAGGCTGTAACCTTAGAAATAAGCATCTGAAAAATACGAAGGTAGGGACCTCTATAGGTCTTAAAAACACAAGCTTACGCTATGAAGAAAAGAGAGAATCCTTCTTTACTTCAACCTACTTTTATATATAAATAGGTGAAGCTGAAGTGTTTTGATCTAAGAGTGTGAAGCTATTCAATACTTCACTAATTAAGTCCACAATTCTTATAATACATTAATACTCGCAAAATCTTACAATTTACTACGAGTCAATGAAAAGATCTTATAGTAAGAAATCTGTTACGATAATTTAAAGTTGTAATTATAAATTTTATTAAACGCCCATTATTATATTAAGTAATAATTTACTAAGGCTGTAACCTTAGAAATAAGCGTCTGAAAAATACGAAGGTAGGGACCTCTATAGGTCTTAAAAACACAAGCTTACGCTATGAAGAAAAGAGAGAATCCTTCTTTACTTCAACCTACTTTTATATATAAATAGGTGAAGCTGAAGTGTTTTGATCTAAGAGTGTGAAGCTATTCAATACTTCACTAATTAAGTCCACAATTCTTATAATACATTAATACTCGCGAAATCTTACGATTTACTACGAGTCAATGAAAAGATCTTATAGTAAGAAATCTGTTACGATAATTTAAAGTTGTAATTATAAATTTTATTAAATGCCCATTATTATATTAAGTAATAATTTACTAAGGCTGTAACCTGTATTGAATAGCTTCACACTCTTAGATCAAAACACTTCAGCTTCACCTATTTATATATAAAAGTAGGTTGAAGTAAAGAAGGATTCTCTCTTTTCTTCATAGCGTAAGCTTGTGTTTTTAAGACCTATAGAGGTCCCTACTTTCGTATTTTTCAGACGCTTATTTCTAAGGTTACAGCCTTAGTAAATTATTACTTAATATAATAATGGGCGTTTAATAAAATTTATAATTACAACTTTAAATTATCGTAACAGATTTCTTACTATAAGATCTTTTCATTGACTTAAAGTAGTAATTATAAATTTTATTAAGCACTAATGTATTATATTAAGTAATAGACTTAATTAGTGTAACGTATTGAATAGCTTCACACTCTTAGATCAAAACACTTCAGCTTCACCTATTTATATATAAAAGTAGGTTGAAGTAAAGAAGGATTCTCTCTTTTCTTCATAGCGTAAGCTTGTGTTTTTAAGACCTATAGAGGTCCCTACCTTCGTATTTTTCAGACGCTTATTTCTAAGGTTACAGCCTTAGTAAATTATTACTTAATATAATAATGGGCGTTTAATAAAATTTATAATTACAACTTTAAATTATCGTAACAGATTTCTTACTATAAGATCTTTTCATTGACTCGTAGTAAATCGTAAGATTTCACGAGTATTAATGTATTATAAGAATTGTGGACTTAATTAGTGAAGTATTGAATAGCTTCACACTCTTAGATCAAAACACTTCAGCTTCACCTATTTATATATAAAAGTAGGTTGAAGTAAAGAAGGATTCTCTCTTTTCTTCATAGCGTAAGCTTGTGTTTTTAAGACCTATAGAGGTCCCTACCTTCGTATTTTTCAGACGCTTATTTCTAAGGTTACAGCCTTAGTAAATTATTACTTAATATAATAATGGGCGTTTAATAAAATTTATAATTACAATTTTTTTTATTGTAAAATAAACATTTCAAAGGGTCTAATTAATATTTTATTAATTCTGATTTTGAAATTAAAACAAACATGTTTTTTATGGTACAATAGATATACTGGTAACTATAAAATTCCATTATCTATTTTGATTAGCAAATTTTTTTTGCAATTAATGCTTGTATAACATATTTTGATAAAATTCTACAAAGTTGTTTTCCAAAGGATTAAAGTGAATTGAAAAGAGTCAATAATTTTTTTTCATTCAAGATAGGGAAAATGTATTTTTAATTAGTGTATTTTCCCCTGGCTTTAAAAGGGTTAGAAAAAAGATTACAAGAGAGATTTTAAGAGTTTCACAGATTATGACAGTTACCTTGAAGTTATATCTGAAGGCAAGAGAGTGCAAGTCCAGCTGCTGTTACTAGTTCACTAGGGTTGTTTGGATTCACATGGAAGTAAAAGGTCTGCTTTCTGTGTTCTCCATAGCCTGTACATATGTCTATATTAGGATAGACACTGGAGTTCATTGCATTGCTAGTTACCTGGATTATACCTTTCCTGAAAATAACAATAAACCAGTTTACTGTTTAGAAGGGACCAGCTTATCCAAAAAATCCATCACCTTGCTGAAGAATTAGTTTATATATTGTTTTATCTGTATGCACAGGGACATAGATATGGGGTATTGCAGTATATATAAAAAGTATAGCTGGAGAGTAATATATATTGAAAACTATAGTACTTTAAATAATTTCTTGAAATAATATTAATAAATTTTAAAAATGACTTTTGTCAACTAAAAAAGGTAAAACAAGTAAATAATTTTTGCTTGAATTAAAACTCTAAAAAAAACCCCCAAAGGATTGATTCATAGACAATTTTATTTTGAAAAAAAAAAAAAAAAAAATTAAAGTCCAAAAAATCTTTCTAGATTGGAAAACAAAAGACTTGCTGGAGTATTTTTAAAAAGAGATAGTTATAATTAACAAAGAGTAATCTGTCAAAGATGTGATTTTTTTTTTTAAAAAATGAAAAGAAATCTTTTATGAAGGGCTATAAAAGAATTAATATATATATATTTAAAGGGGAGAAAGGCTTTTTTTTCTTGTTTACTATTAGATAATGAATTAATAACTGATTCATATTATTTTTATATATATACACACATATGTGTGTGAATTTTTTTGTATACTTTCAACATGGAATTAATTGTGAAAAATATATTTTTAATAATTTTTATTATTTTGACAAATTAAAATATGTTATAAATGTCAGTGTGCACACACATTTCCATGTGCACATATATATATATGATAAATCAGTCATTAATTATGTACTATTAAAAACTAATTGAATATTTTTTTATTATTCTATGATAATTCAAATCTGTTCATAAATTATTATACAACATGTTTATGTGCTTATATATAAGTGTTCGATGTAAACCTACATGGTAGCTAATTGTACATTAATCAAAGTCAAAATGCTGAATTTATATTTATGGCATACTCAGCAGACCTTAATTTCATTTCAATTGTTATTAATAAATTGATATTTCATTGTTAAAATTATTCCGATGAATTTATTTAATCTTAAAATATTATAAATTATTATATGTAGTATTATATCTCTTATTCACAGAAACAGTTAAAGTGCTTCTGTTCCTGAGTTACATTCATGTATAATGGTCTGTTATATAAAAGGGGTTTATTTTTAGTGTTTATGGATATTCAGTTGATAGTGATCCTGGATTGATGCAAAGAGGATATCCTTTAAAGTCCATGCACTACATTTTATTTAGTTTAGTATTTATTAGAAATTAAGTTTATAGTTGGCCAGTAGATTAATGGTACTAAGTGACCAAAGCATTGATGATAAATCAGCATATTTTAATATCAGAGCATTATTATTTTTAATTGTTATGGATTACCACTTAGGTTTGTGCACCCAAATTAATATTTAAATAATCTGCCCCAAGCTGGCAAGGGCTAAATAATTGGCCTAGTCTATAGTAGACTCATTTCAAATCCAGTCACTAGATTGACTGCTTTTTGTATTTTTGATCATTCATGATGATGAATGATTATATTATTACTCTGCAATGCTGATAGTTACTTATACTTATTTATAGTGTTGGTGTTGATCTCTCATGTTTATTCCTTTTATATTTAATTTTATATTTTGTTTATTTAGTAATAAACTAAAGATCAGCTTTTTCAAGCTAATGCACGTGCGCTTTATGAATCTTAATAATAAATGAATATTTTCACTTCCAACACAAGATAAAGTCTTTGCGAAAGAATAGAATGAATCCACCTATTCTTTCAACCCAAAAGCTTAAGTATGGGAAAATCTTAAGCACTGGAAATGAAAGCATGAAGATCTTTAGTTTATTACAATTCATAAACATTGCGCTATATAAAATAAATATCTCATTTGTTTATTTAGGGATGATGATGATTTTCAATCACCCTAGGTTAACCCCTATTATCTCAGTACTGTTGCAATATATATATATATATTCGATTTTCATGGATTTTATAGATGTAATCATACTATTATTAGGGACGATTTTAATTGAATTATTTGCCTAATTATGTCATGATTGAAGTTCATTGTTATAAAGTAATGCCAATGCTTTTGTTATTTACATTGTCTGTCAAGTAATATCTATGACCCAACTTAAATTATATTGGTTGTAGTCTTAATTATTATATTTATTATTTAAGTAATACTTTGGGTGAAATTTGAAAATTGTAATTGCAGTTCGTAATGTTATAATTGACTAATTATATTAATGTGCATTTAGAACAGATTATATTTATCTGTTTAAGGAGGTTTGTTTAAACATTGTATCAATAATTTCAATCTCTGTAGTCAAGTTGCAATATTTAATGTCAATATTGGGCCATAAATAAAGGTGGGATTCTATCTTTATTGTTAAAAGATTACTTTGACAACTGGTTGAGATTGTTAATTGTTATTGATATTGGGAGGATCTAAGTGTCGACTGATTTTAATAATTAATAGGAATAGTATAAATATTCTCACAAATTCTCACTGGATTTGTTATCTTAGCTCTTTCTTTGTATTTCTAATTACCTAATCTATTCAATAGCCAATCACAATTAATTAAAGTGCAGTATTGTCCATCAATTTTCAACTATCTAATTATTTAATTATGAAGGATTTTAGAACTGTCTTATATATAAAGAAGCTATCATTTTTTTTCTACATATGTTTAACCTGATATAATTTCTTTTGTTTTTTTAATTTCGGAGTCATTAACATTTTGATAACTTATTTTAATTTCGTTTTCTTCAAATAAGTCTTTTGGCTCTAATTCAAATTTTGTAACTATATAGTATTTATTTTAATAAATAAAGGTATCTTTTTTTCTTGGACATTCCAAGGTGAGAACTTTTCTATTCAATACATTGTAATGTGATATAAAATGGATTGTCTTGAGATGAAATCAGAAGTTTCTGTGCAGAAACCCTAATAACCAGAATAAACAACCCCCTCCCCTACCTGAAATCATTATGCACTCCAATAAATGTAATATTTCCACTAAAACATCACATGAATACTATTTCCTATGCTTGCACAAGCTGTTAAAGCAGTAGCAACCTCAGGCATTGGATATGGATTTTATGCAAAAACCTTTCATCCATTGGTTACTAAGGCATGCCACTGTGGCACTATTGTATGGAGAGTTTGTTATTGTAAATTTAAAACGTTTTAGTCCTTATTACTAAATCATTCTTCCAACTCTATCTCCCCCCCCCCCACCTATTCCATTTTAATAATAGCTATTTCATTAATTTCACTATCCCATTTTTATATTCATTTTTTATTAAACCATTAAACATCACATGATCAGCATTCTTTATGCTCAATGGAGGCAAAGTTGTTTTTTTTTTGGGGGGGGGGGATTGCATTAGTTTCTAAGATCTAGATATGGTACTCTCAGATCCAAGGCTTTTTACTGATGAAAGCCACAAGTTAGAAACTAGTCTAGAGATATTGGATGGGTAAGTTCTAGATAGGGATTTTATGCAAAAACCTTGCATCCATTGATTACTCTGGCTTGTACTGAGAGGTTTACTGTATGGAGAGTTTTGCCCCTGTGTCTTCATTTTTATTATAAAATCGTAAAATCTCTTCATTTTTGTTTATTATCTTAGATTTATCTTATTGTTCAAATAATTTATCTTGATCTTTTTGAACATACTATACTCCAAAAATTAATGTTCAAAACTGCCATTTGACTTAAACTATATCTTTAGTCCAATTCTTTATTCCAGCTTTGCTTCTTTCCCTGGTATCTAAAACTTCTGTCCTTGCATCAAATATTAATGAACTTTTTTTGGTATCATCATACATTTTTTAATATTTTTTTATTCCCGTCTAACTCCAAACTTTTTTTTATATCCATTTTTCATAAATGTACTTATTTCTTAACTAACTTATTTATCGTTTTTTCCAATCTTTATATTTATGTTCCTACAATACATTTTTTATACATTTATATTATTTCTGAAATAATGTAAAATGACTTCTCCCTTAAATGCAATTAGAAGTTTTATGCATTGGCAACATGTCAGAAACCTTGTTAGTTAAATCCGTTATTGCTTGGATAGTTCTAGACAGGAATTATGTGATGCAATATTTTGATAAAGTTTTAGCAGATTTCTGGATTATAAGTGACGATGAGAACATTATAAATCATTATTGGACTGAGATTTTCAGAGATTAAGTGAAAGGAAAAAGACTAAATAAAAACTGAAATTACAAAAAGAAGATTGTAGTAATGTAAATATAAAGAAAAATGTGAGGGGGAGAGAGGTAAGGAGGATATGTGGAAATGACAACTTTCCAATGTTTTTTCCCCTCTTTAATGTTTTTTTTTTTTAATTGCTTGTACTTCTTTTTTACATATATTTCAATCTTTTATAGTTATTGTCATGTTCCTCTGAACGCATTGCAGTAATTAATCTTTTCAAATAAATTTGCGTATTTCCATTATATTATTTATTCATATATTTTCTTTCTTAGATATTTCTACTTTTTTAATGCTAACTATTATTAATTCTTTTTCTTGTCTTTTTTTTTTTGTATGTATATAATTTAACAACATATGGCTTTTATCTTTCCATTTTATTTTTTTAAAAGTTTAGCATCTATTTTTAAAACATTATTTAATTCTAACTGATTTTGTAGTTGTATGATGAATTAAATAAAATTTAATTTTCACTTCAGATGGTAAATAGACTTTTTCATTAGATTTTGATCTTTAATCTCATTTATAAATATGTCAACACACCTATGATTTTCACCAATATTAATCTACTTTGTTCTTTACACTATTCCATATAATCAATGAAATATAATATAAATCTTTATTATGTAATAATAACAACTTGTAAATACATCAACAGAAAATTATATATATAAAAGCCTTTTTCAGTAATTCTAAATTTTTTACCCTTCTCAATATGATACCTCCTACTAATACTAACACGTATATTACGTATATAGCGACATCTACCGACATTTCCTATAATTCATTATTTTATCATTTTATTTATTTCCCCTTATATTATTTTCCATTCTTTATCCATTACCCAATCATTCATTAAATCAATTGACTTTTTGTAAATGTTCATACATGTATTTATATTATATTTTATATAATTTGTTTCATATATTTTCCTTCTATTCATTTCCTTTATATAATTTAATGGTCTTATGTTTTTAATACAATCTATTTTATGTCCAAATTTTAAATAATGAACATATAATGCTGATCTATCATCCCTCCTTTCAATAGCACTATTATGTTCTTTTTCCCTTTGTTCTAATTTATAAGGATTCACAACAAGCATGGACACAAAAGATGGCAGTAATTAAGAATTTTAAAATTTAAAATTAAAAACGATAGGTATAATACAGATAAAAAAATCGCTGAAGTACAAAAAGAACAATTTATTAAATTATATTCTAGCTATGGATATAATCCTAGAAATATTAGGAATATATTATATGATAATAAAAATAATATTAGAGGGAATAACATTTTAAATAATATAAAATGGATTAAAATTGCATACACACCTAAAATTTATGATATATTAACTAAAAATAAAAATTATATGGATAAAAATATAAAAATAGGATGGTCTAATAGTAAAAATTTAGATATATTAATAGGAAATTATAAGATTAAAGATGATATGAAATATATAAAGGGAACAGTATATAAAATTACTTGTGGGATATGTAAAATGGTTTACTATGGACAGACATCAAAACAATTAGAACAAAGGGCAAAAGAGCATAATAGTGCTATTGAAAGGAGGGATGATAGATCAGCATTATATGTTCATTATTTAAAATTTGGACATAAAATAGATTGTATTAAAAACATAAGACCATTAAATTATATAAAGGAAATGAATAGAAGGAAAATATATGAAACAAATTATATAAAATATAATATAAATACATGTATGAACATTTACAAAAAGTCAATTGATTTAATGAATGATTGGGTAATGGATAAAGAATGGAAAATAATATAAGGGGAAACAAATAAAATGATAAAATAATGAATTATAGGAAATGTCGGTAGATGTCGCTATATACGTAATATACGTGTTAGTATTAGTAGGAGGTATCATATTGAGAAGGGTAAAAAATTTAGAATTACTGAAAAAGGCTTTTATATATATAATTTTCTGTTGATGTATTTACAAGTTGTTATTATTATATAATAAAGATTTATATTATATTTCATTGATTATAAGATAAACAATATAAAGGAGTATTATTTTTTAGAATTAAGACTATTCCATATATATATGTATTTTCTTTTTACTTTTCAATCAGCTTTTCTGCTCACTGTTTTCTTTCTTTAACAGCCTACTTTTTCACCATCTCTATGTGATAGTCATGTGCTTTTTTCTTTTTATTATTCTGATTTTCTTCATACTTCTATCTATTTAATACAGCAACATTTGTGAACAATATATTTTACTTTTTAATATTTACTGTGATACAGATGTATTTTAATTGTTTAATCCATCTTACTGCAAACACATTATAATGTAGCTGGATTCATGACTAATTTAATTTACAGGGTGATTTGGCGCGAAAGAAGATTTATCCTACATTATGGTAAGTTGATTTTTTTTTTTAAGTAGATTTAAGTGTGACTAATATTAATGATATGAGGAAATAATATTTGAACTTATTAATTAAGAGTATAAGTGTTATGAATGATAATTACTTTAACAATTGATAACAGTTGCTTATTTTTCCCCTGACATTATGTTTGCAATGATAATATTGTGATAATAAATATATGCTGGTAGAAGATATGGCTGTAGTTAAGATATCATCAGCATGGCCATTATTGGGATTCCATGTACTGAAGGGTCTCTACCATATATCTATGACAAAGGAATTTTCTAAATACAAATGAGAAGATAAGATTTTACATATAGAAAGCGCTCTAGGCCAGTGTGACAGCAATCTGGTAAAAGCATGGATAAGGAGATAATAGTAGTAATAACAATACTGAGAAATCAGTTATGAATTGAAAATAAATAGAATGAGAAAATTAGTCATCAAAATTTTTGCTTATAATTAAACAGTGAAGATATATAAGATTTTATTTAGAAAATTTTAATTAGAAATTGAAATTGGTTTTAAAGGAAAAAATGTTGTAATGGTTAGTAGCTCATCTGAATTTGGAATTCACATCTCGGTAAACTTGGAAATGTTTTTAAATTTGGGAAGATTTTCTAGGAAGATTATTTTCAGATATTCAGCTCATAATTAGCCTAGTGTTGATTGATTCATATTGTTCTGTGTGAGAAGTGAAATTCTTAAAGTAATCTAATATGATAAATGAGTGTCAATGTGCCAACTGAAAAATAAAATCATAATTTTTTTTTTTTATAATTCATCATTGGGTTGAAGGTGTGATGCACCAAAAGTTGCTGAAGTTGTGATATATCCTATGGGTGTCATTAAAAAGTTTAAGAATTAATGATTGGATAATATTATAATGTGATAATCAAATAAAAGTTTTGACAATTACAAAGATATTATTACTCCAGAAATATTACCAAATTCACCACTTCCTTTATTTTGCTGTAGTCTTTTTCAATTAAAGTAAATGTGGCTCTGAAGAAGACTGCAGAATAGTTGAAATGTAAGATTGTGTTTGCATATATGTGCAATAAAAAGTTTTTGCTAAAAAATGTTCAAAAGTAGAGCAAATGAATCACATTTATATAAGATTTTATTGCTCAATCTTTTTTATCTTTTAATTTTTACAATGATTAACAATATATATAAAAACTATTTTTAAAAAAACATTGGAATTAATCACATGACATGATATTGCTACATTTTAGTGATAATGATAGTAACCTATATTATTATTTAAATTATATATATAGCTCACAAATAAGCTCTTAACAAGCTTTGCAGAATATCCCCAACCCCAGACCGGTTTCTGTTACTGGCATCCTCGTGAGGTGCTAGGATATTCAAGCATTAGATTAAAAATACCAAAACAATCCCAGCACCCTATTTGATGTATATCTATTGTAACCTATCTAGAATGAGATGGGGGTATTAGAAAGAGAAAAGAGAGAGAAAAAGAGAAAATGCTAATAATGAAATGAGAGAGGGGTGTGAGAAAGAAAGAAGAGAAAGAGAAATATAATACTAATAATGAAATGGAGATAATGATAATGGTAAAGATAAATGATAGAAAAGAAATGGGGAAAAGTAATAGAAATAATATATGTAATGGAGAGAGAAAAGAAATGAGATGATGAAAGATATAAAAGAGAGATATAAGAAGAAGATGGAATAAAGGAGAGAGAAATGAAATGAGATAATAGAAGACACTCTTAACGAATGTTTTAAATGGCTGAGATGATAGAAAGATATGAGAAATGACATGAAAAGAAATGGAATAAAATTGAAATGAAATAAAATAAAATATAAACGAGAGACTCTAAATGACTCGGGTCAGTGGGGTTACAATAAATTTAAAGAAAAGAGATGATGATCCAGAGATGTATAATCAAATAAAGGTCAAATCCAATACTGATGAACTATAACTACTACAGCATATTGATATTTTAATAAACCATACAAAAGATTATCTAAAATCACTAATCAATGCTTACCATATTAGTCCTACCAATAGATTATACACTCTCTGAATAAGACCTATGATGCTTTGCTTTAAAATATTATCTTACAGAATTATATTTACTAAAACAACAAGAGTAAATAACCTCAGGGATTTTAAAACTAATACTCTTGTGTAAAATTAAAGTTTAAGTTAAGTTGCCTAATAAAGAATTACTGTGATTAATAAATAAATAAGTGACATCTTAGCTGACCATAAAATAATTATAATATGTTCAATCTTAAAATAATAAACAAAACAAATATTAATTCATAAAATTTAGTGAATCACTTTAAATTTAAACTAATAATGGCCTATTATCTAAGATATTACTTGAGCAAAGAAAAGAGCAAGGGTACTTTTAATGCCTTTCCATACTCACAGACAACCACTATAGACCTCAAATGCAAATGAATTAGAATTCTTTAAATATATCAGATTTAAGATGATGATAGATGATGTGCAGTGAATATAATATAAGGTGCAGCTTTTAAAATAATATTAATTAAAATATTCTTCTGAAGTACTAATATTGTTAGTCTGATATTGCATAATCTTTAGTCTGAAAGATATACCGATAATTTAAAAAAAATAAACTTTTAACTAAGTATTTAATTAGGTATCTCCTATAATGCAATTATCTGTCTTTATGATTCAATATGAGAATCATTTACTTTAACATAGCTTTTTTTTATTTTCAAGACAATATTAATTATATTTAATTAACTTAGAATATACTTGTAAATTTCTGAATTGAAGATTCAATAACTTTTACATTTTAAGATTTTGTGAACTTGGAACCCAAGACAATAATATATTCTCATATAAAAGCAAAACAAACAAAACAAAACTTTTGAAATAATAATAATTTGATTTATTAATAATGAGAAGACGTGTTTACAAATGTAGTAGAATACAAACAGTGCCAATACCGCACTAAGATTTAATATAATTATTTGGACTCTTAACAGTTTTATTTAACTTACATTAATACACTTAATAACCGACAAAGGTTATTAAATATTACTTTCTTTTAATAATTAGATTTTTTATCAAAAAAAAAAATACCTTAAACTTTAATTATCATATGGACTTAATAAGCACCCTACTATTCTTCTTTATTGGACTAATTTATACCATTATTGTGTCATCTAATATCAGAATAACTCACAGAACTAGGTTTATATTGAAAACCCTAAGCTTAATTTTATACTTCTAAACCTAACAAACGCTAAGTTGGAATAAGCATATTCAGCAATACTTTTGAAAAATATCATCACTAGTCTCACGGATATAACTAATATCATAGCTAGATATATGTTTAAATCAGATTAAACTAATATTAAAATTAAACTAAATTAAGTGTAAGGGGCAATCATTCATCAGAGATCAGTTATACTTTTTTTTAAAATAAATTTAGTCCACATAAAATTATTCCCTCAATATTTTGAAATTAATAATGTAACAAACTTACAAATCCAGCGGCGAAATTCTGGATGAAAATATTAAATTAGTATGTGTGAATTGCCACTTATACCATATGCATATTTAACATACTTTAAAATAAATATAACTTATTGTTGGTTAGTTTGTGCGTGATAAAACTATCATAGCAACACAATTCAAACATTGATATACCTATGAGCCTTAAATTAGCTACAACTACCTGAAGAAATACATTTCCTCAAACAAGCATATCTTGTCATCACAAATCTAAAACAAATGCAACATCACCTACTGTGGTTGGAATTAGCATTAAGTCATCATGAATGATAGGCAAAAAAAATATAAAAATACTAGGCTCCTCAGAGCTGGAAAAGAATGTGGTGGTTTCCAAAATACCTAACTACGAGACAAAATTAAGATGTCTGGAATTCATCTTCAGTACATCTGGGAACAGGAACACACACCAGAAAAGCACAATCCTCTCATGGGATTTCCAATGCTTATAAATGTGATCATCATCACTGAAAAATACAATACCCTCTTCTTGGGGACAAGCACTATCAAATCATGGAAATACAATACAATAAGGATGGAGGATTTTCTCTACTCCATAAGCATATTCAAAAATTATGAACTAAGCCTAACTCTTGAGGCTAACAAATACTAACTAATAGCAAGATATATATATACTTCACCTTAATTAATTAAGTTATTCCTAAAAAGTCTAAAAATACAAAACATATATCCAATGTTCGAACCAACAAAGCAAACTATGTGTCAACTGACTACTGTAGAAAATACTTTGAAATTAAATGCATATAAAATTCTAGGCAAGGAACAATGCACACATAACAAAATATTAAATGATAAAATATAATAACTACTGGACTTTCAAAATTGTAAATTAAATGCAAGAATATTTACTTCTCGATGAATATAAAATATTTGTAGTTATTATTAATATAACATTCATAAAACAAATGAATGGATATTCTCTGATAAACTTCTTTAGTAAATTTAAAATAAAAATTGAGTAAAACATCCCATTTATATGAAAATAAGACTATGATATTTAAATCTCTATAATAAAATTATTAAATAGAAACTAGCTAATGTAATGCTTAATAAATCAACTAATTCTATTTAAGAATGGCAAAGAAAGAGTTTGCTCATTAAATAAACCTATTTCATTTTAAAATTATAACCTTAGTTTACCTGTATATTTATGCAAAAGTGTTACAAAAAAAAAATATTATTAAGAGCATAAATATTTTTATGGTTTTCTTTTTTTTTCTAAACCAATAAAGCAGACCATAAAAAAAAAAAAAATACATTAATTCAAGTTCATATTTCCGTTCCGTAATGATTTTTTTCATTTCATAATGTGTAGACAATTTATCCAGGTTAAATATATCTATCCGAATTCGAAGCTTCAATTAATACATTTATACACATGGCAATCATTTCCAAACGAAAATGTTCAATAGTTCATTAATAATATTTTTTTTTAAACAATTTTAAAAAAAAATTAAATAATAAGATTAAGCCGGCATAGAACACAATAAATTCTTTAGCTGAACACACTTTAATTTATTTATAGGATCCTGAGTTCAAAATTGCATATCATAATAATAAGAATATCTTTATATCTGAATTTCTTTATCCTCTTTTGGGAAAAACACTTCTTTTGAAATATAGTTTTTTTTAAGTACTTTTCCTAATAATATTCCAAGACGTATTTATTTTTAAAATTAATTTCCTTTGCTTACTTTTAAATATGAGAGTAGAAATTATATGCTATAATTAATGTCATAAAGTTATTTTTAAATACTGGCAAGTATGACCATTTATAATGTACCCAATAACTATAAATTCATTATTAATCCTTACAAATTGCTTTAAAGTTTTATTTCCAAATATGTGTCCTTTCTTACTGTATAAATAAGAATTATCCTTTAAAATGTATATATAATCTGTTTGCGTTTAGCTAAACAAATCATTTTCATATATGTCAAGATATAAGTAATAACTTTTCCTTTTTTTTTAAAAAAAAAATCATTCTTTATAATTTCACTGTAATCGAACGTAGCAGCTTTTTTATAATGTTCTTTTTAAACTTTAAAAAAAAAAATTTAAATATGAGAGTAGAAATTATATGCTATAATTAATGTCATAAAGTTATTTTTAAATACTGGCAAGTATGACCATTTATAATGTACCCAATAACTATAAATTCATTATTAATCCTTACAAATTGCTTTAAAGTTTTATTTCCAAATACGTGTCCTTTCTTACTGTATAAATAAGAATTATCCTTTAAAATGTATATATAATCTGTTTGCGTTTAGCTAAACAAATCATTTTTATATATGTCAAGATATAAGTAATAACTTTTCCTTTTTTTTAAAAAAAAAAAATCATTCTTTATAATTTCACTGTAATCGAACGTATCAGCTTTTTTATAATGTTCTTTTTAAACTTTAAAAAAAAAATTTCTCTCTCTTTTTTTTTTTTTACATATACTTTTAATCTGACAGGAAAAATAATTAGCATTTTACTTTCAAAATAGTTTAATACAACCGAACGCTTATCTATGGAAATGATTAATAGTTTGTTCCTTAACCTTACTTCCAAGTAAAGAAAATTAAACAAGTTAATGTCATATAATATGTGAGACGCTTCATTTACTTTAGACATTTTTTTACTATAATTTCTATGCCTCGACTGAAATTCAAATTGTCAGAAAAATGGATTACCTTTTCTTTTTAGCCCTCCATCACTACAGGACGATTTTAAATATTTTAAACATACTTGTATTTTTTTTAGAAATATCAAGTTCTTTAAAAAAAAATTACTTTTATTAATAAAATTTTTAAGATCCAGCACCAGTTGAATCCAAACAAGATCAGCCCCTGGATGGTCCCTCGATCTCCGTTTTATCTCACAATTTTTCATCCACCTACAATTCATTTAAAAACCAATAAAAATTATTTTTTCATTAAATTTTAATATTCTGACAAACCAGCTGTGGAATCAATCTACTGATATAATCAATATAATTTTCCCATACCACGTGACCTTCAGCTGCAAAGTCAAAATTTTTTTATTACAAATATTATGCAACAATTGTTTTTTTTAAATATTTTATACAACACAATAGTAAGAAATATAAAATTTAAAGTTATACCCTTTATTAAACCCTTAAATATTACATTAAAAACAATTTTATCCACACATTTGCTTTATTTACTTATTTTAAACAATATGGGAGTTAAATTATTTTTTTATTCTTATGTTTCCATGTCTATGCATACACATATTCTCACATATGTCTAGTCTTACATTAATTGTTTAAAATTATTTTTAGAATTACAACAATAAAATGTTAATGATTATTTAATCTAAATAACTTTTATAACTGGAATGTTAAACTACAAAACTAATAACAAATATTCTTATTTCCCTTTTAATAAAAACTTACATATCATTTTTTTTAAATTTATTACTTAGTTATTCCAACTTAATAATAATATCTTATTATTATTCTTTAGACATTAGAATGGATTATATGGTAGTTATTTTAGAATACATTTAATACTATTTATCAATTCACAATTATTTTTTAACATTTGCTTATGTTAAATTATTACCTAACATCCCTTATCAAACCAACTGACATTATTAAAATATTTAGATTATCCTATTTTAATAATTAACTAAGTTAATTTCCATTTTTATCATCATTATTTTTTTTTAAATCCGAAATTTTTAAACAAAAGGTTAAGCTAAGATAACCTTGATTACCTCTTGGAACTAAGTGACACTTCAGTTAGGTACACTATCAAATAGAAAATCTGAAATTTTCAGACATTCATATGTCTTCCAATCCAGAGCTTATTAAATTAGGTCATGTGACACCTGACTTGATTTTTTTTTGTGATATTATTTAAGTATATGCACTTCATGTCAAATTAATACATCAGTAAAAAGAAGACTACATTTCAAATCTAAAATTCTGTATTGTCTTTCTAAGTGAAGAATTTATTTTAAAATGTACACTTAATTAAAAGTATTGATATTTTAACTTTTTTATTGTCTATCAAATTCTATTTTTTTATTTCAAAAGTAAACTTTATTTACAGAAGAAGTATAATACATGGAAAACAGTAAATTGCAAAATTCAATTGGGAGCACACATGTAGATCCCATGAGTTACAAGGATCACATTTGAGAAATTCAAGAATACACAGGTTGATGAAATTACACCATCAAGAGGACACAAACAATAAATCAAACTAAGTACATAGTTTCTGTCATTGAATAATTAACATAAACAAAATGAGTGTAGATATTATATGTAAATCAAATGGACAGGTAGGCTTCAACATAAAAGGGGTTACAAAGTTCATCTAAGCCAATGATAATCATATAACAATTCGTATTAGGATCATACCAAGGATGAGATTACAAAGAGGATGATTATCATAATAAAAATAAATGAATTAGGTAAGCCTGACAAACAAGGCCATCAAATAACAACATCTTCAGGTGACTAGCAAATGTAATACTAGAAAATTCATAAAAGGAAAATTATCATATAATAATGGAATTGCATAAATATACTTACGTAATATGGATACAAAAATCAGTGAGTCACAGATCAAAAGACAATAAAATATAATACCTAGTAAAGGAGCAAGCAAAACAGTCACTACAGATTAAAAAAGCCATACAATGGGCCCAGTTGTCAAAGGTCGACATATCTTTAATTGGCCCCATGATTGATCAGCCAATGAAGGAACGCACGTTCTCGTCCATTTCTCTTGCTTTATCGAGAGAGTATGTGATCCTATTTTTAATACATTTAATGTAGAATACAATGAGACTGTATATAAGCAATATGTTTATTTTCTTTGTATAATAGTTAAGGTTTTATTCAACTAATAATTGAGACGTTTTTGGATAAGGAAATACTTTCATTCATATTATATATGTATTAGTTTTGAACAATAAACAAACGTTTTTCTTTTATTAAACATTTGTATACGAGTGTGTTTCTTTAATTAATTCTTTGATAATATTCATATATATGCTGATGAGTATTGATGTATTGCATTTCTGAATTTATAAATGATCAAAATCATTTTAATTAAGCTTTGAAATATCATTAATATTGAGGTATTTCTAATTATATTATCCACTGTTGACAACTTTGAATTTTACAATTACGTAATCTGAATGAGTTGATAGCTTGAATGGTTTATTATTTAAAAATACTATTATTTCGATAGTTTACTGTAATATTTTTAAATACAGTACGTTTTTTTTAATTAAAATGAATTATTGTTATTTCAACCATTGTTCTTTATATTGCATTTTGTACTTAATTGGATTGTCTATTTAACTTTAAAACAACAAATTAAAACATTATTTATCATCTCAATTATTTTCAGATATTATGACATTGGAAGTAAATTGCTAGTTTGGTAATTTTAGTTTTGGTAATTGTAAGCCATTTTCACTCGTAATTTTTATTTAGATAGACTGCTTTTATTCTTTTAAATAATGGAATGATCTGATGCTCAGGAGGTCATATGGTGTTTGAACATCAAAGTCATATGTTATGCACAACAGTTCCACTCAGTTGGTTAAACTGCGATTTTTTTTTTGTTTCTATTTTCCTCAGCCAGAAGTTGACCCAGGAACTTTGAACTCCGTCGCTGCTTGAATTTCAATATAAGTTTAATATATAAGGGTTATTACCATTTAAGAAGGAAAGAAGAGTCATTTCAAAGGAAATTTCAGAATTTTAAATTTTTCTGAGTTTTATTAGAAAAAATAAACATGTATCTGATTTAAATAAATTAATTTCCTGCTTTCAACTCATAAAACTATATGTAATAGGGATATCTTTTAATATCCGTTCTTATCATTTTAGGATTAACTTATGGTTTTTGAGGTTTAGATTATTTTTACTAAACAAATTTCCATTACTTGATAATAGAATTTTAATTTCATCACTCTCTTTATATAAGAATTATTAAACATTCACAATATTTGACAATTCAAACCCCCCCCTCTCTTATTTCTTTAAATAACTGAGTCATGCTTTTTTGTACATAATTATTCCAATCATTTGGAATACTGTTAAAATTTAGAATTGTTACTTTTAATTTGAGTATTGTATTTGATTATTTAATATTATTATAAAAAAATAACAACTTATAAATAGCTGTATTTTGAATAGTGGAAGTTTATTTTCCTACAGCAATTATATACTTTTATTTTTCTCCTTTACTTTCTTTGCATTTCCTCATATATTCATATATATTGCTTATAATAACTCCTCTCATATACATTTTAATGCAAAAAATTTTTTAAATAAAACTTCATTTTCCTGACAGTTTCGATTGTCCAGCAGTCTTCATCAGAGCATTCTCAATTTCCTCTATCTTTAAAAAAAAAAGGTAGAGAAAATTGAGAATGCTCTGATGAAGACTGCTGGACAATCGAAACTGACAGGAAAATGAATTTTTTGCATTAAAGTGTATATGAGAGAGTTATTATAAGCAATATATATTACTACAGCAATTAATAACACCATATTGATTATTTTAAAACGAATAGAACTTAACATTAGAATTATGGAGTTTATTTAACTTAGTTTTATTATTATTTTCAGTTATAAATTTTATTAATTAATTATAATAATTTGAAAAAAAAATCTCTTTATAGCATATATATACTTTCAGGTGGCTGTATAGAGACTCACTTTTACCGCTAGAAACGTCATTTCTTGGTTATTCTCGCTCCAATGTTACCATAAAAGATGTAATCCAAAAAAGTCAACCCTATATGCAGGTTTTTTTTTTTTTTTGTAAAAATTTTATATTTAAAAAATAGTTAAAAAAATTTAAATATATTTAAGAATATTAATTGAATTAATCATATCATACAAATAAATATAAATAGAAAGATACAGAAAACAGTATCAAAGAATAAAAACTTATTTTTTAAGAAATTATAAAAATTAAACTACTTAAAATTATTAAGTATAATATACTATATAATTCTTACTTCAATTTACATTTTGTTGTTTCTCTTCTCCATTGTTTCTCCTTGTTTTTCTGTAAGTTGTTTTTTTTTTTTCTATTTACTTTTAAGGCATGTCACATTATTGCACACTTTTTTTTTTTTAATGATTAATATTTTAGATAAAGTCATAATGAATATTTTAAATGAAAGATTAAAGCCAATTTAGGAAAAAACTTGCAGATAAACAAACCAAAGATTTAGAACAGATTCCAGTATCATACAACAGATATTATACCTCCACCTCATGAGAGAGAAATCTAAAATAACTGGTTTATTTGTTATGTATCAAAATGTTCTTGACAGCATAGACTTTAGATGACTTGGGCTATATTTTAAAAATATGAAATATATAATAAATTAACTCTCTGAAGATTATATATGATAATTCAAAAGCAGACAAGAGATGAATTTCTGGTTTTGAGGATGAAGATTAAAAGGTACCTAACTACAGTGTTCCTAGTTACATTTTTTGAAGACATAAATAACTTATAAAATTAGTATAGTAAACCATTATGGAAATTTATGAAAAAATGTAGCAAATTATTTTTTTTCTTAAAAATGTGTAATCTCGTCTTGGCCTCAGGGTGGCCTTTGAATGTTCCATCATCAGATTTTCAATTGGATGGACGGTTGAAGAGTTGGAGTGTGGAGTGGAATGAAACCTGTCCATTAAAATATGAAGATTGGCTATCTTAATATGTATCTGAGCACTTATTGCATATATGTGTGAAGATGATAATCTGGACCAACTGATGATTGCTGGTTTAGCATGAAATACGATATTGGTGATTATTTATCTTTTCGACCTATATGTGTTCAAGTGTATCAGTGTTATGTGATAGAGTGGAGAGTGGTGGGTTGTGTGAAAGTCTGTACTCATATACCCTACATATTATAAAAAAGTAGGTGCGTTATACACCCCTTTGCATCCTATGATATAATCCAGGTTTATTCATGTATGATTTATAGTACTAATATGCCGATGTTTCAACTGAATCAAATTGGCCGTAAAAATGGTTGCTATGGATATGAGTATTTGTCACATCAGTACTAGAAGAGATGACCATGCTAATGCAGTTAAGCAGCACTCATCAGGCTATGAATATGGGTATTAATATTGATTTCCTAACACCAGGAGTCTATCCAGGTATGACATCCTTCACCAATGTATGATGGGAAAAATTGTTGAGATCCTTAAGAGGCCAGATTTTATAAACACACATGATGATGCATATAAATTACCTTCTATTTGGAATATTTTTTTAAAACCTATTAAACTGAATAATTTCTAATTTTTACTATTATTTTATTTTTAAAATTATCTGCACTTATTTCCATTGGTGGGACTTTCAATCTTGTTATACATCAATGCTTATAGTATTTCTACAATCGTTTTTATAATATTCATTATTCAGTTGATGGACAGTGTGACCCAGCTGAAACATCAGCATGATAGTACCTTAATTCATAAATGGATGAACCCAAATAAAACGTCAATTATATCTGCAGCCCATGAAAATCTTCATTTTAACATATATATTTAAATTTTAATGTGTTTTGAATGCACTATGTTTTATAGATATCTGAGGATGAACATGGTGCTTTTTCTACTTTTTGTAAAAAGAATGTTTATGTTCAAGGAGACTACAAAAACCAAGATGATTTTAAGACATTAGATAAAGAAATTTCAAAGAATGAACAGCAATCCCAAGCAGTTCGGCTTTTTTATTTAGCTATACCAGCATCAGTTGTTATGGATGTTACTTCAAATATTAAAAATTTTTGCATGTGTCAAAAGTAAGTGGCCATTTTTTAAAGATCTTTTTGCCAAAACAAATATTTATTGATAATATTATTTATTGCAATTGATATATAATCAAGGTGTAGTTTTAACGAATAAAAATTATGTATGCCTGTATGAATGTTTACACACATGCAACACAAAGTGTTTGCAAAGGTGAAAACGTAAATATATTTAAAAGGGATAAACAAACGTACCTCTTTTTAAACATATGAATCTTTTTACATTGATTCTAGTCAATACACATGTGGTAAGAAACATCATCTTCAAATCTAAACTAATCTGGGTATTGACCTCCTACTATAATTAAAAATTATTTTAGTGAAAATATATAGATGAATTATAGAGAATATATAATATTGAAATACAGGTATAGTGTATTTACTTAATCTAGATGTAATTAAATGGGATTTGAACCCAGACTACATACATCTCTCTCCTGTATATTTAAATGGACATATTAAGGTCCTACATATGAGGGGTCAGATTGACTTAAGGTCAACATGTATATGACTATAATATTGGCATCATCAGGACTTTGAACATTCCATCATCAGATTTTCAGTGATATGAATGGTTGAAAAATTGGAGAGTGGAGAGGATTGAAGCCTGTCCATTAAAGTGTGTTGAGATTGCTATCTTAATATAGACCGAGTACTGATTATATATATGTGAGGGAGATGTTTATCTGGATCAACTGATGATTGCTGATTCAGCACGAAATATGTATAATGGAGATCAATTATCTTTTTTCACATGTATGTGGTCATGTATATTGAACCACTAAACATCACATGATCACCATTTCTTATGCTTGCTCATAACTGTTATTTAAACAGGCAAAACTCTCCATACAGTAGTGCCACTCAATGTAAGTCAGGGTAATCAGTGGATGCCAGAAGGCTTGTACATAAAATCCCTATCTAGCGCCTACTCATCTAATATTCCCAGACTAGTTTCTAGCTTGTGGATTTCGTCAGTGAGGAGCCTTGGATCTGAGAGCACTGCACCTAACTATGAGGATAAAATTTGAAAACAATAATATTTTCAATCCAAGCTCATTAGCTTATATAGTCATATAGGTCTGAACTCAGTTCACTATCCATACATTTTGGTGTCTTTGGTCCTTTAATGACATAGTATTAAACCACTAACATCACATGATCACCAGTTCTTATGCTTGCTCATAACTTATTAAAACAGGCAAAACTCTGCATACAGTAGTGCCACTCGCTGTATAAGAAATGGTAATCATGTTATGTTTAGTGGTTTAATACCAATCCTACCTAATAGGATAGTGGTGGCTATGGTTATTAAAGGACCAAAGACACCAAAATATATGGGTACTGAACTGAGTTCAGGCCTATATGACTATATAAGCTAATGAGCTTAAATTGAAAATTTTATTGTGTTTTCAATTTTATTTTCATAGTTTTGTAGTTAAGTAAAAATAAAAGGTGGTTGCTGGAGGGTTGCTTTAGATCCTAAGATCTAGATGCATTGCTCTAAGATCTAAGGTTCCTCACTGATGAAAGCCACAATCTAAAAACTAGTCTGGGGATATTGGATGAGTAGGGACTAGATAGGGATTTTATGCACAAGTCTTCTGGCATCCATTGATCATTCTGGCTTGCACTGAGTGGCACTACTATAAGGAGAGTTTTGCCTATTTTAATGTCAAGTATATTGGTTATATTGGATAGAATGGGTGACTGTGGGAAGCTTGAAGGTCTGGGTTCAAATTCCATTTAATTAAATAGATATAATAATAACAAGGTCTTGTGGAATAGTGGTTAATATATTGAATTGCTATGCTCATGGCTAAAGACTGATTAAAACTTTGAAATTTTTTTAGGCAGCTGGAGATTCTGAGTTAAGTTAAGTTTTTTTTTTTCTTCAGGTAGTCATTTCATAGATACCCAGATAGCTACTCAATTATTGGTCAGTAAATTGGTATCTAGTTATTATTAGACAGATGGTAAAAAAAAAAGGGAGAGAGAGAAAGAAAATTAAAAAAACCGTTACCAAATATTGAAATGATTAATGTCTTCTTTTTTATTGCTCCTCTTGCAGAGAGATGCTGGAGAGACCATTGCCTTTGATGGACTGTTAAGACTACCTTTTATATTAGAATATGTAGCATTAGTAGCCTGCAACAAAGTGTCTTTTTTGTTGATTAAAAAATTTTTGTTTGATAAGAAATTGGATAATTCATGCTTTAATACTAATAAATATTTGTGTGTAAAATTTATTTCACAGTGTGGCAGATTTTAGTGTAGTTTTTTTTTTTTAATACTTTATTAATCCAACTTAATAATTACAAGTTATAGAAAATTTGTACAAGAAAAATTAAGACCTCAGAATTGTCTAGAATAGTCCTCTATGTGAGAACTAAGCTGACTTTACTTCAGTTTTTTTAGGCTTTGTTTGGGGGGGTGCATGACTTTTGAATTGTTCTAATTCAGAACTATCCAATTTGAAGTAATCCAAGGGTCACATTAAAAAAGGAATATTTATCCAAAAGGTGCATCCAAAATAAATAGAGAATATATGTGGGTATGTGTATGCTGTTTATAAAACTTTTTATTAAAACTGTAGACAAAATACATTATCATTGTTTTTAATCAATATCAAAATTATTGATTAGAGATAGAATTAAAATATCTAATAAGCATTCTGTTCAAACTATTGTTTGATTTTTTTCTCTGAAACAAATCAAAACCTTTCGAGCTATACAAACCCTCACATGGATGACAGTGGGCCATGGGCAATGTTTTGGACAGCATTGCTCTAATTCGTATTGCAATGCACTTAAATAAGCTTAAACAGAATTAAATTGGAGTACTGTGTAGATGAACTTTCATCATTTTGAAATTAAAGCATATTGTTGCGAATTAAAGTGATAATGTGAACATTATTTTATTTTTGTAATTTTTTTGCAAAAAAGATATAATAAAAGTATCGTTTAAAACAAATCAACAAAAAATTGTTGAGTACTAGATTAAAGATCAAATACAAAATCTGGTAAATGGATTAATTTATATTCCTCTGTAAAACTGAAATTCATAACATAGAATAATGCATTTTATGCCTTGTACATGCTATTATATTAATGAGAAAATGCATTTTTGGTAATATAATACATTGTCATTGCAATATAAAACACAATACAGTACTCAATATTATTGAAGAAGTTTTATTGGCTTTGAATGGAAGAATTGATATCCTTAATGCACATTATTCATGACTATTTAAATTAATGTTTTTATTTAAAACTATAGTTAATTTCAACATGTAATTAATTAAAGGTTTCACTTGCCATTAAAGAGAATTTAATTATTTATTTTAATTAAGAAAATATTTAAACTTAACACTAAAATTTGAGATTGCTTCTCGCTCAAGTAAATTTGGGACGCACTGTGCAAATCGTTAGACAATCAGAAATGGAGCATCTAAATCGCCTTCTTCCATTTCAACACAACACTGTCATAGGTGTGGGAAAATCTTCTCTTTCTATTGCATCAAAATTTCATTATTTATCTTTAAAGGAAATAACAAAAAAAAAAAAAATTGGTGTAAAATATTCACTAATGAGTATGGGATCTGTTGCTTCACATTTCATCAGTGAAACTTTTACACTAAGTAAAAGAATAAGTCAAGACAGGCAGCTTTGAGCTAGTATCTGTGACAGTGTCTTACATTATCAATTTGTTTCATAAAATTTTATAGATTTTTTTTTGTATTTGTCAGAAACTAAATTTTTTATATAGGTGTAAAAATATCACTTGCAGTTACAAACGTTAGATCCCTATTGTATTAGTTTCAGTAATTTTGTGGGAAAAGAATGAAATGATTGGAAGTTTAGTTTATTTTTCATTATACTGAACAATCTACATGTATATTATTTAGGTAACAATAATTCTAATTAATAATAGCCATTTAGTGCAAGCCTTTGTAAGTAATCAATGAATGCAGGAAGGTTTGTGCATAAAATCTCTATCTAATGCCTACTCATCCAACATTCCTAGACTAGTTTCTAGGTTACGGCATTCATTAGTGAGGAGCTTTGAATTTGAGAGCACTGCACCTAGATCTTAGGATCTAATGCAACCCTCTAGCAGCCACCTTTTAACTATTTGGTTAACTATAAAGCTGGGAGCCCAAGATGAAAACCCATAATGTTTCCAACTCAAGCTCATTGATTACTTATGAAGACTTGCACTTGGTGGCACTACTGTATGGAGAGTTTGGTATTCTTATTAACAGCACATGTAAGCATATGAAATGGTGATCATATGTTTTGATGGTTTTATACCTATTCTGCTCATAGGATAATGGTGACTGTGGTTTTTGAAAAACCAAAGATACCAAAATGTATAGATGCTGAACTGAGTTCAGATCTATATGACTTTACAAGCAAATGAGCTTGAGTTGGAAACATTACGGTGTTTTTATCTTGAGCTCCTAGCTTTATAGTTAACCAAATAGGTAAAAGATGACTGCTAAAGGGTTGTATTAGATTTTAAGGTATAGGTACTGTGCTGTCAAATTCAAAGCTCTTCACTGATGGGAGCCACAAGCTAGAAACTAGTCTGGGGATGTTGGATGAGTAGGCATTAGATAGGGATTTTATGTACAAACTTTCCTGCATCCATTGATTACTCATGAAGGCTTGCATTTGGTAGCACTACTATGGAGAGTTTGGTACTCTTATTAACAGCATGTATAAACATATGAAATAGTGATCTTGTGATGTTTTGATCGTTTTAAGTGGCATTACATTGTAGGTCTCTTTTTTGTTGGTGATTTGACTTTTTTTATCTTTTCACAGAACAATGTAAAAGATACGGAGATATAGTTATAGAAAAAAATTTGAAAATTAAATTCAGTGAAGCAAAAGTCTTAAGATATTAGTAATTAATAGAAAAAAATTAAGACTGAATGTCTGGGGAAAATGAAGGAGTATAGATATTTAAGTACTCTGTTAAATAGGAAAAGGAATTAAATTAACTATTATGAATTAGAGCCGCAATAAAAAAAGCAAAAAATAGGAAGATATTGTTTAAAAATCTGACATATTTCTCATATAACAAATCTAAGGTATGTAGAATATTTGGATAGAAGAATTGATATCTGCTTTTAACATTCGGAAATAAAGCACTTTCTACTGGCCAGGGGACTAGGAAATTTATCAAATAAAATTTAAAAGGCTGATGGACTTTAAATAGTGAATTATGAATAACAAATAGGTCTACTTAAAGAGATATGAACTAGATCTATTTTTAATAAAGAAAATTAAAAGCAAATTATAAATGTCTGGAAGGGTACAATATATAGGAATGAAAATAGATTAGTATAATAATACTTATTGGATTGAGGAAAGTTCATTCAAATTGTAGGCTAGAAAGATTTTATACTAAACTATTTTGCAAATTCTGATCAGATGCAAAATAGCCTGATATTTGATGATTCAACATATATTGCTTTTATGTTGGCATATCTTTTGAATATAAATATATAATGTAGAATTGCAAACTTTTTGTTTTTATGTTTTTTGCTCAATTGAGAATCAATAATAGATAAGCCGCACCGACTTTTTTAACAATTTAATTTTTTGAGCATGTTTTTGCTGCATTATGATTAGTCATATCATAAAACATTCTCATTCTAATACATGATTCCTAATTATTGGTAAAAAGACTCGTAACAAATCATTTTGATAAACTTGCAAATACAATTTGACTTTTCATTTATCAATGCCTGTTTATTCAGTCTGATAAAAGAATTCCTCTTTCTTCCGAGATTCACTCATACATACTGTAAATAAATGAACATTGATATTCGAAAAGACTGAAATTTATTGTTAGTGGTGATCTTAGTTCACAAATTAATCAAGCCAGTTTAACATTTTATATATTATTTCTAATTAATTATTACAACAGCATGTTAATAACTTTGACAATGGCTTAAATATGTAAGGTTTAGGATTATTCTCAAAACATAGAACATTCTGGTTCTAAAACGTTACGCATAATTATTGGGAAGCAGATTCGTAACATAAACTTGCAGATACAATTTTACTTTTCATCTGTCAATACCCATTCATTCTGTCTGATAAAAGAAGAATTCCTCATTCATTTAGCCTCCAACTGCATATTTTGTAAATAAATCAACATTGATATCTGAAAAGGCTCAAATTACGACTGATCTCGGACTTAAAAGCATCCTGATATTAGAAACTTTTGCCTTATGTTTTTGCTACCATTTGTTTAGAAAGTTACAATAAATTTTTGCTTTTAGATATGATAATTGCAAATAAACAGGCTTTTGACCTGATTTTTTTAATAATTCAATTTTTTTCATTAATAAGTATATTATGGAAATTATAGTCTTTTTACATATTTTTGCAATGCTATAATGAGTGAATTAAAACTATTCAGAAGTATAACTTTCGGAAAGTTGATATAGACATATATAGAAAATATCTTACAAATCCATAACTATGAGAGATTGGAAATAGATTTCGTTAAGGAAAAAGAAATACAGTTATAGAAATGAATACGAATGGAAAAAAAATAGTTTACAGATATACGCAAAAAATGTATGGAGCAAAAGTTTAATGAATAGTGCTACGTCTCTGACTGACACCAGTCGAAAGCTAGCTAAGCACGTTAAGTTAAACTATTTATTAAAGCTTTGCTCCATACATTTTCGGTGTATATTTTGATACATTGTATTTGAGATAAAGCTCATATTACCTTCATTAGTTTATAGATATATAAGAATATAAATAATGCATTATATTTTGAAAGTAAATAGGAATTCTGGAATATACTGTAAGATGGATTAAACCACTAAACATCACATCATCCCCATTTCTTATGGATTATGAGTTATTATATTAGCAGGATTATCTGTCAATTGTGATTGATTATATAGAAGAAAATGCAATTGATAGATATATTAAAAATAAAGAAATTATAGAATATTATAAATGTGTTATGATATAACTGTAATGGTGAATAGTAGAAGTATTGAATAATAATAAATACAGTTTTAGTTTACAATAGAAAAGGAAGAAAAGTGATTAAAATATTTAGTCTTTTTTTTAAAAAAAAAAAAAAAGATTAATGGAGGAATACTTATAAAACAACATTTATTTTTAAAATGTAAGATGTTGAAAGAGGAACAGCATAAGTTATGAAGAGAATTGAAATCAATTAATATATACAGTATATGTGCTCTGCGCACAGATAATGAAGCTATTAAACGTAAGTAAAATTATCAAAAATTATCGCCAAGCGCTTTTGGGACAGTTTATAGTCCCATATTCATGGCAAATTTATGCAAATTCATATGAAGATACTATATAAACCATTTTCGAGACAGAGAAAAGCAGGCCTCTCTTCTATTAATTGCTGCTGGGTCGCTTACAATGAGCATAAGAATCAGAATAAGCTTTTATGACAAATGCGAATGATAAATATTTTGAACGAATATTTGAATTAACAAAATAGCTTTTATTAAACAAGATAGGAAAGGAAAAGCGATTGTATTAGTGCTAACAGAATGATTTAGCAATGATAAATTTGATATAAAGGATGTCTAGCAATAACTGCTTAACCCTATGGAGTATTTACATTTTTATTATTGAAACTACATATTTAAAAATAGGGAAATATACATTTAATTATAGAAAAAAATAAATTTTTGAACAATCTAAGGATGTAGATAGTTGATGCCAACTAGATATGATTTACTACCTAAAAGAAAAACTGAGAAAATATCTACAAATAAACAAAATATGTCTGCATAAAATGATTCCTTATGCGAATCTGCAAAATATGTAATTCATATCTTTGTAATATCTTTGTGGATCAATGGAGAAACATTGAAATTGATGTGATTCCACTTGAAATTAGAGACATAAATATTAAACAAACAGTAGCATAAAGGGTCAGGAATTATTTTCATTATTTAAAAGTTCTATAGTAATGGTTCTATGATAACCTGCCTCTTCTTTTATAATAAGGAATTTAAATTGTACTTCTACTGAGTACTACGTATGACAATTTATTGTGTCAATGGAATCTAGTTATCTGCAGCAATGATTAACCTAAATGTCAGTAGTCATGTTAATGGTATCAGTACACTAAAAAAGTGACCATCTGTTTTCTCATGAGAATCATGATGATTCTGGTATCGCAGTGATGTGCACAGGAAAAAAAAAAAGTATTTGGTATGCTATATATCCTCGCAGTTTGTAATAGTGACTCCTGTCTTCACTCGTAGATAGTTATATATTTTGGTTTAGTATATGGATAGTAGATGGCTAAATCAAATGACTCTCTCAACCGGTTTGTAACTATCACATGATCACCATCTCATACTCGCATAATTATTGTAAACAAAGGCAAAACTCTCCATGCAGTAGTGGATGAGTAGGCACTAGATAGGGATTTTATGCACAAGCCTTCTGGCATCCATTGATTACTCTGGTTGGCACAGGATGGCACTACTCTATGGAGAGTTTTGCCTTTGGTTTGTAACTAAACATCTTTTGTTCAGGTGAAAAGAATTGATATGTGCGATTAGAAATATATTCCTCGAACTTTTTTCCATATTGTATTATTTTTTTATAAAAAAGATTTGCAATTATGGTATTTTTAAAATGTTTTAATTACATAACTGAATCTATAGTAAAAACTATTTATAATTTGATTCAGTTTGTTTTGTAGCTTTTTTCAAATTTATTTTTGAATTTTTTTTTTTATTTTTTTATAGAGGTGAAACTAGAATTATTGTAGAAAAGCCGTTTGGTAAAGATTTGGAAAGTTCTGAAGAACTCTCCAACCATTTGTCTAGCCATTTTGATGAAAGTCAGATCTATCGGATTGACCACTATTTAGGAAAAGAAATGGTTCAAAATCTTATGGTTTTACGGTAAGTAAATCGTTTTAAGAATTTTATAACTTTAATAAAAATTATTTTTTAATATAAAGGATTACATTCTTATATGAATTTATTTAGTCATGTTAACTCATATAATGATAAATTCTTCATTTAGATTAGTAATTATTTTACTTTTTTAAAAAAGAAATTGACTTGTGATTTGTCATTTAAAATAACTGTATTTAAAATGAATAAAATTATCTTTATTTTATATTTTATTTTAATTTTAGATTGAAATTTTTGATTTGAATGAGAATAAATATTAAACATTACAATTTATATAATTAAAACAATTACTTTTATTAAAAATGAGTAGTATAATTTAAAGTGATTGCTTAACATCTTCACACTCTCATTCCCAAATGCTTAAGATTTGCCCATACATAAACGTTTGGGTAGAAAGGATAGATGGATTCTTCTTTCTTTTCACAAAGACTTTATCTTGTGTTTGTAAGTGAGAGTATTTATTTATAGTTAAAAATCCATAAAGTGCATGTGCATTAGCTTAATGGCTGATTATTACCATTACAGTTTATAAAAACATCACACTATATAAAATAAATATCTCTTTTACATTTAATTATATAAGGGGCTTCTTAAAATTTATGATGTAGTTCTGGAATTGAAATGTTAGACTAAATTCTGTTAAGAATAAAACAAATTAAAGATGATTTAAATAACTGAAATAAATAGTTTAAACATTTGTTTTAAAAATGAATATATTTTCTGTTGTATGTGCTGTCTTAATGCTGAGATTTTTAATGATAATTTATTTTTTCTTTATCAATCTTAAAATATTTTTTTTCTAAAGATTTGGTAATAGAATACTTACTCCTTCATGGAACCGTGAAAACATATCTTCAGTGACAATCTCTTTTAAAGAGCCATTTGGAACAGAAGGCAGAGGTGGATACTTTGATGAATTTGGTATAATCAGGTAATATATATGTGCGTGTGTGTGTGTTCTTTTAAATAACATGATTATTTGTTATAAAATGTATAATTTTATCGGTCTTTTATAAGTTGCCAAGAAAAGACGTGTAAACTGATGTACCTAATGCATTAAGAGTATACTAAGTCATATGATCATTATTATCCAAAGCCCCTCGCAAATGAGTGTGGTCATTTTATTTTAAAAAAAAAAAGGAAAGATAGTAATAATATATTAGAAATGAATTTTTCAATGACATATATAATATGCAGCTTCATTAATCTGTTTATTTGATGTCTTAACTTTTTCTGCAACAAACTTTTCATTCTGAAAGATTTCAATATTCTCCATTGTATTTCATTCTCTGCTATATCTTTCCAATGGAAATAATTATATGATAATTGTATACTGTATATGTTGTATATAAAATGTAACAAAATAGCTAATATTCAAAAAAGCAATTCATTTTTGCCAATCTATTAAAGTTTATATATACCATACAATAATTAAAAGAACATAAGAGAATAGATCTTAGTAGGAAATAATATAAGTTTAAAATAAAAAAATCTGCAACCTGAATATTCAAAATCATATAACTCGTTCTGGATTCGAACTCAGACTTTCACACGACCCACCACTCTCAGTGCCATCTCATATTGCTGACCCACCTGATCACACACAAGTTGAAAAGATAAATAATCATATACGTATTTCATGCTAAACCAGCAATCATCAGTTGGTCCAGATTACTATCCTCACACACATATATAATCAGTGTTCAGCTTTATATTAAGATAGCCAATCCTTATACTTTAATGGACAGGCTTCAAAGTATTCCAACTCACAACTCTTCAGCCTTCCATTTCACTGAAAATCTGATGATGGAATGTTCAAAGCCCTTATCAGTGCCAAGGTTGTCATCCTACCCATGTTGACATATTAGTCATTCTGACCCCTCATGTACAGGAGACTAATCCATTTATACATACATATGCGAGGGATGGTCAGTCGTGTGAAAGTCTGAGTTCGAATCCGGCATATATAACATATACAAATGCAACTTTAAGCCTGTGCAATATATAACTCATTCTGGTAAATAATTATAGGTTGGTTCTCATTGATATATAATCTTTTCTTATCAGAGCATCAATCTAGTTTGATTATTGTAATATTTTACCTTTCAACTAATAATAATTAGATACCAATTACATTCTATTATTATTAGGTGGGAGGGGAGCTTGTTCGGAAATCTTCAGCTCTCTGAAAAAATTTCCAAGTTTTGCTTACATTTGAACTTCAAATATGAGTCATATGATGCAAAATATTTAAATGATATAGAAAATAAATGTACTTTGATTATTTCCAAACTCTTTTTGCTAAATTACTTTGTGAAAAAAAAAAAAAAATCTCTAACAAACAAACAAACAAACAAAAAAAAAAAAAGCTACAGTATTAATTACTGTATTTTTCTTTTCATTTTTGATCATGCTGTACTATCTGTATTGATAAATTCAATTGTAAAATGGGTGATTGATTGTCTTAAAGAAAATGTTATTACTGGTACTACTATTAAAACGCTTATAATGTTCTGCTTGTTTTAGTGCAATGTGAGAGTAGTGGTCTCTGGAGTTCAAAGTCCATGGTCTTAACTTCAACTCATCTCATTTCCAGTGTTTGAACTTCTTATGAATTCTGGAGTTCAAGGTCCATAGTCTTAACTTTAACTCCTGTCATTTCCATTGCTTGAACTTCTTATGAACTTTTGAGTTCAAAGTCCATAGTCTTAACTTCAACTCATGTCATTTCCACTGCTTGAACTTCTTATGTACTCTTGAATAAAAAAGCTGTTTGATTGTTGTTATTTTTTTTTTTTTTAACATTTATAATATGAATACTGAAAAAGAAGTTAACTGTTATATGTGTATGCAATATATATTTATATTAAATTCTAAGAGCTAGGAATGCTAAATAAGGAAAGCGTCAGTGTAGATGTATTTTAAAACTTGAGCTAAGTGCTTTCAATATAATAACCAAGATATCGAAAATGCTAAGATCAAGTTTTAAGATATGTCTATACTGAAGCTTTTCTTATTTAATGTTTCTTTCGCTTAGAATTTAATTACAATTCATTTTAAAAAAAGTTTATCAATTTATATATAAGAACATAAAAACTTTTGGATAATACATTAGCTTTTTGCGTAGAGAAATTATTCCATCCAGTGCACAAAGATTCCTATTTAAAATTTCTAAAATCTTCGATACGGTCAACAGAATATTTCCTCACTGAATTAGATTGCCAGCATTTGGTGAAATCACATTCATCTTGTCAAGGTTGTTGAATCATAATTGGAATGGATTAGCAAAAATGTTTGTATTTTGCTTTACAGTCAGTTTTTATTTTCCACCTACAACTGTGAAAATCTTTATTATAATATATATATATATGTGTGTAAATTAAAACAGAATAACTATGTAGCCATAAAGATACTAATTAAATTTTTTTACAAAATTTTCTTTCTACACATGCCTTCATTTATTAAACGAATGTAAAAAGTGCTTGTAATTTTATTAATATTTTTATTGCTTTGTGTTTATTTTATTTTACTACATATTAATAAATTTAAAGATACTCATTAAATAGTGATGATCTTTGATACTTATGATCTGGTTTTGAATTCCAACTTAGTTAAATCATGGAAATTAGTTAAATTCTTTCAGCTTTCAGATAGTTAACTTGCAGCCATTCTAACTAACTATTCAAAATTGATTAGTAGATGAAGAATGGTCCTTTTTAGCTGGAGAGTGAAACAAAAACAGAAAGCTGCTAAAATGCTCTCTACCTGACAATTGCTATGCCTGGTCAAAAGTGTTTTTTCTTTCATGGTTCCGCTATAAAGACTGTTGGAAAAGCTTTTGTTCTATAGTGAGCTATTTAAAACTTGTTTTACCATTTAGCTATAAATAAATATTAGATATTGTATGTATATTGTGCCATTACAATTTAGTCACTAGCTAAATTTATAGTAATGTGCATGTAGAAAAGATAAACCAAAATCATCATCACATTTTTATATAACAATAAATGAAGCTGTAGGGCATCCAAGTTCAAACCCTACAAGGTCCAGTTCTAAAAGCTTTAGATAGAAAGAGAGTGGGTCAACAATTATATGCTTTACTTGTTTGTGTGTTAATAAATCTCAAAAAGAGCAGCACACACATTTAATATTTAAATTTTCTGTTAAAAAGCAAAGTTATAACGCATACGTATAGGCAGTGTATGTGTAAGCTATTTAATTGTTTTATATTTCAAATATTCAACATTTTAACTTTCTTTAAAACTAACCTATGCTTGATCAATTCTAATATCTTATTCTATACTTCTATTTTGCTTTTCTATAATTGTAATTGGGATTTAAAAGTTACAGATTTAATTAAATAATAGGGTTATAATTACTAAGCTAGCAATTATATTATTTAATGTTAGTTTATGAATGATTTGAAATAATGAAGTATGTGTGTACATTACATACAGAAATTTACATTTATTAAATATTGAAAGAAAAGGAAGGGTTAAATCTGTCAAATTATTTTTTTTGTACAATTTTATGTTAAAAGAGGAAATCTGTTGAATCAGATATCTATTTTTGTAGCAATTTTGTTTTTGTAAATGATTGTTTGTCACTTTGGGAGCTTAATCTGGGTGGGAACTCTAATTTTGAAATTGTCTTATCTTAAGATCTAAAGAAGGAAGCTCAAAAATTTGAAATGTTACCTAGGTGTAAAAAAAAAAGGAAAAGGATTAAGTCTATTTTTTTTTTAAAACAAAAGTGTCTGGAAAAAGGATTAAACTTTTCAGTTGAAAAATAATTTAGTTGAAAATAAATTAGAGATCTAATTAAAACGAATTTGTCCAAAAATAGCAAGTGACGCTATCTCTGATTGGTTAAGTTAGCTAAAAATTGGATATAAAAAGCTGTCTGGAATTATTATTGTGATTATGATTCAGATTATTAGACTATTAAATTGAATGTTGAAAATATAAGAAATGGCTGGCTAGAAAAATTATATGTATGTCCCATCTTTGCCGACCATCTGGGGAAGCTGCACATCATATAGGAAAGAAAAGATGTTGTGTCTAAAATAATATTCTACACCTTTCAACTGACCAGAGAAATAAGATGTTTTTAATAGAAGGAAGAAAACACCCCCCCCCATTCGATGAAAGATGAATTAATCTACCGATAAATATTAATCATCAAGTCCAATTAATTGTTCCAACAACTGATTTTAAACTCAAGAAAATTTATAAATGTGAAAACAACTGCTGTATTTCATCCACTAAAAGAATCATGCTTGACAGGAAGAGAAGAAAAATTAATATAATGATTTCCAAATTGTCCACTAAAGCAAATAACCTCAATAGAGTCATCATCATCAAATAGTTATACACCTCAAGAAAGAGATTGTTCCCACGTAAAATGGAAATGGTAGCTGCAGAAATATAGACATTATACAAGACAAGTTTGAACCCTTGGAAATTCACCACAAACAAAAGATCGGTAATATGACTTTTTATATCTATTTTCTTTATGATATCAGAGTCTTAATAAACATTTTAGCAATAAAGTGGTATATTTTATTTAAAGAACTTTTAAAGACTATTCAGATCGATTAAAAACAAGAATGTCTTACTAATAATAACTTTGAGCTTCATAAATGATCTTGAATGTATCAAAATTATTTGTTTATTAATTTTACAGTTATGAAATATTAATGTGTAAAACAATTTTTTTTATGGTATTATGATTTTAGTTTTAACTAATATATTATTATTATTTTGGTTTTAAATAATATTTTGTTATTATGGGATAAAACACGCACATACATAATAATATTTTTATATGTGTATAATTGCGAGTGAATGTGAAGTAACAAGTAGTATTAGAATATTAGATTATTTTGTTTCAAGTTAAGTATAGCATTTCAGAGGTAGAAGAGAGGGGGAGAAAATAATTTAAAACTTGTTTCTAAAACTTGCTCTTTCAATTCTATTAACATTTTTTTTTAACATTCTACTTACATGTTAGATTTATAAAGTATGTGTGCTAATGAGCAGATAATATTTTTTTTCTTGAAATACTTTTCTCATGGAGTGAAAATCATGGTCAATGTGACATCCAACTTAATACAAAATACATTTGAAGGGAAAGGGGGAAGAACTTGAAATTAATCTGAGGATTGTTATATAATCAATTATTATTGTTATTATTATTCATATCAATTTTCATGTTTATCTAGAAATTTTTATGTATATGTTAGAAATGCAGTAATAAATATTAGTTTGTTTTATTAAACGAGGCGTATATATTTCATTAAGTGTAGTCTTTGTTAAGTGTGAACATTCATCATCATCAGTGGTTGAATATTAGTTATTTAAGATATAAGTAAATATGCTAAAATTAAGCAATAATTATGAATTTCTTTATAAAAATTAGTTTTATGTTTAGGCTTAGTCCTAGAGCTGTAGTTGAAACCATTGTCATTATCGTTATTATTATCATTATCATCATCGTCATCATCAACGTTTTAATTAATGAGCTGTTTAACTGTTTAAAGGCCATAAATAAATATTAATTTTATAATATTTAGTGATTTCTTAGTATTATTATAACCACATCCCATCATCTATTTCATGCAAGGATGAGTGAATTGCCATCCTAAATTAGTTATATATAATCTGAGCTAGTAAACTTATAAAAATGTTGAAACACATTTGTTATGCTAAGATCTAAGAAATGATTTATGTCTAATATACTCCACTTCGGTTTAAAGATGTTTTACTTTTACCTAAATATTAGTGCGTATAGTGATATGGCTCAAAAAGCAAAATCTCCCATTTTTATTAGAAATAAAGTACCAAAAAGGGGATTCAAACCCGGTACATGTGAAAGGTTATTAGATATAACCGTGTCTAGATTCAGATAATCTAGTGGCGCCCTGCTAGACCATATTCACTTAGTATTTGTTTAAACATGCACTTAACATCAAACCAAGAAATGAAAGTGGATAAAACCTACTGTCTGTATACCTGAGTTATATTTTATTGAATTACTAGTGTACTCACCTCACGTGATTTCATATACCTGAGTTATAATACTTGTTATTAATAATTTGCTTATAATTATTGATAGTGGGATATCTTGAGAAATCCAACGTTATTTTAAATATTATGATCTTATATATATTGTAGACAACTCAGATATGGTAATAGTTAATTTTGTTACACTAGTTATTTGAACCACCTTTAAATTTGTTACAATGGACACCCAACTGGGGCTTGATATTTTACCATACACCTGAAAAAGGGAGTCTATAGAATGATAGGAGATGTGTGGTTAAAAATAGAGAAATTTTTTTTAGTAAAATTTTTTTTTCAGTAAAAATTTTTTTTTGTCTTACAAAATTTTCTTGGCCAAACAGTCTTATTTTAGATTTGTATATGATGATGTTTAATATGATTTAATTTTTCATTGATGATGATAAAATGGGTACAGCCAAAACAGCTTAGTTTTGTTTTATCAATTTTGAAAATAGAGATGAATATCACAACTTAAGACAAAGGTGAAATAAATAATAGAATTTTTTTTTTTGTTTGTTTTGGAACATTAAAATGATTTATTGCCAGATAGGATAGGCATAGTAATAGTGATGAATTATGGAATAGTAGTCTCATGTGTGTTTGGGGAGTTCATTTTGTAGAAAAGTCTATGATTTTAGAGGTTTGATTGGATGGTTGATCGTTGGAGTTTGGTTGGTTAGATTGCAGTTTTGATGATGAGTGGAGAGTTTTGTCATTGCCTTGAGAATGCTGTGTATTTTGTGTAACTTATGAATGATCAAACCCATTCACTGCTCCAACCCAATTTATAAGTTATCTTTATGTTATCATGAAGCAGTTAACAGCAGACCTGCCATGATACCAGCCTATAAGTCTCCAAGAGAGAGAGCACGGCATAGTTTTCCAATCAAGTTTATATGTTATTCTTATTTTATCATGAAGCAGTTAACAGTAGTTCTGCCATGATATCAGCCTATAAGTCTCCAAGACAGAGAGCAAGGCTTAGTTTTCTGTAGTCTATAATAAGCAGGGCATTCTTTGATACTTGCCACATAAGACTCCAAGAGAGAGAGCAAGGCATAGTTTATCTACTTTAGCCCCTAAGACTTAAAATACATCTTTTATTGCAACAGAGTTTGCATCATTCAATCAAGGGTTGTAGTAGTTAATAGTGATCGAATTGGGATGATCTTCTGAGTGCTCGTGATGCATTGTGTGATTATAGTGCTGTGACTGAATTCTTTTATTTATCTCAAGATTGTGAACTGCTAGTCATTCTGTGGACTGTCAATATCTGTCGGATTTCTGGGAGAATGGATGAATGTATAATTTGGGCTATTACAGACAGACATGCACTATATAGATTATTGTTGTGTAGTTCATTAAATAAGGATATTAAAATTTTTTTTTGTTGTATTTGTAATGCATAATAAGGTGAAAAGCAAATCAGTCAGTTGGTCAGAGATAGGTGTCAGACAAGGAGAGGATGTGTGGATTTTTGATGGTCAGGGAAGCACAGATGGGATATATATAGTTTTATAACATGAGTGAACTAAATTATAGTATGGAAGAGGTTATGGAAGAGGAAGGTGCCCCAATACCAGGAATCAGTGATCGTTTTCATACTGAAGAAGAGGATGGGGAGGTTTTCTTAAAACAAACACAAGAGGAAAGAGAGGAAGTAGAGGAAGATGCCTTTAATGTTAGTAGCAATAATACGGCCTCAAGTGTGGAAGTAGATGAGGAGCCGGAAGTTGGCCAGATTCAGATAGAAAATAAAGCACCATTAGACATGGAATTAATGATGCTGCAGATGTTCCAAAGTATAGAGAGTCTAAGAGAAGATAGTAAGCAAGGGATGGTAAATCTAGAACAAAAGATAGAGAAAAATAATAAAAGTATGGTAAATCTAGAACAAAAGATGGAGAAAAGTATAGAGAGTCTAAGAGAAGATAGTAAGCAAAGGATGGAAAATCTAGAACAAAAGATAGAGAAAAATAATAAAAGTATGGAAAGTCTAGAACAAAAGATAGGTCAATCTGTGGAGAAAAGTATAGAAGGTTTAAGGGTAAATCTAGAGAACTCTATTGACAATAACAACCAAATGATCATAGCTTTGGAAACTAGGATAGAAGGGTCCAACATAGAGTGTAAAAATAGATTTGCATCATTAGAGGAGAGGATAGAAGGAGTGTGTAGATCTATGGAAGTCACCAAACAGGAGGGCTGTCAGGGACTACAGTCATTAAAGGCTCAAGTGGAGCAGTCTATTGAAGAAAATAAGAAAGAGATTGAGTTAGTTAGGAATGAGGTCCATGGGTTGGTCTCCCAATCCATATCAGAATGCATAGAAAAGAATGCCGAAATAACTTCTGCAGGAATTAGTATCAGATTAGAGGAGGTGGTAGCCAAAGTGGACTCATATAAGGAAGCCACTTTGGGCTGTGTAGATCAGGCCCTCACTATGAAAAATAAGTTTAGTGGCTTAGAAAAGGAAATACGAGAAGTTAAGGGAAGCATGGCCAATGAGTGTGTACAAATTGACCAAAATCTTAGGAAAGAATTGGGGAAACAAATGGATAGCTTTAGGGAGGAGATAGTAAAAAGGGACAAGTCAAGTTCTTTAGAAGAGGGACCCAGAATGAATCAACATGAATTGGGTGTTATGTTGGAAAAGGTTGAGGAGAACCAGAAGGCCTATGTTGTGGAATACATGAACCCCAAGATGGATGATCTCTACCAGAAAATAGGGGAATTAAAAGATCTCTACCATAAAAGCTGCAGGATCAGTCAAACCTAAATTCAGGGCAGAACGATGGTAGCACCAGTCCAGATGACTGTAGGGATAGCTCAGAACAGAGTCAGTCAGAGAAAAGGATGCCTATTTTAGGTAAAAATCCACAAGTTAAAAAATTAGTAGATAGGGCTGACCATACCAGTAAAGATGAATATAGAGTAGGAGGGTCAATGACCTCAAATTTAATTAAAATTAAGGCCTTTAGTGGGGAAAGCAGGGAGAACCCCTTAGAGTATCTGTATACCTTGGAAGAACTCTTTTATGTGTGTAGGCTGAGTGAACAGGAAAAGTTGGCCATTGCCTGTAACCATCTTTATGCCTATGCTAAGGAGTGGTGGCGGTCCCTATTTGATAAGCCCACTACCTTTGGGGATTTTCGTTGTATTATCTTAGCCTGTTTTTGGAGTGAAGATAGGCAGGACCAGGTGCGCTACCAGATTACACAGGAAAAGTATGGTGGTACCAAGGGTAGCTATACACAATTTTTCAGAGGGCAGGCGGTTAAGTTGAAAAGTCTGACTGCATTTCCCCTCTCAGAGCACCAAATCCTGAGAATACTCTGACACAATCTTCCCCGAAGCATTGAACAAATGCTAATTGCTGCTGATTGCCACAGTATAGAGGAAGCATCAGAAATCCTGGATGCTCTAGAAATTTCAGAGCTAGATTCAGAGACTAGGCCCAAGAGCACCAAGGATAGGTATAGTTATAATGTCTCTAGTCTGAATCTAGGTGATCAGACACGTGATCAGAATTTTGGTAGTTATGGATATAGGAATAATTATAGGGCTAGGCCTCCTAATCAATCCTGGGGAGATTCTGGGGATAGTGTTGTGAAGAAAGTAATTCCTAGAGACAAGCAACCCTCTACCAGTGGAATTACCACAGTGCTGAAAAAGCCAAAATGAAAAAAAATAAAGATCTCAAAAGGGACTGAATGTATGTTTGCAATTTTATGCAGACCACAATATGCTTTGTACAAAGGAAAAGATCTCCAAATAAATCAGGATGCTAGATTTTCTAATGAAAAGTATGATGTTTGCCAGTAGTTAAAATTTTTTTTATATATATATTATTAGTGTGTTTATTATTATTAGTGTATTTTATTAATTAGGATTTTCTTTATTAAATATAGTTAAAACAAAAGTGCTGATGATTTTATCCGAAGGGGGGGGGAAGTTGTGCCATTACAATTTAGTCACTAGCTAAATTTATAGTAATGTGCATGTAGAAAAGGTAAACCAAAATCATCATCACATTTTTATATAACAATAAATGAAGCTGTAGGGCATCCAAGTTCAAACCCTACAAGGTCCAGTTCTAAAAGCTTTAGATAGAAAGAGAGTGGGTCAACAATTATATGCTTTACTTGTTTGTGTGTTAATAAATCTCAAAAAGAGCAGCACACACATTTAATATTTAAATTTTCTGTTAAAAAGCAAAGTTATAATGCATACGTATAGGCAGTGTATGTGTAAGCTATTTAATTGTTTTATATTTCAAATATTCAACATTTTAACTTTCTTTAAAACTAACCTATGCTTGATCAATTCTAATATCTTATTCTATACTTCTATTTTGCTTTTCTATAATTGTAATTGGGATTTAAAAGTTACAGATTTAATTAAATAATAGGGTTATAATTACTAAGCTAGCAATTATATTATTTAATGTTAGTTTATGAATGATTTGAAATAATGAAGTATGTGTGTACATTACATACAGAAATTTACATTTATTAAATATTGAAAGAAAAGGAAGGGTTAAATCTGTCAAATTATTTTTTTTGTACAATTTTATGTTAAAAGAGGAAATCTGTTGAATCAGATATCTATTTTTGTAGCAATTTTGTTTTTGTAAATGATTGTTTGTCACTTTGGGAGCTTAATCTGGGTGGGAACTCTAATTTTGAAATTGTCTTATCTTAAGATCTAAAGAAGGAAGCTCAAAAATTTGAAATGTTACCTAGGTGTAAGAAAAAAAAAAGGAAAAGGATTAAGTCTATTTTTTTTTAAAACAAAAGTGTCTGGAAAAAGGATTAAACTTTTCAGTTGAAAAATAATTTAGTTGAAAATAAATTAGAGATCTAATTAAAATGAATTTGTCCAAAAATAGCAAGTGACGCTATCTCTGATTGGTTAAGTTAGCTAAAAATTGGATATAAAAAGCTGTCTGGAATTATTATTGTGATTATGATTCAGATTATTAGACTATTAAATTGAATGTTGAAAATATAAGAAATGGCTGGCTAGAAAAATTATATGTATGTCCCATCTTTTCCGGACCATCTGGGGAAGCTGCACATCATATAGGAAAGAAAAGATGTTTTGTCTAAAATAATATTCTACACCTTTCAACTGACCAGAGAAATAAGATGTTTTTAATAGAAGGAAGAAAGCATTCACCTGCATTCGATGAAAGATGAATTAATCTACCGATAAATATTAATCATCAAGTCCAATTAATTGTTCCAACAACTGATTTTAAACTCAAGAAAATTTATAAATGTGAAAACAACTGCTGTATTTCATCCACTAAAAGAATCATGCTTGACAGGAAGAGAAGAAAAATTAATATAATGATTTCCAAATTGTCCACTAAAGCAAATAACCTCAATAGAGTCATCATCATCAAATAGTTATACACCTCAAGAAAGAGATTGTTCCCACGTAAAACGGAAATGGTAGCTGCAGAAATATAGACATTATACAAGACAAGTTTGAACCCTTGGAAATTCACCACAAACAAAAGATCGGTAATATGACTTTTTATATCTATTTTCTTTATGATATCAGAGTCTTAATAAACATTTTAGCAATAAAGTGGTATATTTTATTTAAAGAACTTTTAAAGACTATTCAGATCGATTAAAAACAAGAATGTCTTACTAATAATAACTTTGAGCTTCATAAATGATCTTGAATGTATCAAAATTATTTGTTTATTAATTTTACAGTTATGAAATATTAATGTGTAAAACAATTTTTTTTATGGTATTATGATTTTAGTTTTAACTAATATATTATTATTATTTTGGTTTTAAATAATATTTTGTTATTATGGGATAAAACACGCACATACATAATAATATTTTTATATGTGTATAATTGCGAGTGAATGTGAAGTAACAAGTAGTATTAGAATATTAGATTATTTTGTTTCAAGTTAAGTATAGCATTTCAGAGGTAGAAGAGAGGGGGAGAAAATAATTTAAAACTTGTTTCTAAAACTTGCTCTTTCAATTCTATTAACATTTTTTTTTAACATTCTACTTACATGTTAGATTTATAAAGTATGTGTGCTAATGAGCAGATAATATTTTTTTTTCTTGAAATACTTTTCTCATGGAGTGAAAATCATGGTCAATGTGACATCCAACTTAATACAAAATACATTTGAAGGGAAAGGGGGAAGAACTTGAAATTAATCTGAGGATTGTTATATAATCAATTATTATTGTTATTATTATTCATATCAATTTTCATGTTTATCTAGAAATTTTTATGTATATGTTAGAAATGCAGTAATAAATATTAGTTTGTTTTATTAAACGAGGCGTATATATTTCATTAAGTGTAGTCTTTGTTAAGTGTGAACATTCATCATCATCAGTGGTTGAATATTAGTTATTTAAGATATAAGTAAATATGCTAAAATTAAGCAATAATTATGAATTTCTTTATAAAAATTAGTTTTATGTTTAGGCTTAGTCCTAGAGCTGTAGTTGAAACCATTGTCATTATCGTTATTATTATCATTATCATCATCGTCATCATCAACGTTTAATTAATGAGCTGTTTAACTGTTTAAAGGCCATAAATAAATATTAATTTTATAATATTTAGTGATTTCTTAGTATTATTATAACCACATCCCGTCATCTATTTCATGCAAGGATGAGTGAATTGCCATCCTAAATTAGTTATATATAATCTGAGCTAGTAAACTTATAAAAATGTTGAAACACATTTGTTATGCTAAGATCTAAGAAATGATTTATGTCTAATATACTCCACTTCGGTTTAAAGATGTTTTACTTTTACCTAAATATTAGTGCGTATAGTGATATGGCTCAAAAAGCAAAATCTCCCATTTTTATTAGAAATAAAGTACCAAAAAGGGGATTCAAACCCGGTACATGTGAAAGGTTATTAGATATAACCGTGTCTAGATTCAGATAATCTAGTGGCGCCCTGCTAGACCATATTCACTTAGTATTTGTTTAAACATGCACTTAACATCAAACCAAGAAATGAAAGTGGATAAAACCTACGGTCTGTATACCTGAGTTATATTTTATTGAATTACTAGTGTACTCACCTCACGTGATTTCATATACCTGAGTTATAATACTTGTTATTAATAATTTGCTTATAATTATTGATAGTGGGATATCTTGAGAAATCCAACGTTATTTTAAATATTATGATCTTATATATATATATTGTAGACAAATCAGATATGGTAATAGTTATTTGGATAATCTTTAAATTTGTTACAATATATAATGGGACAATAGCAAATTTTTCCGCAGTGCCATCTAGATTTAAATTTATTAAAACTATAATATGTCCACTTAATGAATAATATATCTGTACTGTAATTTTCATTCCCTCCTTTTTTATGCAGAGTAGGAACTGATTTCATAATATATGGACCAAAGAGATGAAAAAGATGTATGATCACCAAGATGCATTTCATGCTAAACCAGCGCTTATCAGTTGGCCTAGATCACAATCTCTTGCACATATTTTTATCATTGTTCAGTATATATAGATAGCCAATTACTACACTTTAATAAGTATCAAATTTGCTACCCACTTGATGGAAGTGAAGTAATAATTTTAAAGTGAATGAATAATATTTATGTAGTGTAATTTTTATGACACCACACTCACACAAGGTAGGGACTGGTTTCTACCCACTTTTAACATCTTGTGGAGGGGTGTGATCATAAACATATGATGAAAGATATGATAAAATGTGAAAATATAAAACAATATTAAAACTATAAATTATATTATTTAGAAATACAAAATTTGAAACTTTTATTTACTAAAAATTACACTAATGAATTTCACTGTTGTACTAATTCCCAAAAAAGAAATAATAATTGTATCTAATATTATATTAATTATGATTATTATTTTATTTTATTCCTCAAAAATCATTTCTAAGACTAATTTTCTTGTAAAGTTGTCCACTATTCCTTGGAGATATGAGGGAAATAACATGCAAACATTCTGTTGTTAAATGTTATCTTTGTTTCTCTTTGAATTAAAAAAAAATGTCCTTCTAAACTTCTGGATTCTTAAGTAAAAATTTATATGAGGAATATTACTGGACATTCAAACCCTTCTTGCACAGTGGCTATTTACTTTGCTGTTTATTTTTTTCATCAAATATCATAAATTGTTTCACAGAAAATATATAAAAATCATTTAATATATAGGGTATATGAGCACAGACTTTCACATGATCCACCACTCACCTCTATTTCACATCACTGATACCCTTGAACACATATATGTTGAAAAGATATATAATCACCAATATACGTATTTCATGCTAAACCAGCAATCATCAGTTGGTCCAGATTATCATCACTACACATATATGCAATAAGTGCTCAGATATATATTAAGATAGCCAATCTTCATACTTTAATGGATAGGCTTCAATCCACTCCACCCTCCATCTCTTCAACCATCCATCCAATTGAAAATCTGATGATGGAACACACAAAGGCCACCCTGAGGCTGAGATTCTTGTCACACCCATGTTTATCGCCACCAATGTATGATGGAAGTCAAGATTTTCTTTCAAATAAAAGAAGGAACATGATGCAAGGTCTTCATGTGATATCTGAAACTATTTCTATTTTTCTAGACTTGGCAATAATCCTTGTTATATTTGATTTTCACAGACATCATTGGAAAATTATCAGTGTGTTGTAGATTATTCGCTGCCATTGAACTTATTCTCTTCAGAAATGCAACTTTTGATTGCCTCTTTTTATCATGCAGTGAGCAACATCGTGAGTGATCAATGACAGATTAAAAAAAAAGACATATCACTTTATTGCTTGGGAGTTTATAAGTTTGAGAACCAGACCTGCGAGCTCTAGAAATGATCCTGGAACCTCCCGATCTCAAGTCGGATGGTTTACCGACTATGCCGAACTGTGCAGGACAGTGATAGAGATTAAGGAACTTAATGTCGCTATAAGTGAAACTGTTACCAATCTCTTTGTAAGTGACTGCCAATAATAATTCTTGTATAAAATTCACTCCTAAGTAAATTATTTAAATATATCTTGACAGGTAATAAAAATTCCTGCTTAATTTTCTGATTAAGAAAAAAAATAGTAAAGCAATAATGGAACTATTATGCTTTATCATTCATCAGAAGTAGCATTTCCTAATCTGGACAGATCTACTTGAGAAAAGGAATATTCTTAAAATCATTTCAGCAGTCAATAGTATTTCTTATAACGTTAGTAAGAGTCAGCACTATCAAGAAGTGAACACATAATTTTTAATGATTAAAATGCATTTTGTATCTTCAGAAATTCTTTTTTTGAATCATCATATGAAAAATGATTTTTATTAAGCAGTAATAATCCATCTCATATTTTGCACATGAATCATCTCTACAAACATGGATAATCAGACACATTCGATAGGAAGATCAAAGTTATTCCAATTTATGTTTCAATTAATATAGGCTAGACTCTAAAATATTGACTTGGATAATGAAATAAGATTTTGGAGTCGTATTCTAGATGGCTATAGTCCCATATATTGTAACTGTTTCATAATTAGAAAAATCAATAGAAGAAACTAACGTAGGGGTTAATTTGGTTTTACAGATATAAATGAGTGTTGATGTCAAATTCGGATTAAACATAAACTAGAGGAATACATGTTACTTGTTTTAGTCTTATAGGATTTTGCTTTCACTAAAACCAGGAAATCACCATAATTGTAAATTTCACTTTATATATAAATGCAATTAATTAAATATAAAGATGCTAGAATAAATGTATTAAGAAGATCGAAACAATAGCAAACTATCATTAATGATTATGTTTAATTGTGCGGTTATACATTTGGATTTCTCAACCTATCTTTAGGCAGAGAATGTACATTCATTATTTATTAAAAAATATACTTACATCTTTTAAAATATACTTTAAAACTAATGAGGTGAGATGATTACCTTCTATATAATTATAGTTTAAAACTTTAACAACTTATAATAACAATAAACTTAAAAAGTAATGAACAAAGGATATCTTAAATTTAATTCAAATAAGTGACTCTTAATTAAAAAAAATTAAATTCTAAATAAATTCTTGAATAAATAATGAAAAACAAAATACATGCAAGAAGAAAATACTCCTAATAATGTTGATATTTGTATATATATCAATGTAATTTTAAAAATATATTTGTTATTTTAGGGATGTTATGCAAAATCATTTACTACAAATTTTATGTTTGACTGCAATGGAGAAACCTGTATCTATTCAAGCTGAAGATATTAGAGCAGAGAAAGTAAGTATCTCATATTTAACTATTTTATAATGTAGTGATATGTAAAAAATAATTCTTATGTGTAGCATTGATAATAATGTGTCTTTCTGTTATAATTAATAAAAATTGACAACTGTTAATAACTATTAAAGCTTTTAACCAGGTTGTTTAGTTTTTTAGGTAGCCACAATTAATTTGTGGATGCTTACATTCAAATTATTTGACCCCATTAGAAAAATAAATATGACTTAAAATAATAATTCAATTGTTTTAATTTATTTATATCTGAACACTTATTGGATATATGTTTAGAAATGATAATCTGGACCAACTGATGATTGCTGGTTTAGCAAGAAATATGTATATTAGTGATTATTTCTCTTTTCAACATATATGTGTTCAAGTGTATCATTGTTATGAGATAGAGTGGAGAGTGTTGGTAGTTTGAAAGTCTGTGTTCATATACCCTATATATATATTAGTAAGTAATTGTGATAATTTGGTATTACATCTACAGAACATTGTAAGCACACTCACACATTTATTGTTTATGAAATAATAAAAATGTCAAGTAAATCCTGACTTTAAATATTAACATCTTACAATATTTGTTGCTAAAAAATAGACTGGTTTAGAATACATCAAGTGCAAAAATGAATTAATTTATGTATTTCCTCTTCATGCATATGAACAGCCCTAAAATGTAATGCATATTGTTAACAGATATCATTATTATCTATTCATGGAAATATTAGTGACATCTATCTTAAGTCTGAACACTAGATGGTTTAGCAGTTAAAACATTCAGATAAAATCAGTCTTATTATCATTGTTATTGTAAAAAGTTATTTAACCATTGAGTAAATTAAAATGCATTAATATAGCTTTTTTTGAATGTAATTATAAGGTTATGATTACAAATTTTAATAAATCAAACATCACATGATCACCATTCTTTATGCTTACACAAGCTGTATCGATTGATTACTCTGGCTTGCACTGAGTGGCGCTACTGTATGGAGAGTTTTGCTTATGTGAAATTTTAATATACTTATGATATATGTAATCATGGCCTTTCAGAGAAAATGCGAGGCCTGGGGCAACTAATATTTTAGAAGCCCTTCAAAATTTAAAATAAGAATGTGGAGAGAGAGAGAGAAGAAGAAATGAGAGTTTTTACTTACAGGGCCAAAAACAGAACTCCGAGAGCAGTTAGTTGTGAGTCACAGAAAAGAGCAAGCAGATTAGATTTAGATAGCACTTGGATAGGGTAGATTCACTCTAGCACTATTAGTATCATAAAACACCTTTGGCATAGAACTGACTGACAGGGGGCTGAGACTTGTAGTTCTGCACACCTTATCCCTAAATTGGCTTATGTTTTCAATTTGTGATATGCCTGCTTGGAAAAGTTTTTTTTGAATATTTTTTTGGAGAATTTAACTGTAAAATTAAAGCCGCTGTGACATCGCTTTGCCTTCTCCTATATTTTTGTTTAACATATTGAATTGCCAAGTTGAGACCTTAATATTGTGAGGCCTGGGGGGCCCCTTCTCCCCCGATTGGCTCGATATGTAATCCTAGTTTTCAAGAAATTAATATTAGCAGTTTTTGTTGTTTGTTTGAAAAGTATAATTTGAATTTTCATGCTGCATTTGTCTAAGAAAATGTATACATAATTATATAGGACAGCAGCTTTTTAAATATCATTTTTGTTCCGGAAATATTGCTGAATTAGGAATCCTTATTGTGCATTCAACATTTTAAAAAAATCTAGCTTACCAAAATTATATAAATATATGGATGTGACATCAATTGTGACTCCTTCCAATTTTGATGTTGAGGATTTGTTATTTAAGGAATGTATTATGATTGCACAATTATTTTTGAGTAGGGATGTTGACAATCTTGGTGGCTCCTACTGAAATACTGTTAATAGATGACATTAATATTACTGGGTGAAATAATTTGGAAATTTATGAATTTGAGAAGGATATACCTAATGGGAAAATTGATTTGCAGTATAATGAGGATATACTGTAGAGGATTAGGTTTGGAAATTAAATGTAAGGCAAATTTATAATTGGGTGAATCAATAGTTAGAGAGTGTGGGAATGTATTAATTAGAAAGAATGGAGAGAATATTGCAAGAGTGGGTCTACCAGATGCTGAGATTTTAGATATTAGAGTAAAAGAAAAAAACTAATGAAGGTAATAATGTTTAACATTATCTTTTCTTATTGCATTGCCAAATCCACATAATATTAAATCATCTATGCTTTTTTATTACTGCTTTACAATGCTTTTATTTCAACCCTCTGACAGTATCGATCATCTTCTTCAGGTCTATAAATAACAGTTCTGAAGAAGATCCACTGTGGCAATCAAAACTGTCAGCACCGGGGTTTGTAATAAAAGCATTGTAAAATGATTTAATATTATAATAATGTTTAGATCTAGTTTCTTATTCCTGTCCTTCATTGACTATAGCAAATAGCTTGAAATCATGATCTGAAGATGGAACTAAAGTTAGAGATAGTGAATGCTTGCTCTGACGTTTATGTAAACAAACATACACTTGACGGTGTTTTTGGTAGAACGCCATCTATTGTCATAAATACAAGCATTAGCAAGTTTTAACTTGCTTTTTGTTTTTAATAATGTTTAGTGTAAATAACGACAAATGATATAGGTGGGATACTGAAGAAACAGTGAGAAGATTTAGGGATATGATTATGTGTTTGAAGAAAAGAAATGTACAGGTAGGGTTAGCAGAATTATTAGCAAGTATTGCTTATATATAAATTTAAATAAGATTTGCAGAGTCTGAGATTTATGTGACAATAGTGATGTTATTTTTTTTAAAGATGTGGATGAATTTGATTAAAAGGTGTTACATTTATTAGAGAGGAAGACTGAAATATTATGTGAGTTAATTTATAATAAATTGTATTATTCATTAAACCAAAGAAAGGAATGGAATATATATATAATTAAAAATGCTATTTTGGAGCTCATATTTAGCACTGCAAATAAAATAAGGGAACATATCGATGAAGATAGAATGGTGGAGAATGTAAAGATAAAAAAGATTTTTTTTTTTTTGTTTTTTACAGAGGATACTTGTATCAAAGATATTGATATAAAACTTCGTTTTATAAATCTGTGAGAGGATAGAGATATAAATAATGGTATTTGAGAAAAATTATGCTTGTTCATAGAGACTCATTTGAGAGATGTAGAAGAATCAAATCTTCTGAAATGTTAATGGAAGGGGTAAATAAATGTGAAATGGATGAGTAGGGTATATGTTTTATTATTAAAAGGAATATCTTAGAAAAAAATTTGCAAAATATGGGTCAGATTGAAATTCAAGAAAAGTGAATAGGTGGCATATATATTCAACTAACTAGAAATAAGGATAAGGTGAAAGGATGAAATGAGAGTATTTTGGAATGTTTGCATAGAAATATAAATAAAGTTAGTAAAAATAGTAGTAAAATATTGTTTGAATTGAAAAATTAAAAAGGATGTATGAGAAACATGGATTGAAAACTGGAAATTTGAATAAGGTATATAAATGGAAGTAGGCAGAAACTAAAGTATACTGTTGATTATGTATTGATAGATAATGAGGAATTACAAAAATAGAAAGAATTAGGATGCTTAATAAGGAATAAAAAGAATACAGTAGTGATCATAATTTCATGTCGATAGAATTAGGGATATCTGAAAGGTTAGGTTCTGAGTTTTATATAAAAGTGAGTAGGAATAGATAGAAAAAAACAATGAGGAGCTATAAAGAGGCTGTTAAGAAATAAATTAGGAGAGGAAGAGATCGAAATTAGATGGGCTAGCTATTTAAGAAATAAAGAAATATTTAGAATGGAGTTAAAATGCAAATGAGATGAATTTAATAAGAAATTAACAGAAGAAATTAATAATGCCAGAAGGAAGGATCATAAGAAATTTTGGAAATATATAAAGAAAAGAGATAAGAAACAAAAAGTTGGCATATTATTATATACAGAAAGAAGAAAATGTGAGAATAGAAAAGAAATTGAAGAGAAGTAAAAAAGAATAGGATATTATATCATTAAACAGAGAGGGGAAGAGAATGTAAGGATAGGGAAGAACTTGAAAAAAAAAAAACTTAAGAGTTTGATTCATAAGAAGATGAATAACTTTATGGATGTAGAATTGAATAAAATAATAGATTGTTTAAAAAAAGGAAAGCTAGACGAGTAGATAGTTTGCAACTGAAATAGTAATAGTTGTGGGAGATATGCATAGGTCACTAATAAAATTATAGATGATTGTAAGATTTTAGATGAATAGAAGGGTAGAGGAAAAAGATTTTAGGCTTTAACGAGCTGTAAACCAATAGCAATAAACTTCCATCATTTATTCCTGTGCACACACACATATATTTTTTTTTTATTCAAGATAAATAAAGGTGCATGCACAAGCTGTTAATATTGATGTATAAAATACTTCAGAAATAAAACAGCTAATTTAGTATGCAGAAAGAATAAAGCTTAGCAGACTAATTTGGATGTTAATGGAAGTTATTTTATGCAAATTAGCCAAAGTGATTAAGAAGTCTGCAGAACAATTAAGCAGGGTGCTGCAGTGTTAAAAGGGTGCACAAGAGTTGTTGAGCAAAGTCTAGAGTTGTCCAGTGCACAAGAACAATTGCCTAATGATGTAAAGCGCAAGTCAAATATAAAATAATGAGGAAGAAGAAGAAAAGTAGACTAGTGGAAAGTTAAACTAGTAAGTGCAAACTTGTTCTGTATATTATTAATAAAGAAGAGCTGCAGTAAAGAATCTATTTGGACTATCTCTGATATATGTGAGCAGTAATGTGCTTGCAAAATAAAGACTTTAAATATATATCAGTCTCTCAGGAGATAATGAACTTTAAGTTAGATCTAAGTGAGCTTATATTCCACTAGCAAATTGAATTACTAACTATCTTACTAATTCCATTATTATTTCAGAGTAAATAAGCTCTTGAAATTTTATTAAACTTTGTGTTTAGTTTTCTCATTCAACAACATATATATTCAGCTGCTAACTGACTTCATGGCCCTGAATATATTATTTATAAAATATTTACTTTTATATGAATAGATAGAGTTTGGGCTTAGATGGAAGAGAGTAAAATCTCAGAAGAGATTTAGTATAAGTTTTCGTCCGGTTAGAAATAGATTCTGGAGAAGTTTTAGAAATATGGAATAAGAAAGATTATTAAGAGTCTGCAAAAATATTTTTTACAAATACTAATTGGGGGATATAAAATTAGTGAAAGATAAATGTGAAATCGAATTGAAACAAGAATATCCATTATTATTATTTATTATGTTTTTAAGATAATGAAATAAAAAAGATTAACGGGATTTTTGTAGTCAGATTCAGGCAGATACATAATATGACAATTCTTTTTTTGTGGACAATATGGCATTTTTTGAAAATAATATAAAAGATATGAAATTACTATTAAAGAAACAGAAAAGCTAATGAAAATTAAATTTAGTTAGATTTTTTTAAGTCGTTGATACATTATTTAATTCAAAGTATAAAACTGAAGGATGTAAATTGGAATGTAATTGTTTTAAAGAAGTAGAAGAAGCATCGATACCCAATTGTTTTTTAAAATGGAAAAAAGAATCCTACAAGTAGTTGAGCTTTGAAGTTAAGATCAAAAAACAAGGAATAATATGGGATTGATTAAATATGTGGACATAATAATAAATATGGGGTATATAGAATAATTGGGAATGATATAATGATCCTACTTTAACATCTGGAAATGTATTGCATTGGGCATAGAATTTAGAAAATTTTTGATAAATAAATAAACATGCATTGGGTGAGAAATTGTGAATAACAAATGAGGCTGTTTAAGAGAAAATGGAATGGAGTTGTTTTTTTTTAATGAAAAAAGCAAATTTAAGATGCTTGGAACATTATAGTATATGAGTGAAAGCAAAATAGTAATAATAGTATTTAATTGAATTATGTGGAGAGGATAACAAAAACATTAGGCAAAGTTACTAGGTAGATAATTGATTTTTGTGTATTTATATAAGGAATGAGATAAATATGTAGAGATTGTGTTACTGTTTATAATTATGAGAGGTAGGAAAAGAGGATAGATAAGTTGGTTAGAGGAAAGGAAGTAGATTTATGAAAAATGAATATAGATAAAAAAAAAAAAAACTAGTTAGGAGTTAAATAACAAAGTGTATAACATATGAAAGGATATGTAATAACATTAGTTGAAACCTTGATTACTTTTTGATACAAGAATACCAGCTATGATTGGTAAGGGTAGAAAGTAAAAATGGAATAAGGATTAATGTAGATGGTAGTTTATGTTGATATGGGAGGGAGATAGTTGACTATTTATTTTTGATCTAAAGGATATTGGAAGAATATCAAGATAATTTGCATGGGAAAATTGGAGAAATTTAAAAGTAGAGATTTTATGATTCTTTATAATAGAAATGAGGTAATATATGGTTAGAATTATAGAACTAATGAAAGTTTTTATTAAAATGGGGATACAAGAAAAGGAAATGAATTAGGGTTGGAAGAATGATTTGGTAATAAATGGGTATATTTAATTTGGTTAACATAGTTTCTAGCAATATATAACCTATGAACAGAAATTTTTGATTTCAGCTAAGGAGAAGCCATTTTATATCATGACATCAATCTTACATTATTCTCAACTATTTTTTGTATTTCGTTGACTGCATTGAAATTTAGGGTCCATTGCATATACTAATTTATTGTGTAAAAATTCTCACTTTATTTCCAAATTAGGCATTAAATGCCTCATCTTAATCTGGGTACAGAAGCACAAGAGCAATAACCTAGTTTTTAGAAGAGTTTGTAAACCATATGGATCTAATACCCATTATTAGTGACCTAAAAATGGGGAAAAAAGCTTAATTGATAACAGCAATATTAAACTGTACCTAAATGATAACGTCTAATATTAGTACCATAAAAAGTGGTCATTGAAGAGAAATCTTAATGATATTTTAATTTAGTACAGAAGGAGAAAATAAATATGGATTAGTAGCTTATGGCTCCTCTATTACTTTTAATCTATATTTTCAGTAATAATCCATTTCATTTATCTTTTACTGGGCCATTTGTTTGGTAGGTGTCAAGTAAATTCTCATCATTTTTTGGCTATTGGATCATATAAATAATAGCTAGAAACTAATCTGGGTATTTAGTCTGGCACTACCATGTGGTATTTATTAATTGTAATGGCTCAGATGTAATGAGTAAATATCATATGGTAATGCCAAACTCGATCTCTAGATTAGTTTCTGGTTATTGGCTCTTCTCAGCAGACTCCATTGTTTTTTTTTTTACTTTAACTATCCAATAGGCATTTTTTATTTATATTATATGAGCCAATAGCCAGAAAATGGATAATCAATATTACACTGATTCTAAAGAATCGTTTAAACACTCACGATAGACTAAAAACTAATTAGTCTATTAAGTAAAATGAGCATTATATTTGACACCTACTTTTTCAATAAAATAAGAATAAAGGTTTCATTTTTGAATATCAGAATCCCTTTAGAATATTTAATCATCAGAATTCTCAAAAAGTAATAAAACATTGTATTTTTTATATAACAACATAGTATTAAAATTACCGCAGCCCTTAATGTAACTGTTTACTATCTCAGTTTGTACTTGTACATTTTAAAAAGCTTAATAAAGTTTATCACATGATCACCATTTCTTATGCTTGCTCATAACTGTTATTAAAACAGGAAAAACTCTCCATACAGTATTGCCACTCAGTGCAAGTCAGAATAATCAATGAATGCCAGAAGGCTTGTGCATAAAATTCCTATCTAGTGCCTACTCATCTAATATCCCCAGACTAGTTTCTGGCTTGTGGTTCCTCACTGATGAAGGCCACAAGCCAGAAACTGGTTCGGGGATATTGGATGAATAGGCACTAGGTGAGGACTTTATGCACAAGCCTTCTGGCATCCATTGATTATTCTGGCTTGCACTAAGTGGCACTACTACATGGAGAGTTTTGCCTGGTTTAATAAAGTTCAATTTGAAAATAAAATAAGAAAGCAAAGAGCAAACCATTACATGTCTTCTTGATGAATATAGGAATCAGAGGAGATGAAAAAGAAACAACAATGAAGAATGATAGGGATTTTTTTTTTCCTACTTTTTTAGGTGAAAGTATTGAAATGCCTGCGTCCTGTTAAATTTGAAGACGTTATTCTGGGTCAGTATGTTTCTAATCCTTCCGGTACCGGTGAAGCTGCCAAGGGATATTTGGATGATCCAACAGTGCCGAAAGACTCTCATACAGCCACTTATGCAACTGCAATATTATTTATTAATAATGAGCGGTGGGAAGGAGTACCATTTATTCTCAAATGTGGAAAAGGTAATGCCATCTTCAAATCATTTGATTACAAAAAGAAAATAATAATTTTAATGTTTTAGTAATAATAATATTCCCAATAAAATACCATGATTCTCATAACATTATATGTTCGCAGATTACTTCTTATTTAGGGTATAATAATGATATCTTCCTAATAAAGTATCACATGACACTTTTAGACTATTTTCTTTTATTCAGTAGTGATGTAACTAGTATTATTCTCTATGAAATTACTTTTTATACATTTGCTATACGTTATATCTACATACATATATATCTGTCACAGTGGATTATAAAGGAAATAAATTCAAAGTAAAGCTAAAGTAATTAGTAAATGTAATTAACAAAGTAACAATAAATTATAGGTAGAATTAATTTGAATGCACTAAATAGATTAGAAATAACATTCTTCTAGTACTAATAAACCGAATAGATTAAAAATAATTCTTCTAATGCTAATTAGAAAAATTTTAAATACAAACTGAATTCCAGAGAAAAATAGAAGAGACTCAGAAATAAGGAGTTTTTCTTCAAAGACAACAGAACATATGGAAGCAAAGAATACAAATTGCATTCGACCAGTAAAATGGCTGGTCATCCTAGTAAATTTACACCATTAAAAGTGCTATGTCTGGGAGCATAACTCTTGCCCTTCATACCACATGAGATCTAAATCTAGCCTCTGATAAAAACCACAACTAATACAATTAAAAATTTAATATATATCAGAGATTTCCATTATTAATTAACAGATATACAATTTAACAATATATGTACAGACCTATAGGCATACTGAAATAATTATGAAGATCTATATGATCTTAGGTTCCTCAACTTCTTTTGGCACATTTGGAGGTAAGTCTCTTCACACTGTAAGCTTAAAGTACATACGGTAACATCCAGCACCAAGCTTAAATGTCCATCTGCACACCGGAAGCTTTCAACAGCTAGAGTTCATTTCATTTTTTCACTTGGTTTCTATCAATTGATTCTCCAATTACTCTTCTGATTGACTGTTTGACATTCCGCTGATAAGGTAATTATTTCATTTATTCAAGATACATCCTGGACCAGAGAATTTTACTTCCATTAAGTTCTATTAAAAAATTATTTTTGGATTTCTCAAGTTGTTATCAATGAATGGATCAGATGGATCAGGAGCTCACAATCATTTAATTGTTAATGGTGTGGATTTTGACCGAAAGAATTTCATTACTTATCTCCTGAGATTTTAACTAATTGCCCTTTTCATCTAGATAGAAATTAATTAAGTTCAAAGATTTATTTTTTCTCTGGACTTAAAATGAAATCACGGAAGTAATTTGGAATACTTCTTTCTCTTTTTACTGACTGAGGTGAATCTATCGCAGCTTCGCTTGGTTATTAGTCTGGTACACATGGTTGATCATTGTCACGATGGGTAAACTGTTTCCGGTTTAATATCTTCATTTAGTATTATTCCAGTAGTATCCGTTCTCTTGAATAATTTGAGTGTTACACCCACACTTTCACCTTTACGCAGTTGATTGACATGTTTGTGTAATATTTTTCTGTCATTCTTACGAAAAGTCACTACTTGCTTTGATAGGTGACATATAACTATAACTTGCTACCAGAATTTATTTAGATTATTTCTAACCCACACTCTTTCCTCAGGTGTAAACTTGTGTTCTCAATCAGTTCATTATGATTCTCTGTTGGTACAATGTTTGATAATTTAGTCTGCAGCTTTTGACCTAGATATATTTCAGCAAACAACTGGAGTCAAATGCTGATAAAGAAGTGTGGTAAGGATTGTGTTCTGTATTTTTGTTTTCCCCATTTTGTTAATGGGTAACTTAAGGTTTTGCATGGCTTTTTCAGCCAATCCATTAGATTGAGGATGGTAAGGGAGCATGAGTAAATGTTTTATCCCCTATTCTTGCATAGCCTTCTTGAAACTAAACTTTCAGGGAGACCATGATATGAAAAAATTTTCTATAATTTATCAAGTGTTTCGTCCAAACTAGAATTTTTAACTAATTTATATTTGGACCACCCTGAATATGCATCCACGGCTGCTAAGAATAATTGTCCCTTGATTGGGCCACAATGATTGATGGGGATGCATTGCCAGAGAAGTTTTGGTCATGCTTGAGAGTTATTGCATTTTTTATATTTTTTTAATAGCAATGTTAATGTTCAGCCACCAGACATAACTACAGGGTAAAGTCCTTACTCTAACAGTACTCAGATGACTTTTATGCAGTAACTTAAGAATTTGATTTCTCCTCCTTAACTGGAAGTAGCACATGATCACCTCTCAGACTGCAGCCTTTGCAGATGGACAATTGCTCATGAGCATTTTAAGAGAAAAATTGGACGTTGCTTAGGCCAATTGGTACTAATTTGATTTATAATCTATTGGTAGCTATTGTCCTTCTCTGTCCATGCAGCTACTATTCTGCTTTTGAGGGTTTGATATAGTTAATTTCTATTTTCCTTTTATTAGTCTTCAACTGGTTAGGCATGTGAAATAGAGCATTGGCATGCCCTATTTGCTTTTCCTTTTACATTCTAGAATATAGTCATATCCTACTAGAATGTTGAGCCATCTTATTATTCACGGGCTAAGGTGTTTGAGAACTTGTTTGTTGCCTAAAATACCAAGCAAGGCTTTGTGATCAGTTATAGTAAATCTATGTCCGTACAAGTATTGATAAAATTCTCTGATGCCAAATAGTATTGCAAGAGCTCTGACCAGCTGACTATAATTTTTTTCTACTTTGGACAAGATGCATAATGCATAGGCAATGGGTCTTTCACGTGACTGTGCATGGTGACATGTGTCAGTAGTAAGAGTAACTTCCAAATCACTATTGCACTAGTAATTTATTTGAAAGTTAATACTGACTTTGTATGCAAAAATGCTTTCTCTTGATCAGCTTCCTATTCCCATTTCAGTTTTTTTTAAGATCATATAAGGGGTCTGGCAACATGAGCTTTCCCTTCCAAAAGATGTTCAAAATAGTTTACAAATCCCAGTAAAGCTTGTAATTGTTTAATATTATTAGGTTTCACGGCTTCTACTACAGCTTTAGCTTTTTCTGGGGCAACAGATGTACCATTTTTGGAAATGAGATGGCCTAAAAAATTGATTTCACTAACCTTCCAGATACACTTTTAGATATTAAGCTTTGCCCTGAATTTATGCAGTTTTTTTTTTATGCTTTATGTAGATGAATTGTAAGTTCATTTTCTGTAGTAGCGTAACAAGGATAGTGTTAAAAGAAGGAATGACACTCTCAATTTCATTAAGGATTCTTTCAATTTTTGACTGTGGGGCAGAAATTATCCCCAACAGAAGCCTGTCGCATTTAAATAACCATGTGCTTGGTCAATGTTAATATTTCAGCAGTTTTCTCAGTGACTGGTATCTGATAGAAAGCGGCATTTAAATCTAATTTGTGAAAAAAAATTTGATTTCTGCAAAGATGCTATTATTTCTCTAGCTTTGGGAACAGGATACGCGTTTTTGCTAACAGCTTTGTTTACTGATACACAATAGTCGCCACACAAAGAATTTGACCATTAGGTTTAGTAATAATTACTAATGGCATAGCCCAATCAGACTTTTCCATGGGTTCTAACACGACTCAATTAATTTGTTGTTTTCAGTTTCAACTCTTTCGTTCTCAGCGAATGTAACCTTGCGCAGTTTGCAAATTATGTATATCACCTCAGAGATTATCTCTAATGAAACAAGGGTTGTTTTAATATTACCAGTTTTTCCCATTAAACAACCTAGGAAATTTGTCTCTCATTTTCTTTTCAATTTTTTTAACAAATGTGAGTTTTATTCCAATTTGTTAATAGGAGCATAAACTAAGTATAGAAGTAATTTGACATCCAAGGCTTTTATATCTGTTTTCTCTATCACAAATGTTTTAGTATAATTTGAAGTTATGAAAAACCATTCTCAGACTGAGATTAGAGGTACTCTGCTACCAGTATCAACCTCCATAGATATGGGCTGGTCATACAATTTTAATTTTGGCATTATTTTGTCACCTTAAGTTGTCAGCATATTTTTTATATTGACTAATTGATTTCCCTATCTACTGAATGTACCCTTATGGCTATTTCTTTCTTTGCCAAGTTCATTTTTATTTTTTACATCGTTTCATTGTGATCTTTTTTTTTTTTTTAATTTTGCAATGTACATCCTCATGGAAACAGTTGTTGGACTTGTGGCCATTTTTCTCACAACAAAAACAAATAAATAGATTTTTATTGTTAGAATTACTATCTTTGATGTTAGTAGATTCTTTTTAAATTGGTTTATGCATTTTGCAAATGTCAGTTTGCGCATTACCCTTTCCCTTAAACTCAGAAAACTTACAAGATTGCTCAAGAATTAGTTTGTAAGCTATTCCATGTTTTATTGCTTCATTATAATTTAAATCACTGTCAGCCAATAATTGTTACCTTAACCTGTCACTAATCATATCCCTCAGAAATTACTCTAGGCGGCTTTGTCGAGGAAAGATCCATAGACCCCATTTTTTGCTAGTTATGAAGAGTAATTTTGTAATCTTTTATTTTTTCATCCCAACCCTAATAACGGTCACAGAAATGAAATCTGGCAACATGCTTAGTGGAATGGGATTAAAATAATTTAATAATTAATCTTTAATTTGATTGTATAAAAAATCTTCAGGTGAGGTTCTGAGATTCTGTTTGCTGTCTCTATAACTCCTTTATCAGCAAAACATAATAATGTTGCTATTATCCTCTTCAAGTCTGTTAATGAAGAGATATTTTTCAACATGTTGGACATACAAGGATCAACTACTTGCCTCACTGATGTCAAATTCTCCGATTGATGATTGTATTTTAGCTGATTGTTCTATACACATAAATCTAACTGTTAAAACATTAATTGGTCTAGGTTTGAATGAGACCTGTGCTAATAGCTATATCTGGGAGCATAACTCTTGCTCTCCAGACTGCATGAGATCTAAATTTATCCCCTGGTAAAATCCACAACTGATCAAAATTTAGTATTTAATATATTATTAATTAACAGTATACAATTTAACAATATATATATATGTAGACCTGTAGGCATACAGAAATAATAATGAAGATCTATATGAACTGTTACGTCCTTCAACTTGCTTTGGCACATTTTGAGGCAATTCTCTCTACACTGGGAAGTTAAAGTACACATGGTGACATTCAGCACCAAGGTTAAATGTTCATCTGCACATCAGAAGTTTCCAACATCAATTGTTTATTTCTTTTTTTCACTTGGCTTGTATCAATTCATTGTCCAATTACTCTTCTGATTGGCTCTTCTTTCAGATCCCGCTGACAAGGTAATTATTTCATTTATTCGAGATACATTCTGGACTGGAGAATTTTACTTATCTTAAGTTCTATTAAAAAGTTAGTTTTGGATTTCTAGAGTTGTTATCAATGAATGAAGCAAGAACTCACAATTTTAATTGTTAACGGTATATATTTTTACTGAAAGAATTTCATTACTTCAGAGATTTTAACTAATTGCCCTTTTCATCTACATAGATGTTAATCTTTTTTGATTATGTAATACCATTTTAATTTATTTAAGATTGCTATTCTTAAGAAGCTACATTTTTATTTTACATACACATACATACATTGTCCTATTACAATTAGCCATTTTATGTGTATGTATTTAAACATATACATACATATATACATAACAGCAAGTATCAATGCAAGCTTAGGGACTGATACAAGTCATATACTATAGGCAGTTCCAATTTTATTGCAAATCAGTGTTCCTTTCTATATTTATTTTACAATATACATTAGTAATTTATATCCATATATTGTTTAGAAAGCTAGTTGGGACTCCAGAGAAAAATAGTAATGGAAACTTAAAAATAGATAGAGGTTGTAAGTTCTATAAGCAATAAAAAAGATTGCAAATAGTTAAAAGGAAACTTAGATATAAAAAGATATTTAAGTTTCTAAAAGCAATATAAAAAAAGATTGTTGAAAAATAAAGGAAACTTTATTTTAGATAGATTAAAAGCAACGAAGAAAGATTGCGTGTAAATAAAATAAACTTAAAATTAGATAGAGATTGCAGGTTAAAAGAAATGCACAAAAGATTGCTGAAAGATAAACTGAATTGTGGATTATAATGCCGGATATGCTTAATGGATTTTTTTAAATACAGAAAAAACTGTTACTGTTTAAATTTAAACATTAATCTATTTTTAATGAATCATGCAAATTAAATGCCAGATAATAATCGTTGTAAAGACGCATTAGTCTAATGGATTGTTGCTATCCTATAGAAATAATTAATGTAATGGATTTTACCATTACCTTATTGGAATGTTAATAATGATATTAATGGATATGAAGCGAGAGAAAAAAGTATAAATAGTGTGTGCTGAAAAGAGCAAGTGTCTTTTGTGTCAGCTTTTATTTACTCGTCGTAATGCTGTTGTGATTGCCGTTTTGGGAATTAACCTAGAGAAAAAAGTTGAGAGAAAAATGTACCAACTTTTCTACATCGAGGGATGTGTTCCCAGAGTCCGCACCTTTGTAGATGAAAGACAGTCAGATAGGAAAACTTAACAGACTGTCCCAGTCTTATATTATTTGCATACACCTGATAAGGCCCAAATAGGATTGGGCATAAAGGAACTGTGAGTATAAACTTTAGTTATTCACTTAGGTTCACCTCTAGTAGAATGGAAGTGCAGCTTAAGCTGTGATTATATTAGCATTGAGGATTTACAACTTAAAATCAAGGACTCAACTGATTATGGGTGTAAATTAAGCAATGCTGGCAGTACTAAACTAGTTGTCTATGTATATATATTGGTAGATAAATATTGTCTAATCTTTATTAACGTTTTCTTGTAGTTAATAAGGTTGTAATAATTGCTGGCATTCAGCTTCATAGTTGAATACACAACAACAATATACATTAGTAATTTATCTCCATATTGCATAGTTTATTCAAATTTTCTGTAATTTTATATATTAAGTAATTCATTCAATAAATTATCTCTTTTCTTTGCAATTGTAATTTTAGACATACAAATGTCTGAACATTTATATGTCTAAAATTGTAATTCTATATGTATATATGTAATTATTCATGTATTGAATCCTTTTATTAACTAATGAATCATTCGTACTCAACAAATATATAAATTTGAGTTATTATTTATTGTGGGTATAAGCCTTAATTTAGAATAAATATTAGTATTTGAGCAAGGACTTAGGACATAACAGTTGACAACAATTAAAAACTGATGGCATTAAAAATTGCTGAAAGAATTAGATTCAAAGAAAATGACATCAACAATTTATTTTAATATAAACAAATATATTTAAGATAAATGAATCAATGTCTCAAAATAAATAACTTTCTAATGATGCCACAAAAATAGACATGTTATTATATAGGTATATATAGTGAGTCAAAAATTAATATAAATTACTAATCATCTCCATGAATCTGAACCAACTGAAGACCGTCATACTAAGACGTAATTGAAGATTAAACCATTATTTTAACCCTAAATTATCCAAACATGTAACCTGTCTATATTTATGAGGAAGTTGCCACACCAAGGGATGGAGGGCAGAATATAATGTGGCATTGAGAGTTTTGACAAAAGATTGCACATTTGAAGATCTGTTAGAGAACACCTCTTGGAGTAACTGTGATGGAAATGCTGATTGACTCAATAAGAAAACAATTACTTACTATAGTCAATCTAATATATACAAAGATTATACTAAAAATAATCCATAACTTGTAGAACCTTAAAATAAACAAAAAAAGCATAATCATTAAGTGACAAGTAAGTAGCCCAAAAATTTATTAGATATCTACTTTATATACATGTATTTTAAGTAAATATCCATATGTTAAATTGTCTGTTCAAAGGGAGATAAAGTTACTAGGCAATAGAATAATATAACCAATCACTTGATCATCATTAATAATAGTTTGATTTACGCTCTCCTCTCTCCTTACCCAATATCTCTTAACATAATTTATTCTAGCATCTGGAATTTAGACACATCATAAATCTTAATGAGCCCTTATTTACATTTGCATGTTTTATAATTATGATCTATGTGCATCTTAATTTGATTTTAGTATTGTCTTTATAAATCTGTTATATATATTTTATTATTTAAATATTTTTAAGATGCATTGAGTATTTTTGTTTTATTTTGCAGCCCTCAATGAACGTAAAGCTGAAGTACGAATTCAGTTTAGAAAAGTAGCTGGAGATATTTTTAATAAAGAAACGAAACAGAATGAGTTAGTGGTAAGAGTTCAACCCAACGAAGCAATTTACTTGAAAATCATGAGTAAAAAACCTGGAATGGCTTTTCATTTGGTTGAATCAGAATTAGATCTTACTTACGGCAGCCGCTATAAGGTATTACGGATATATTTTGTCTAAATCCAGTTTTTTAATATTCATTATAGAGCTATTTTAATTTGGTTTTACTTTTTATATATAACTTTTTTCGTAAGATACTAGATAAAATTGATAGTTATTATTATCAGGTTTAAAATTTACGTTTTTTTATTTTTTATTTATGGAAAAGTAATAAAATCATTGGCTTTAAATATTTTTTGAGTTATCTTTTTTAAATTATTGCTCAATATCTCTCTTCGGTTTAATTTTTTGTCTATTCTTCAGATTACGTTTTCTAATTTTATCCTCCCTTTTCTTTCATAATGTTGATAGAATTTATTATAATATAATATTCTAGTAGATTTGTTTAGTACAATTATTTTTGTGTTATAAAACTTCCTTTTGACACCATTAGAACAAAAATCTGGCCAAATAAATATTTACATTATAATCATTTATATATATATATATATAGTTAAAAGAAGGCTGCCTTGACAACAGTTAGAAAGTGTTGATTGTGATTGATATTGGGAATATCTAATTGTTGACTGGTTTATAATGATATATATATAATGCTAAATCACTCTTCCAAACGTTATGTTATTTCAGCAGCACTGTCTGTAAATAAATATAAAACTTCACAGAGGATTAGCATTTTATATTTGAATTATCAGCTAGCGATACACATTGGGTTATTTCCATATGTGGCCCAACAGTTAGTTTTATAACATTATTTTTCAGAGATAAATAATATATAAAATGATGTTGTAAAAGAATTAATTTTTAAAAAATAATAGATTTTTTATTAACAATGAAAAAGCTATTTATCTACTTACTTGTTGAACTCAATGAACATCACAATGACCACTATTTCTTATTCTTCCTCTTAACTGTTATTAAAACAGGCAAAACTCTCTATATGTATTGCCAGTCAGTGCAAGCCTGAATAATCAATGGATGCCAGAAGGCTTGTGCACAAAATCCCTATCTAGTGCCTTCTCATCCAATATCCCCAGGGTTGCATTAGATCCTAAAATCTAGCTGCAGTTCTCTCAGATCCAAGGCTCCTCACTGACGAAGGCCACAAGCCAAAAACTAGTCTGGGGATATTGGATGAGTAGGCACTAGATAGGAATTTTATGCACAAGCCTTCTGGCATCCATTGATTACTCTGGCGTGCACTGACTGGCAATACATATAGAGAGTTTTGCCTGTTTACTTGTTGAACTGCATTAAATGGTAGAGAAAATTGGCTACTACTGATATTTCTTATCTCCAAATACATAATATATATTTTAAAATGCATACTTGACATGAGACAGGTTAGTTTTATGCTTTGAATATGTGCTCTTACCATGATAATTTTCATTACAGTGATTTGGACAATCAATATTTGTGTTGATGTCATGTCCAATTGATGCCAAAACTCGATTTCCTTTAGAAAATATCCCTGATTAATTAAATTTGTATTAGGTAGGGCATGGTTAAAAGACGTTATTACTTTTACCACCAGTCTAGTAACAATTCCGGGACACTGACAAATAAATGCATTTATTAATAAATCAGCTAAGGACAAAAGATTATTAGATGATAATATAGTACTATATGAAATGAAAATTATATTTTTAGTAAATTTAATGAAGTTTTTTTTTGTGTGAAGAACAATTTTGATTTAGAAAAAGTAAAAAAATATGGAGTATTGGTCATATTATAAGAAGATGTATTATTGAGAGATATTCTGAGAAAAGCAAAAAAATTCAGATTGGATATAAAAGTTTTATATGGAATTTGGATGTAAGATAAAAATTATTACCATAATTAAATTAGATTATTTAGGGTAAAAAAGATAAGAATTAGATTGAAAGGTAAACAGGGTTATAATTTAATGTATGTGTGATAGAATTAAGGCAGTGAAGAAGATAGAGCTCTGATGAAGACTGCTGGACAGTCGAAACCGTAAGAAAATAAAGAAGTTTTTTAAGAAAATTTGTTGCATTAACGTGTATATGAATAGAGTGTTATAAGCAATATATATAATTATGTGTGATAGATATTGAATGAATGCTATCCTAAAAAAAATAATGAATTAATATAAAGCTTGCTTTGAATGAGTTTGATGTTTCACAAAATGATGAACCATATTAACATATCTATCAATTATGAGATGAAAATAAACACACAAATAAATTTAGATGGCAAATAGTGAGACTGTAATTGGAAAGGAAATAGTATAGCAGGAATATAATACAGAATTGGAGGCTTTTCTGGGCCATTCTGATTTACTCCAAACATTAACATTATTAATATTTGGATTTCATCCTGTTTTTTTGTTTATAATGAAATCCAGGGAGAAATATTTTCTTTCCTTTTTATATGACATTGGTTTTCAACTTTTACAGCTCCATGGATTTTAATGATTTTATTTCTAAGGCTTTCTCTTTTTTTGAAATTTCATCTGTATAACTTGTTTATCATCAACGTAACTAATTGTTCATTGAAAGATTCTTCACTTAAACTTGTTACAGCTAATTGTATTGTATTTGGAATTTATCTTCTGTATTGACAACAGTTCATATTCTGAAATTTAGTAATAAAGTATGAAGTTGCTTTAATCTCATCCATATTATTAATGAATTTCCCTCCCATTCAATGATAGATAATTTATATTGGATTTTTTCTTTGCTAGTTATTGTTATTTATTAGATGATGAAGACTTTGATTGAATTTTTTTCAGATGATTTAAATTTTATTAAAGAAATTCTACACAAATAGAAGATAATGGTTAGTTTGCCCTGAAGTTAGTTGATTGGTTAGTCATTTCAGACTGGGGTAAGAGCAGTCTAAACAAAATATGTACTTTGAATTTGCTCCTTACAATCATGAATAAAATGAGTCTCTTTTAGATGATTACCTTAGACCTATTGTAATTATTAATTGATTTAATATGTTATGTTAAATTATCAGATCTTTAAAATATACAGTATTTAAAAATAAATAATAATTTTATCTTAAATTTGTTTATATTTTCATTTTGATTTTTACTATTGTTAACATGCATTATTCTGAAGGAAATATTAATAAATAATAAAATTCTATGCCCAATTCCTTTACTGTTAGTGATAATTTATCTTTTCTGTATCAAATAAATAAATAATACTTCTGTAAATATATAATATAAATATAATATAACAATTCATCAATTGTTAATACAGAATTTCTTTAATATAAATAAATAAAATAATAACTAAATAATATTTCCAAGTACTTTCAACTCTTACGAGCCCTTATCAAGGCAGTGTAAAAAAATCTGTTTTCTCCTAGGTGATGAATTTAACATGTCATTGTATTGGCCAGGAACAACTAATCGGAAAGCTGGTTAATTTCGAATTCATAGCACAAGATGAATTTTGTATAAGATATGATTCTTTAATATTGCATTTTTTATCATGTGTTTTTCTGTATCACCGTATCTGTACAAATAATGTACCATAATAGAATATTTGACAAACTTTGGTTATAAGTAAGTTGTCATTATGCTTTATTTCAATTGCTCTCTTTTTCCATTTTTAAGATATATTGTAAATATTGTGATAAGGACCAAAATATTTGTTGAAAAAAATGTTGCTGTTATATATATATATATACAATTATTGTTGTTATATAGTGATATTTTATATTGTATTGTGTGATTGTGAATATTATAGTAACATTTTTTTAAACTTGTTAATTTAAGCTTACTTTTAGGTATTAAAATTTATTTTATTGTGTATAGTGTTTAATCAATATGCAGAATTTTAGATCTCTCAGCTCAGAAGTCATTTTTGTAAAATGACCGTTGTTGCCAGGCCTTGAACAAATAAATACGCTAAATAAGAGAAATTCAATAAATGATATTCATTTTATTCTTTCTGTCTATTTTTATTATTTTTTTAAAATATATAAATTTCATCAATCCATATTTTCATTATTTGCAAATATGTACTGCCATATTATTAGAAATTCTGATACGATAAAACTTCCACCAGTATTGATGACTCCATCTGTATTAAGACAGCATTATTTTAGTAATTCATCTAAATAAACACAAATTAAATAAGAGACATTTCTGATTAAACACTCATAAATTTTTTTTTCATTTCTTGCACCATCAGTAACTTTATTTCGCACATCTCTTTTTTAATTATTATTCTTTATTGTATTTTATTACTATGCACATATTTTAAATATTATATTTCTTTGTCATAAATGCATTTTGTTTTTCCAAATATTCTTTTGTTTTGAATTCAAGATTTATTTTTGTACTGTTTACTCTGTTATTATAATAAACACAAACTTATGAAATACATTTAATGTCTATTTATTAATATAAACAAATATGAAATTTCTATTTATACTATATGTAATGTTATGCCTCTGTCTGTTATTATTGGTGAGGTATAGTTTCTCATTGCCATTCAACTATACAAAAAGGGAACTTCAGATGCCCTTATAAGTTTACCTACTACTTTCAGCTGTACTGTGCCAGCCTGACTTGTGAGTAGGTACAGTGACACTTTTGACTGTACTCCAACAGCTTGCCTCACATCTGATTTAGTTAGGTTCTAGCAACCTCACTACATTAATCAGTATGCGACCATTCAGCTTACCTCTAAATGGATTGACTATTTATGGCCAGATACTTATCTATGATGAGAGCAATCAGATTTACAGAGCATCATTGCTTATTGGGCCATCCTTGCCATTTTATGTATACTATCTATTTGTATTGTAACGGAAGCGGTTATTTGGATGGTTTGATTTTATTATTTTTAATTCTATTATTTTATTTTATATTATACTTATTCATTATATTTTATGTTTTTCAACTTTGATTCTTCCTTTCATTTATTTATTTCTTAATCAATTTTGCTAACCGAAATATCCCGGCTTAGCCTCCAACTGTAATGGATATTGTTTATTTATTTATTTAACCAACACCGTTACAATGCAAGCAGAGAGCTAATACAGATACAAATTTAACTTCATATCTATACCCTTGACCGAACCCCAAGGCAATACGTACGTATTATCTTGGCGTTATTTTTCCCGATCAAGAACCCTCGGCTGCTGAACAAAGCAAACTATTTCAAGAAATTTAACGAATGTCCAGCGCTTGCTATTTATTTTTTATAATTGGGAAATTTGCACAAACAAGCAGCACATGAATACCTTTAAAAAACAGCCTTACCCTTTAATCAATAAATTACAGTCGTCGTCCCCCCCTGTCATAGCTTGGTGATAGGAGAATAAAGCAAGTATACGCAATTTACGAATAAATATGTTTAATAACACTCACTTTTATATAAAAAAAATACATGATAACAATAATAAAAAAAAACCCACACACTTATATAAAATATGTGGCTATAAAAAAAACATAGTAAAACAGATCAAATATTAAAGCTATTTTGAAGTCCTATTGGGTAGAGTTCTAAATCTATCAAGATTGTTCCTTGTTGATTTATTTATGAGCATTAAAATTAAAATGCATGCATGCTTTTTACCTAGGTTTTCCTTGTAGTTGTTTCCATGGGTATTTCTTTTGAGAGCTCTTTACCGTCTAGTGGGAGATCATCCCTTTTTTTGTAGAGACAGTATGTCCTTCACTGTCGGCTGGATTGATTTTCTCTCTCAGTTTGTGAGGTTATTTCTCGTTCCAGTTTTTTACTTCTTGTCGATTCTTTAGGTAGATTTTTAAGTTGTCAGTCACAGAAGCGGCGGTCTCTCTAGCAGGTCAGGCATAGATCTTACATTGTGAGTCAGTGGTGAGACAGATTGAATACAAACCCACGTCCCTTTAACGCCACTAGCCGTGCACTTCTTTCATTTTCTTTTAGTTGTTGCTTCCTCAAAATCTCTCCTCGTACTGCTCAGATAATAATTGTCACTCTGGTCTTACTGTCTTTCTTTTGTTCATTGTTTTTGTAAATTTTTAATTAATGTTTTAGATTTCCGACGAACTCTTATCAACCTATTTGTTTAATTACTGGCTGGAATGTAGGTTTTAATTAATTTAACTGTAATTATAAGCTTTTCCTTGTTATACATTTTTGTTTGTCTGAGGAATTTAATTAGTCCAACAGACTTTAACACCTCTAATTTATACGGCCATATTGTTTTTATATTTCATATTACATTTAATTTTTACTTAAAAGTTTACCATTCATTTTCAAATTTATGTTTATAATTTATTTTAACTTGTTACAATATAGTTTTTAACAAGAGAGAAAAAGACGCATTTCTTTATGCATCCCCTTCCCCTCTCCCACAATAAATAGAAATAACTTTCAAGCATTTGACTTACTCGTTTTTTTTAAAAGAGAGAAAGAGACTCATTTCTTTATGCACCCCCCTCCCCTTCTCTTACTATTACAAAAATCCAAAGTAATTTCGACATTTGAATTTCAACTTTTTTCTTTTCTTTTCCTTCCTTTTTTTTAATTTTTAGTAGCTAATCCATTTACCTTTATTACTTCTAGTAGCTAATTTATCTAATTTTATTAATAAATATATACGTGTGATGACTTTACGTGGTCATCACATTACACTCCACCCGCTTTTGAGAATTAAAATCGGGTCGAATCTTAGTCTGAGATGAGAGCTTATTTTAATTCTTTGCTTTCAACCCTTCTGCTTCTGTTACATATTTTCCACTCTATCATGATGAGTGATGATGATGATGATTGCAGAGAGACAACTAAGTAAAACTACTCAATTCATTCTGATCGATTTTGGCTGATCAACCAATTTAATATCTACGCATAAGAGACCATGGCATAACTTAACTCTCTACCAAAAACACAAAAAAGGGTTTAAAGCGTGTGAACAGCAGAATATTTCTACTGCCTGTTCATCTGTGCAAACAACAAATTCTTATTTCTTTCTTTATTTATTTCTTTATTTTATTTATTTTGAGACACTAATTCTTATTATGTAATGAGTCCAGGATTCTTACTGGTGCTTCATTTAAAAGTTTACCACCGAAAGCCATGAGAATCTACAGTTAGCGAAGAGACGGCTGAATCAAGCACAAAATACGACCCAAACATAATACTTTATGTTTTTCAACTTTGATTCTTCCTTTCATTTATTTATTTCTTAATCAATTTTGCTAACCGAAATATCCCGGCTTAGCCTCCAACTGTAATGGATATTGTTTATTTATTTATTTAACCAACGCCATTACAATGCAAGCAGAGAGCTAATATAGATACAAATTTAACTTCATATCTATACCCTTGACCGAACCCCAAGGCAATACGTACATATTATCTTGGCATTATTTTTCCCGATCAAGAACCCTCGGCTGCTGAACAAAGCAAACTATTTCAAGAAATTTAACGAATGTCCAGCGCTTGCTATTTATTTTTTATAATTGGGAAATTCACACAAACAAGCAGCACATGAATACCTTTAAAAAACAGCCTTACCCTTTAATCAATAAATTACAGTCCCGTCCCCCCCCGTCATAGCTTGGTGATAGGAAAATAAAGCAAGTATACGCAATTTACAAATAAATATGTTTAATAACACTCACTTTTATATATAAAAAAAATACATGATAACAATAATAAAAAAAAAGACCCACACACTTATATAAATATGTGGCTATAAAAAAAAACATAGTAAAACAGATCAAATATTAAAGCTATTTTGAAGTCCTATTGGGTAGAGTTCTAAATCTATCAAGATTGTTCCTTGTTGATTTATTTACGAACATTAAAATGCATGCACGCTTTTTACCTAGGTTTTCCTTGTAGTTGTTTTCATGGATATTTCTTTCGAGAGCTCTTTACCGTCCAGTGGGAGATCATCCCTTTTTTTGTAGAGACGGTATGTCCTTCACTGTCGGCTGGATTGATTTTCTCTCTCAGTTTGTGAGGTTATTTCTCGTTCCAGTTTTTTACTTCTTGTCGATTCTTTAGGTAGATTTTTAAGTTGTCAGTCACAGAAGCGGCGGTCTCTCTAGCAGGTCAGGCATAGATCTTACATTGTGAGTCAGTGGTGAGACGGATTAAATACGAACCCACGTCCCTTTAACGCCACTAGCCGCGCACTTCTTTCATTTTCTTTTAGCTGTTGCTTCCTCAAAATCTCTCCTCGTACTGCTCAGATAATAATTGTCACTCTGGTCTTACTGTCTTTCTTTTGTTCATTGTTTTTGTAAATTTTTAATTAATGTTTTAGATTTCCAATGAACTCTTATCAACCTATTTGTTTAATTAGTGGCTGGAATGTAGGTTTTAATTAATTTAGCTGTAATTATAAGCTTTTCCTTGTTATACATTTTTCTTTGTCCGAGGAATTTAATTAGTCCAACAGACTTTAACACCTCTAATTTATACGCCCATATTGTTTTTATATTTCATATTACATTTAATTTTTACTTAAAAGTTTACCATTCATTTTCAAATTTATGTTTATAATTTATTTTAACTTGTTACAATATAGTTTTTAACAAGAGAGAAAAAGACGCATTTCTTTATGCACCCCCCTCCCCTTCTCTTACTATTACAAAAATCCAAAATAATTTCGACATTTGAATTTCAACTTTTTTCTTTTCTTTTCCTTCCTTTTTTTTTTAATTTTTAGTAGCTAATCCATTTACCTTTATTACTTCTAGTAGCTAATTTATCTAATTTTTATTAATAAATATATATGTGTGATGACGACTTTACGTGGTCGTCACAATATATACATTGTTCCATGATGAAAGCTCAATCCAATTGATATAATTATTATTTGAAAGCAAGATGACGTATAAGAAATTTGTAATTGTTTTTTCATCAGGTGATATCTTTGCCAATAAATATTTAATTGAGCTAGTTACAATACTTTGGTAATGACAAAAATGTCAATTTCCTTTTTATATAATCAAACAATTTGTACTCTGTAGTTTGTACGAAGTTTAAGCACTAATAGTAACAGAGATGAACACAACCTCTTAACCAGGTAAAACTCTCCATACAGTAGTGACACTCGGTGCCAACCAGAGTAATCAATGGATTCCAGAAGGCTTGTGCATAAAACCCCCATCTAGTGCCTACTCATCCAATATCCCCAGACTAGTTTCTGGCTTGTGGCCTTCGTCAGTGGGGAGCTTTGGATCTGAGAATGGCACATAAGCCAGAAATTAGTCTGATATTGTATGAGTAGGCACTAGATGGGGATTTTATGAACAAGCCTTCTGGTATACATTGATTACTCTGGTTGGCACTGAATGGCACTACTGTATGAAGAGTTTTGTCTGTTTTAATAGCAGTTATGTGCTAGCATAAGAAATGGTAATCGTGTGTTGTTTAGTGGTTTAACCTCTTAATCCTGAGTCCGAAATTTCAGTCATTCTATTACTACACTAATCATGCATGTCCAAGAAAGCTTTGTTGTAAGGGAGTGTACAGAAGTACAGTTTTTATATTTTTATGTGTTTTAAATGTAAATGCATTAATCATAATTTCTAGAGGTATGAGATTTTCAAATGAATAAAAGGAGATAAATGGTTAATATTCCAGAAGTATGGAATTGTCTTTCAAGTGGAAAAATCAAATCATCATAGATTTTTAATTGTGGTCTTTATGGTTTATTTAATAAAAGTGATTTATTAAATATAGTGAGGTCACTAATGAAAACGTAAGATTTTATAAAAATATTAACATTAATTATTCTTACTGTACTTGAAATTATTTTAAAATATTAAAAATGGTGTCAATTAGATATGCTGCTAATCATATAATTTTAAGATTTAAGAACATTATTTTAGAAAATAGAGAATTTTTTATGATTATAAATATCTTCATTGTTATTTTATATGTTTTCTGTAAGTTTCACACACTTTTTCTTGAATATTTAGTCCATCGTTTTTTTTTTTTTTGTATTGTGCAAATATATATATATATGAAAGTTTATTTATTCAAAAATATTTTTGAAAATTTATTGACAAAATCATTTTCTTTGTTAGAAAGATAATTTTTGCATTCTTTCTTATTTTTCTTTTTACACTTAATTACATTATTTATTTAGATTTCATTGAATTGCTGTGAAAAATTTTAAGAAAATAATTCCAGTTTTTGGTTATTCCTTGAATTTTCTACACAAAATCCCATCATATTTTCAATGATTTTCAATACCGGTTTTTTTTTTTTTTTGTCTTCACTGTATTGTCTTTTAAATGAGATTTTTTAAGAGGGTCAATCCTGATACAGTGTTGTGGTGAGCAGAACCTCTGCATAACTGTATGGATTTTGAAGGATTACTGTAAACTGAAATAAGATTAAGGCCAGATTTTAAAAATATGTGAAGATCAATTATGATTATCTTGACAATTTTACTGGAACTTTCTTAAAATATATATTAAACTGACTGAGTTAGATATACTTCCATGGAACAGGTTCTCACAGATGATTTTCAAATTATGCCTAAATTAAAATTTTGAACCTATTCATAACTTTCTGTAATCTAATCAGGATCCTGATTTGTTATGCATGGCATGTTAGACAGTGTTGGCTTAAAGCTTATATTTTCTTTATATAATTACATGGTAGCAAATTTAAGCATAATTTATACTGCATTTGTATGTGATTGTTTGTTTTTTATAACATTAAAAAGCAAATGTTTTCATTGAAAATTATTTTCGTTATTTACATCACCCTCTGATTTTTATTTATGTTCAGTTTTGAGTTTTTAAGATGTTATAATTATCTTTTTATTTATTTTGTATTGGTCTTGACTTGATTTTTAATTAAATCCCATTGCTTGATATTCCCTTTCCTATTTTCATTAGATTATATTATCATTATTGTCAACTGATGTATTTTAGATCATGGGTGTGCTAAAGCTTCAGGACCTTGATTGTTTATGACATATATAGGATAATTGGATTGTTTTTTTTTTATTATATATAATATAAATTAAATGTCTGTTAATTAAGATGGCAAGTTTTAGGTCTTTTTTGCTTTGTAACGAAAAATTATGTCGTTGCCAAAGTGATAATTGAAAAATATTGATTGCCAAGGAATTGCTTGATGTTGGTTATAAAATGGAACAAATAAACAATACTTTATGTCAATTTAAAAAGAGTTATAATGGTTTAAAGGAAATGAAGATTGATTGTAAACAATGGATATCTATTACATTTATTTCAAATCCACAAGTGAAATTTTTTAAGGATATATATAAGAATGTGTTAAATGTTTCATTCTATGTTCTAAACAATGTTAATAAATTAGTCAATAATTCTAAGGATGTCATATCTGTCAAGCAGAAAAGTAATATCATATATCAAATTTTTTATGACTGTGTGTTATCATATATAGGTGAATAAAGGTCCAGTATTGAGAAGAGATTAAAGGAGCATGAATTGTTATATAAGTGTGTAAAAAGTAAGAATAATGGTGATTTAATGACTGCTTCAGTTTTCTTTGATCATGAAAAAACATATAAATATAAATTTGATTTTGAAAGTGTGAAAATTCTTAATGAAGAAACCATAATAAATGAAAAATTAAGCAGGCAATTTTTATAAATAGGAATAAAATGCATTTAATAAATAGACAAGCTGCTAACATTAAAGTACGAGATTCACGGGATTTGAATTGATGACGTTTGCTTTCACTTTTTTTTTTTTAATTTAATGGCAGTTGAGGCAGGTTTAAGAAATTAACCGAAAGTACTTCTGCAGATTTAAAGACTGTTTTTAATAGTTTATTACTGTTAAATTTATTATTTTTATTATAATTAAGTATTATATATATATAGAATGTTTTGAAACTTTATTCTTAATTTTGCTATTTTTATGATATTTTGTTTTATTTTATTGTATATAGTCAGAGTTTATAATCTATTTAAACTTTTTTAAAAGCAGAAAGAAAAAAAAATCTATTTCTAAGTTTCGTAATTATATGGACTATTCCATTATTCTGAACAATATAATTTCAAATTTTATTCAGTTATTTTTTTATTTATGAATTAAATTGAAAGGATTGTTATAGAGATAAGTTGTGCACTATAAAACTTATTACCCATAAATGGTTTCTATGTCTGTCAAATACCATTTTTAGCAGTATTTTTTGTTTTTTTCCATCTAGAATGTTAAAATGCCTGATGCTTATGAACGCTTAATCTTGGATGTTTTTTGTGCAAGCCAGATTAATTTTGTTCGTAGTGATGAATTAAGACAAGCTTGGATAGCTTTTACTCCACTTTTACATTACATTGACAACAACAATATTAAGCCGTTACCATATATATATGGAAGGTAAGTTTTCTGTTTTTTTAAAAAAAGCGTAATAATCCATATATTTGCCATACTTTGAATTAAAATGTCAAATTAAATCTGTATATATTTATAAAAAGCTTATACACGAATTTATATGCTTTTATTATTTAGTTTAACAGCAATGAGTCATAACACCTGTTAAAAACTATGGATTCTTAGTGATAGTGAAAGATATGGCTAGTGCCAATGCAAAATATCGTAATATATAAATATTTTGCCCAAATCAGATCCTACCCATTTTTCTGTTCTTTAGCATTGCACCAAGTCATTATAATTGTACTCTTAAAATCATATAATTTTTTTTTCTTTGACTATTTCTTGAACTTCTGCTGAACTAAAAAGTACTTTTGATAACGTTGCTATCTTTAAGTTTGTTCAAGATCTAATTCCTTTTTCTTCATCACTTCAAAAACATACTGAAAAGGAAATCAATCGGATTGGTCATATAGTAAGAAAATCTAAAATAAAGATAATAAAACAGAAGTAATAAATTACGTGTATTGAAAACAAGTCGTACAGAATTACAAAAACAAAATGGTTATTAATGATAGATATTTTAAAGCTTTTCTTGGAAGGAATTATTTCTATTAAGTATTCAACGATACATAAAAATTTGTTAGTACCTTGACTGTCAAGTTCAAGATAATTTATTACTGACAGAATCTTTCTTTATGCCAACAAGTTCTCTTGTAAAAATCTACTTTTGCGTTCGGCATGTATTCATCACAAGTAAATGTGTAAGCATAAAAAATGGTAGTCATGTGATATTATAGTGGTTTAATACCAATCCTAGCTAAAGAATGCTGGTGACTATGGTTATTAAAAACCAAAGTATAGAGATATTGTAGTCAGTTCAGATCTGAATGACTATATAAGCAAATTAGTTTGTGTTTTCAGTTTGATAAAAGGTGGCTGCTTGAGGAATGCATTAAATCCAAATATTTAGATGCAGTGATCTCAGATCCAAGGTTCCTAATCTGGAATTGTTGAATGAGTAGGTACTAGATAAGGACTTTGATGCATTAATCTTCTAGCATCCATTGATTACTATAGCTTGCACTAGGTGACAATATTGTATGAAGTTACTACTGTCTGAACAGATTGTGTAAACTTAAGAAATGGTGGTCATGTGGTGTGTATTATATTTATTTGATTATGTCATGAAAGCATTAAATTCAAATCCAGTAAATAAGTTGTTCATTTGGGCTAGATTGATCTAAACTTTTATTGGATTTGCGTATTTGACAAAACTTATGATACTTGTGAATTTTGAAGCATTTATGAATATTTTGTCAATATAGAATATGTTTGTTTTTCAAAAACTCTTCTAACTTAACTACAGCCAGTAATAGGCAGTAATAAGTAACAATAATTCAAAACTGAGATCAGTCAATGTAATTACTGAATAGTATCAAGCTTGTGCAGCAAGATAAAGCATGTTTGGGTTCAAAACTTTAGACTGTTTGAACGCTCAATCCTTTGACTTAAATAACATAAAGAATCAAATGGGATGCTTTGAAGCAGTCAATCTTAGCTTAAGATTGTGCTTCATGTTTCTACCTACTAACCTGTGTTTAAATCCCTATTTCCCATCCCGCTCCTTTTGTCGTATATATATATATTTCATGTATACATTTGAGATGCGTGCCTAAATTATAAAATTTAATGTTTCAATGACATGTTTTAAAGTTATTATTACTTCTTTTTATTAATTATTAGTTTTTTTTATTAAAGTATTATAGATGCGGCTCAAATATATACATAGGAACAAAACTTGCTAACAAAATATTGATGTTTTTAAATATTTATTATATGTCATTTTTAGCTTTTTCTTTTTAAATTGCTTGTTTTTCTATTAAACTATATATTTTTTTATAAAATCCAATATGGAAGATGCAAAGTATTGTTAATTGTGTAAAAATAATTAGGGGTTGGGGGGACTGTTGTTTTAATCTGGGGAGGGTATTTTTTAATTAATTTTACTTTTAAAATAAATGGGATTAAGTAGATTGGGGATTTACTTGTGTTAAAAACATGTTGTCAAATCTATTTCTAATCTGGAAATAGATTTGAATTTATTTTTGGACGTTATCTTACAATTGCATCTTCAAAAACAACTGATAAAAGAAAAAATATAAAATGACTAAATTTTGGAGATTAAGGACTATTGAAGGGAGATTAATTACTATTGAAAGGAGATTAGATTAGCAACTATAGAGAACTGATTAGAAACGTATTACACGTCGCTTGAAACTTAAATAATGTAGCAGTAAAAGCTTTTCCTGACCCTTGTGGATCGTCTTCCGTGGCCATAATATTCTGCTACCCTAAGGTGAAGTAAAGGCCCGATGGAGAACTTTAAAAATGCTAATAGAGAAGCTTGCTGTCACCGAGAAGAATTCATTTTGGATCCTCAATTTGCCGTGCATGAGCATTACTTTGAAAATAGACTTATTAAATTTGCGCAAGGTAAACTTTTATGCTACTATTTGAAAATGAATCTAGCCTCACTAATCTCAAATTCTACTAATCAAGATTTCTCATGTATTATTTAACTTTGTTTTTTTTATATAAATCTGTGAATGTAAATTTGCTCTCAAATGATTTCGTTATATCTAATCTATTTCATATGCTCTAACTTTCTTTAATTTTGGTGTGGTTAGTTGTTTATTACTTGATTTTATATGTATACTCGTATTATTATTAAATTGCCAATCTCACAACCTGGCGAGCTTAATTTCTAAAAATCTTTTCTGTCATTTTTCTTCTAAACCTTCATACAAAGGTTATTAACGTCCCTTTAAAATATACATATATAATACATTGTAAATTAATACGTTCGCCAGATTGTTTTATGAATCAACATTTTAGGTTCATTTTTAATATAAAAATTGATTTGTTTAAACTCTGAAAATCCAGAACTCAAGCTAATTAACGCTCTGAAACATTGATTTTATAATTATTTATTAAATTCTAAAAAGTTGACTTAATTGTTTTATATATATATAACTGCTAGTTATTTTTTTTATATATATACTCTTAAAATATATGCTATGTATTCCAGTTATTGTAAAATCCACGAAGGTGGGATTGAATTGTTTTAAATAGTGTGAAAGGGAAGGGGGTGAATCTTAATGTCTCTTTTACTTAGTCAAATCTTAACATATATTTTATTAATTTGAAATCTAAATCTTAATGTTTCTTTTGCTAAATAAAATCTTCAAGTATATTTTAGTAAATGAAATCTAAATTTCTCTATATATATTATAATTGCATGGCGTATTATAGTATTCAAACAAGGGTCATTTATTTTAAAGCTGTAAAATTTATTCAATATTGTTAGTGACATTCATTCGTACTGCGTTTCTGTCATATAGCCTATCTTCGTTCTATATATATGTGCTTCTTAATCTGAGGGTTACGACGAGTTCGAACCCATACATTTCTTCTCAAGTCTTCGTATAAAAATGCCTCTGGTGGTGATCCTGTAAGTTTGGCACACACTATGCATATTCTTATTTCATATAAAATGCCTCTGGCAGTGATCCCGTAAGTTTGGCACATGCTATGCATATTCACTTCATAGATAAAAGACCTCTCGCGTTGGTTATACCAGCAAAAGTCTGGGCCACGCCATGCCTATCTACTTTTCTCTAAGCACTACCCAAGAAGGGGGTGTGAGATTTCGTTTTTTATCCAGAAGCACGACCTTTTCCTCTTAGTTATTTTAGGCTATTATGTCAGCACCACAAACTTATTTGTATTAGTATTTCTTTTGCTTCATGACCCAGTTTTAATTCTCTAATATTAAAATTAAGCTTTGCTTAAAAGATATATATATATGCCAATTTCAATCATATACAATCCTACCTTCGTAATTTATATATCTATATTTAAGAGTATATGCCTTGGGGAAAGTAAAGCGTTCGTCTTACTATTGTTAAAATAATTTTTCATTAAATATTTTGTCATCTAATCCAATGTCATTTTCAAATATGTTTTTCAAATGTATCTTATTTATTTTCATGACCTCAATGGCGTGAAAATAGTTTATATCATAGGTATAATGAATTTCGGAACGCTCCTAGAAAATATATGTTAGTCACCATGTTTCTGAACCGTCAATCAAAGCGTTAATTGCAATTCTATGTAAATCCTTTTATTAACTGATTGGCATCTTAATATTAGACCCACCAAAGATGTGTGTTTATTTGTAATATATTATTTAGCTAATAAAGAGCATATGAGAACTAATAGCGTGAATAACACTATGTAACGCTTGCTCATTCACGCACACACTAATGTCTATAATTTATTTATAAATGTATAATAACTTGTCAGTATATTAAACTATATTTTATTGTCTAACTTATTTGAGTAGTTCGAATTCCTTCTTTTGCTGCACTTCCAAATGTACAGCCTAAGTTGATATATATGTTAGTTTAGTCATAGTCAATTGATGTCTCATTGTCTTCTCCGCTCTCCTAGTCGGCCGGATTTAAAATTAATTCTCATATGCCATCACTATTGTGTTATTCATTAGGTGTTAGATCTGGGGCTTACAGAGTGGGTTCGAATTCAGGCTGGTCCCTGACCTAAATCTTGGGCTTAACTGGGTTTGAAGTACATTTTGTGAGTTCCAGCTCATGTTAGATGGATAAACATACTTTGATCGGCACATAGGTTGCCTTGACTAGTTTTCAAGTGATGACCAAAAGAACGACGAAAATTTTCAAAATTCAATATACAATCTTGTTATATAAAACTATATATATGAAATATCATTTGGGGATGTGAATATTTGTTCAATTGTTTAATCCAGAAAAAAGATTTTTTTTTCCACATCTAATAATAAAAAAAAAATTTCTATGCTTGAGATGCAACACAATTTCTCCAGGCATATGGGTTTCCAAAAAAAAATATATAGCAATGCAATACATGCAAAATTTTCAAACACATCTGTTCCTACACATTGCACATATACACACCTATGTACATATATATGCAGTACTACATATACAAGTACATAAATTTTACACACATATACTTCTACATACATTACACAGTACTACACACTATTGGAAATGACAGAAAAGGAAAAAAAACTTTGAATAAAAGTTGGAAAAAAAAATACAAATCCATACATCTAAAAGAAAACTCATAGTCTAGTTATTACATGTTTAAACTTTTATACATTATAGCATTAAGCCAAAAAAAAATTTGCTCTCAATAATTTTTTTATCTGGGTTCGAACCCTCCACTTCCAATATTTTTGCATTTGACTCACTACTGGTTAGCAAAATTTATTTTTATAAGAGTGCCAGCTAAGACAGAGTGATAAATGATTTATGATTTATTTACACATTTTTTTATATATGTCTCACGAACAAAACTTTATATATGACATTGAAGAAAAAATGCATTTGTACTATGGTTGTAGTACATGGATTTTAACTTTAAACAGTGAATTTTACACTTTGAACACATTATTTTAAACATACCAAACATGGAAAAAAGAAAAGCTATATCTCTTACAACTTTTTTTTTTAAAAATACATATAAACAGACTTCAGTACTCGCGGTATGTGGGTGTTTATATCGAAGCCCCACATTGGGCACCAAGCCCGAGAAAAAAAATCCTATGTGCCAGTCAAAATATGTTTATCCATCTAACATGAGCTGGAACTCACAAAATGTACTTCAAACCCAGTTAAGCCCAAGATTTAGGTCAGGGACCAGCCTGAATTCGAACCCACTCTGTAAGCCCCAGATCTAACACCTAATGAATAACACAATAGTGATGGCACATGAGAATTAATTTTAAATCCGGCTGACTAGGAGAGCGGAGAAGACAATGAGACATCTATTGACTATGACTAAACTAACATATATATCAACTAGGCTGTACATTTGGAAGTGGAGCAAAAGAAGGAATTCGAACTACTCAAATAATTTAGACAATAAAATATATTTTAATATACTGACAAGTTCTTATACATTTATAAATAAATTATAGACATTAGTGTGTGCGTGAATGAGCAAGCGATTACATAGTGTCATTCACGCTATTAGTTCTCATATGCTCTTTATTAGCTAAATAATATATTACAAATAAACACACATCTTTGGTGGATCTAATATTAAGATGCCAATCAGTTAATAAAAGGATTTACATAGAATTGCAATTAACACTTTGATTGACGGTTCAGAAACATGGTGACTAACATATTTTCTAGGATCATTCCGAAATTCATTATACCTATGATATAAACTATTTTCACACCATTGAGGTCGTGAAAATAAATAAGATACATTTGAAAAAGACATTGGATTAGATGACAAAATATTTAATGAAAAATTATTTTAACGATAGTAAGACGAACGCTTTATTTTCCCCAAAGCATATACTCTTAAATATAGATATATAAATTACGAAGGTAGGATTGTATATGATTGAAATAAACTTAATTAATAAAATAGAAGTAATTGGCATATATATATATATTTTAAGCAAAGCTTAATTTTAATATTAGAGCATTAAAACTGGGTCATGAAGCAAAAGAAATACTAATACAAATAAGTTTGCGGTGCTGACATAATAGCCTAAAATAACTAAGAGGAAAAATCATGCTTCTGATAAAAAGAAACTCACATTCTTGTAGTCAAAAAAGTAGATAGGCATGGGTGGCCCAGACTTTTGCTGGTATAACCGACGCGAGAGGCCTTTTATCTATAAAGTGAATATGCATAGCATGTGCCAAACTTACAGGATCACTGCCAGAGGCATTTTATACGAAATAAGAATATGCATATGTTGCCAAACTTAGGGATACCAAGCTTTTTATACGAAACTTAAAAAATCTATGGTTCAAACTTGTCATAACCCCCAGATTAGAGAAGCAGTATATATAGAACAAAGATAGGCTATATGACAAAACACAGTACGAATGAATGTCACTAACAACATTCAATAAATTTTACAGCTTTAAAATAAATACCCTTGTTTGAATACTATAATACGCCATGCAATTATAATATATATAGAGAAATTTAGATTTCATTTACTAAAATATACTTGAAGATTTTATTTAGAAAAGAAAATTAAGATTTAGATTTCAAATTAATAAAATATATGTTAAGATTTGACTAAGTAAAAGAGACATTAAGATTCACCCCCTTCCCTTTCCCACTATTTAAAACAATTCAATTCCACCTTCATGGATTTTACAATAACTGGAATACATAGCATATATTTTAAGAGTATATATAAAAAAAATAACTAGCAGTTATATATATATAACAATTAAGTCACCTTTTTAGAATTTAATAAATAATTATAAAATCAATGTTTCAGAGCGTTAATTAGCTTGAGTTCTGGATTTTCAGAGTTTAAACAAATCAATTTTTATATTAAAAATGAACCTAAAATGTTGATTCATAAAACAATCTGGCAACATATTAATTTACAATGTATTATATATGTATATCTTAAGGGGACGTTAATAACCTTTGTATGAAGATTTGAATTAAAATGACAGAAAAGATTTTTAGAAATTAAGCTCACCAAATTGTGAGATTGGCAATTTAATAATAATACGAGTATACATATAAAATCAAGTAATAAACAACTAACCACACCAAAATTAAAAGTAGAGCATATGAAATAGATTAGATATAACGAAATCATTTGAGAGCAAATTTACATTCACAGATTTATATAAAAAAATAAAGTTAAATAATACATGAGAAATCTTGATTAGTAGAATTTGAGATTAGTGAGGCTAGATTCATTTTCAAATAGTAGCATAAAAGTTTACCTTTGCAAATTTAATAATCTATTTTAAAGTAATGCTCATGCACGGAAATTGAAAAAATTTTTTAATGACAGCAAGCTTCTATTAGCATTTTTAAAGTTCTCCATCGGGCTTTACTTCACCTTAGGGTAGCAGAATATTATGGCAGGAAGATGACCCAAGGGTCAGGAAAAGCTTTTACTGCTACATTATTTAAGTTTCAAGCGACTGTAATATATTTATAATCACTTCTCTAATATTGCTAATCTAATCTCCTTTCAATAGTAATTAATCTCCTTTAGCCTTATTCAAAATTCAGTCATTTTATATTTTTCTTTTATCAGTTGTTTTTGAAGATGCAATTGTAAGATAACGTCCAAAATAAATTCAAATCTATTTCCAGATTAGAAATAGATTTGAACATGTTTTTTAACACAAGTAAATCTCTAATCTACTTAATCTCATTTATTTTAAGTAAAATTTAATTAAAAAATACCCTCCCCAGATTAAAACAAAGTCCTCCAACCCCTAATTATTTTTAGACAATAACAATATGCATCTTCCATATTGGATTTTATAAAAAAATATATAGTTTAATAGAAAAACAAGCAATTTAAAAAGAAAAAGCTAAAAATGACATATAATAAATATTTAAAAACATCAATATTTTGTTAGCAAGTTTTGCTCCTATGTATATATTTGAGCCGCATCTATAATACTTTAATAAAAAAAACTAATAATTAATAAAAAGAAGTAATAATAACTTTAAAACATGTCATTGAAACATTAAATTTTATAATTTAGGCACGCATCTCAAATGTATACATGAAATATATATATATACGACAAAAGGAGCGGGATGGGAAATAGGGATTTAAACACAGGTTAGTAGGTAGAAACATGAAGCACAATCTTAAGCTAAGATTGACTGCTTCAGCTTCATATATAAATAATGATCTCCAGTGAAAACAGCCAATAGTCTCAAAGTAATCTGGGATACTACTTATCCATAAATGAAACATTTATAAAGGTATCTCACAAATAGTGATATCATATGGATTAATTATTGACTTTCATTATGCAGTACAGAATGAGAGAAATTTGAGTGGGTTTTTTTTTCCTTTCAAAAGTACATTATATTATTTTAAGAAGCATCTCTGCTTAGTTTTATTTTTCAATGATGATGTTAATCCATATCAAATATTCTATACATCTTATATAATGTTTATTTTACTTTTTTAAAATCATTAGTCAGTTTTATGCTAATTAAACGTTTCCAGTTTTTGCCACTTATTCCCGATAAATGCTTAAGCCTTTGAAATCAGAACTAACTTTATAGAGTAGATATGTCAGTATTTTAATCAGTGATGTGGATCAATTGCTCCAGGTTCACTAACTAAAACAGCTCTTTGATTTTTAAAATGATTTTATCAGGATTAAAAAATATATAAAGATTGAGTATTGTTATCTCAAAGAGCTTCTCATGCAATGGGCACTGTACTTATCACATAGTTTGTAAATTTTCATACTGGTTACACAGATATCTCTAATGTAGTTAAAATTCCAATTTTATTAGAAGAGACTTGAACTCAGACTTTCAAACTCCCTACAGCTATGCCCTCCATTTTATACAACTGATCTCCAATATATGTATTTTGTGCTGAATCAGCATTCATAGTTGATCCAAATCATCATACTCCCACACGTATATAAAATTAGTGCTTAGCTTATATTAAGATAGCAAATCTTCAAACTTTAATGGATAGGCTTCAATTTTCTCCATCTTCCAACTTTGATTTATATTTATTAATTGGTTTTTAGTCCTCTATTTTATGCAGCTACATCTGGTGTTAATTATCTTAAACTTTTAATAATTTTATTATAAGTTAATGCCGAATTAATTAAGTTCACTATAATTCATTTTTAATAGTTGACACTTATAGTTCAATATATATTTATAAAATCCATTTATAGTTTTGCCTTTTGGGCTTCAAATTTGAATCTATACTAATAATTTTAGTGTTAAAATATTAATGAACTTTTGGAAAAGCAAAATAATATTTTGATGTTCAGTAAATGACGATTGTAATGCTAGGGAAAGATATACTAGAATCAAGTGAAGAAAAATTATTTGGGAGATTTCACGATTGGATATATGAAGAGAATTGAAAAAAGTTTAGGAAAAAGGTGATAAAAGATTATTTTTAAAAATTGTATATATATATTAAAAAAAGGCAAGATGCCGTTACTAGAGTGCATTTATTTGTGAAAATATTTTAATTTGATTCACATTATTGAGGAGATATGAATTTTTGCTCTCAAAAAACAGCCAAGTGTAATGTATAACAATAGCAGTATATTTTATTATTAACTCTTATATGTAGATGTTATTAATATATTCTCATTTCTTTTGTTATTTCAGTCGGGGTCCAAAAGAAGCTGATGAACTCGCAGCGAAATATGGTTATAACTTCTCTGGAACATATAAATGGACTAATCCCAAAATAAGCACATTATAATGAATGAAGAGAATTTTCTTCTGGGATCAAGTTATTTTTTTACACTATTTATGGAGTTATTTAGCTTTTTAGATTGTGTATATATATATATATAAAGGCAGCAAAATGTTCTATACTTGTCAAGTTTTTATTGTTCATTATATAATTGTAATGTTGAATCTCATATTATTTATTTTTAAAGATATTTATTTTTAATAAATTTATAAAACATGTTTAATGTTATGTTTCACAAATTGGTTATTTAATGAATCATATTAGCATATATTATTACAAGTGACTGAGATAGTATGAAAGATATTTTGGTAATTGAATAAACAAACATCAAAAGATAGCTGTATTTTTATATTGGACTATTTCCATCATCTAATATGTGTGTTAGAAAAGTTTAATTTTATTTAAATATTCCAAATGCATTCAACTGTTAGTAATATCACAGCAAACAGGTTAGTATACGCACAACGTTTCGAGAGGTATTTTCTCACCTCTTCTTCAGGTGTTGCTGGCCTGACCAGCGACAGTACTAGCATGGGATTCGAACCTGGGTCCTTAGATTCTTGAATTTTAAGGTAACACTCTAACCAACTGAGCCATCCTGTCAAAGGCAACAGTATGTAGTAATTTCTCCACTTTTTCCTCAGAGCAAAGTTGATTAGTGGTTTCCATACATTATGTATAGTCACACTAGGTTGGCTTATGGGATTTTTTGCCATTTGTCATGTGAGCAGCTTCTTTAAATTTTCTTCTTTGTACCTTGGAACCTCATAGATAAGTATATGAAATATACTTATGGCTCAGTTGGTTAGAGCGTTACTTTAAAATTCAATAATCAAGAATCTAAGGACCCTGGTTCGAATGCCATGCTAGTACTGTCACTGGTCAGGCCAGCAACACCTGAAGAAGAGGGGAGAAAATACCTCTCGAAACGTTGTGCGAATACTAACCTGTTTGCTGTGATATTACTAACAGTTGAATGCATTTGGAATATTTAAATAAAATTAAACTTTTCTAAAGACATTCAACACACATATTAGATGATGGAAATAGTCCAATATAAAAATACAGCTAGAACACCATCATCACAAACCTTCAGAAAAACACTCAAAAGATAGCTGCTTGTATTAAATATGTATGAATTGCAAGCATTTTCCAAATAGATTTTGTTAAATCTAAGACCTTAAATTCATGTTTTTATTGATGAATAAATTCACTTTCATGTGAGAATAAGTAATTTATATTTATTATATTACTTTTTTGGAAAAACTATTTTTTCAGTATGGAAAGTGATTGTGTTATATATTCAAATGTGTACACATATATTGTTGACAATTTATAATGCAAACGTATAATTTGGTTAAGATGAATTTAGATTTGTTAGACTAAAACAGATATTAAGTATGTACATTGTTTTTTTTTAGTTTGTAGTAAGAAATAATATTGTAGAGAATCATAACAATGAATACTAATGGAAAGATAAATCACTATCTTAGAAATAAATTCTTTTGTATTGTTAAATAATTTTTTTAAAGAAATAGTTAAGAGACTGAATTCAAATTCTTGAACAATTATCAGTAGAACGACTTATTTCATTATTGTGACAGACTGTCTTTTGTCATTTATTCGTGATCTGTATTATATTTAAAATCCAAATTGTTTTTTTGTAAATTCATGCTTAATAATTGATTTTATCTAATAATAATTTCACGTATGATAAATTCAATAATTCAGATTGTATTGGTGAAATTGTATTAATCAACAAGAAAATTGTTTTCATTGACTATTTGTGTTAATATTTGATATTTTGCTGCCACTATTAGCTAAAGCTTAATAAAACGGAAATAATTTTGTTGGTAATAAATGATATTGACAAAGAAATATTACTCAAACTAATCAAAAAGTACAATAAATGGATGATTCTCCTGTACATGAGGGGTCAGAATGACTAATATGTCAACATGGGTAGGATGACAACTTTGGCACTAACAAGGGCTTTGAATGTTCCATCATCAGATTTTCAATGAAATAGAAGGCTGAAGAGTTGTGAGTTGGAATAGTTTGAAGCCTGTCCTTTAAAGTATGAAGATTGGCTATCTTAATATAAAGCTGAGCACTGATTGTATATATGTGTGAGGGTAGAAATCTAGACCAACTGATGATTGCTGGTTTAGCATGAAATACATATATTGGTGATTATTTATCTTTTCAACATGTGTGTGATCAGGTGGGTCAGCAATACGAGATGGCACTGAGAGTAGTGGGTCGTGTGAAAGTCTGAGTTCGAATCCTGCTTATATTACATATATAAATACAGGTTTAAGCCTGTGCAATGTATTAATTATAAGAAAAGTAAAAAAAAAAAAAGATTTTAAATATAAAATGTCTTTTATTATTAGATATAACTATGTTTTATATTCTCTGTACTTTTTAAAATATTAAAAAAAAAAATTAAAAATATGAAATGCATGTTAGCATTTAATTTTAAAATTTTATAACAAAAAAAGTATTGCTAAGCAACATTACCAAATTTGAAAACATAAAACAAAAAGGTAGACAGATATTGGTCTGGAAATAATTATAACTGCAGATTAAAATCTAAATTTAATTTCTAGGATGTTAAAATTAAAATGAAAAAAAAAAAATTCTGCTTATTGAAAATTAGATATTAATATTGAGCTTTTGATCATACTATTATCTAACACATAAATACTTTCCAATTTCATAAAATGGTATAAGAATATTTATCCTATGCTATCATTTCTACAATTCAAAAAAATATTAGGACTTCAATATGTGCACTTTTAGGTATACCTTAACATATATAGCCATTTTTAAATCTCCATCTGTTTAGAACAAGCAAAACTCTCCATACAGATATGATTTCATCTGTTTAGAAGTTAGCAATTACTGTGATTGAAGGTGATTCTTATACATAGGCTATTCTAAAATTTCCACTATATTAAATAAATTTCACAGTAGACAACATAGCTAGACAGTAGTAATTGTAAATGAGTATCTAAGTATTTTTAGATGGATAAAGAATTCATATTAATCTAGGTTAGTCGAATAGATCTTGATGTATTGTCTAAAATAAAAAAAAAATGATTGTAATATGATGCAGTTTTATCAATTGAAGATATTCTACTCCTATATAAACTGAATCCACTGTTAATTTTGTTTCCTCATCAGTTCTAAGTTTTCCATTGAATTACCATCTAGCTAGGACTATGGCTACTTATCTATAAATAAAGGCTGCTTTTTAAAGCATATAAAAATGTTTTCACTTCCAGAATTACAAGACACAGAAATTGCCATTTATATTAGAACTATATTTTAAGTGCTTTTATATTAACTTGCACTGTCTATTTATGTTTCTGTCTGTATGTCCACATTTTTGAATTTTTAACAATGAAAAGAAATCCCCATTTACAACTTGAACTCACATCCTTACGCTTCCAAAGAAAACTCCTTAATTGAGCCAATGGAAATATTATATTTGTAGAATAAAATTTTGTTAATATTGATTTAACTAATAATTAATTAAAAGGCTAATACACATTTTTATATAGTAGGTGATCACATATTTAAATTTAGAATTCATTTGTTAGAGGGCGTATTTTTTTATTTTCATGATTTATTATTAAATTATACTTTTTTTTTCTCATATGTCATAGCATTGGCCGGGACGCGAACCCACAACCATCTGCAACCAACTACTTACTTGCAAGGCGGATGCAATGACCTCTCGGCTAACAACTCTTGACTTAATTATACTTTTTATCACAATTTTTTTGTACTTTTAACCATTTTTTAAAATATGTAAAAAAAATTTAATTAATACTTTGATGTAAATAGCAGACTAAAAAGTAGAAAAATAACAAAGTAATCTGCCTTTCGATTAATTTACTATTCTCGGAAAATATCAGATCTTAAGAAGCTAGACTTGTTATAAAATAATTAGAAATTGCAGAAATATTATCATTTCATAAAAGCATTTGAGGTCTTTTAATTGAGTCTCAAATGATTTTATGAAACTACAATATTTCTTCAATTTCCAATTGTTTTATAACTAGTCTAGATTCTTAATATCTCTGATATTTTCGAAGAATAGTGAATTAACTGAGAGATAGATAACTTTATTATTTTTCTACTTTTTATCAGTTATTTACGTAAAAGCATTACTTAAAAAATTTTTTTTACATATTATTTTAAATTGAAAAGTATATTTTGTAGACAACAAACCCTAAATATTTTTAAGTCAAATTCTATGATGGACATGTATGTATATTGAAGTGGTATTTCATAGGATTCAAGGTGATTTTCAGGCATAAGCCAATGAAAAAGCAGGAAATAGCACATTTAAGATTGATTAGAAAGGGAATAAGAAAATAAATTTATTTAATTATAATTATAACTTTAATTACACATTATATACCTGCAAACACATTAAATTATTTGTGTGCAAGTTTGAATGTATGAAATTTTAAGCATTAATTTAATAAATAAAAATATATTATTTTCAAGCAGTTTTTTTTTTAATATGCAAATTGCATATTAAAAAAAAACTCTAATTTGCATATTTAAAAAAAACTACAAATTGTAAGTTTCATTCTAAAAATCAATTTTCTAAATTTCTCTTAATTAAATAAAGTTGTTTTTTAAATTTTAAGTTCTAACTCGGAAAGACTATTTTAATTAAAGATGTTTTTCCAAATAAAATTCCTTAAAGGATTAGATTGGAATCTGGAAGTAAAAAACAACAACTTAAAATTGTTTTGATTTTCCCAATAAGATAAAAAAATAACAATTATTTCATTAATTATCATAAAATTATATAAAGAAAGAAAATGTTTTGTGAGTTAGGACCTATTAAGATCTGAAATTCACTTGTGTAAAGTTATTTTTCAACAGCCGGCTACAGAAGAAACTTTATATGAAAGAAAATGGACTCCACATTCAATTGAAAGAAATGGTAAATTGCAAAAAACTCAAATGGTAGCTGAAATATTAAATAAATAAAACAGAAGTCATAAGAGAATAATAGAAAAAACTTTGGATCTCTTTTTTTGACTTCTGTTCCTCGCTCTGAATGGTATCCTATATGTCCCTTCATGTTTCACATGAAAATATTCCTCAAAATTTCTAGAAAACTTAGTAAGATTACAAATTTTACATTGGGTGGTATCACATATAAGAAATACTGGGGGAAAAAAAGTCAACAAAATCTATTTTCACATTTCATCGACAATTTTATATTATGGTTTAAAAGTTGCCTGAAAAATGTAAGCATAACTACAAGCTACATTGCAAGTTCATAAAACTTCTGTTTAAAGAAGACTAATTTATTTTCACACAGATTTCTAATTTTCATAAGGAAAAATAAAAATTGTTTAAATATTTAATTATATATCAGGAGTGCAATTTTCCTAACTTTTTTTCTTTTAAGAATTTAATTCTGTTGAAAATATTTATCTTACTTTATAATAATCTTTTATAAATATTTAATTTATATAACGCAATGTTTTTTATAAATAAATAATAATTGTAGCTTACTCCATTGCAATATGTAAAGCACATGTGCAGTGTGGTAAGGTAGTTATTATTAATTTATAAAAAACATTGCGTTATATAAATTAAATATTTAAATATGTTTAAAGTTTTCATTTAATAATGACGTATCGTAAATAGTAAAAATTTCACAAGCATCATCAACAAAAATCAATTATAAGTAATTTAAAGTGATTAATTAAATTTTCACGCTCTCAGTTCCAAATGCTTCAGATTTGCCTATACATATAGTTTGAGTGAAAAGAATAGGGTGGTCCATTCTATCTTTTAAAAAGACTTCATCTTGTGTATGGAAAGGAGAGTATTCATTATAATTAGTGTTGAATCTGTAAAGCGCATGTGCAGTGGAGTAAGCTACAGTTATTAATAATCTTTTATATTATATTTTTATTTATTGTTCAAGGCTTAAAACATATTTCAAATACACAAAGATATAATAGAGAGAGTAACTTAAACATTGTTGGTATTAGGTGATTTACATAATACATTAATCTTGGCTTAAATAAAATTATTCATATATAAAGATTTGAAATATATAATCAAATCCCTAATGCAAATTTATTAGGTTTCAATACATTTATTTTTAAAAAAGTGAAATATTTTATTTTACATACTGGGTTTACAAATTTTATGGTATAAGTTTAAAATACTAAACATCACATGATCACCATCTCATGCTAGCACATAACTGTTAGTAACCAGGCAAAAATTATCCATACAGTAATGCCATCTTGTGCTAACCAAAGTAATCAATGGATGCCAGAAGGTTTGTGCATAAAATCCCTATCTAGTGACTACTCATCCAAGGCTTCTCACTGACAAAGGCCAGAAACTAGTCTGGGGATATTGGATGAGTAGGCACTAAATAGGGATTTTATGCACAAACCTTCTGGCATCCATTGATTGCTCTGGTTAGCACAAGGTGGCACAACTATATGGAGAGTTTTTGCCTGTTTACTATAAGTTTAAAATGTTGCAATATTATTTTAATTCATGGTAAAAAGAAATACAGCTTTGAATTATTTTTTTAAAAATTGAAAGTCTCATGGAAAGAGCTTACTTTATTAAATAGGTTTGCCTGATAAACAATAATCTAATAAATGATAAAATAAAAAATTTATAAATATCAACATTATAAATCGGTTAAAATTAAAACTTTAAATAGATTTCTTAACTATTGAAATAAGATGTATTCAACATTGGTATGTGAGTAAACATTTATGGACATATATGTACCTTTTGTATAAAAAAAAAAAAATTTGATTCATTAATTACATATCTTTGGAAATGAATCGGAGTTTTAAGTTTTGGCGTTATAGAGATTTATAATATACAAAACTGTTTATAATCCCATTCTATTTAAATAGTCTAATTAAAAGAGAGAATGCAGATATAGAATAAAATTAACTAATTAATTAAAAGAAACTGGTTTGGGGATATTGGATGAGTAGGCACTGGATAGGGATTTTATGCACAAGCCTTCTGGCATCCATTGATTATTCTGTCTTGCTTTGAGTGGCACTACTGTATGAAGAGAGTTTTGCTTATTTTAACAATAGTTATGAGCAAGCATGGGAGATAGTGATCATGTGATGTTTAAAAGTTTAATACAGATGTAGAATAGTGAGAACATTATTAATATCTAAAAATGAAAAAAGTTTATGCTGCACTGTCAATATTATATACAATTTAGATTTACTATAGATGATTAAGTGAGTTAAGTTAAAAACAGTTTGTTATCGAATAACATTGGATCGTAATGTGGTCATTTATCATTTGGAGGTACTGAAATGCCAGTTTAAATTGAAAGGATAATTTATCATAAATTTATATTTTTGCCATGAAGTTAACTTGTCCTTATCATATCATATTTGAGATAACAAATTTATAACTATGTGGTATGTGAAGCATGATTTATTAAGATTTTGCAGTAACCAATTAATGTAGATATTATACAAGAGATATTGTTTTATATGATATGGCTAGAGTGTTTAATGAAGATCATCAAAGTTTTTATGTGTTTGATTTTATTTGATGGATGTTGTTTGGTGGCATCTTTACTTATTAGTAATTTTATTAATTAACTCAGGTTTATTTAAATTGTCATATAATCTGGAGAATATATAATACAACATAATGATCTTAAATATTTATTTTTGATTAAGATTTAAAACCACAAATTATGATATTAAGAGAATTGTTGGAGTATTGATTGAAAAGAAATTATTTTCTAAAATATTGTATTCAAGGTATATGCATATTCATATTAAGTTTAATAGATGTAGGATGTATTCACATCGCTTTATTAGTGTTTCATTAGGGAAAGAAAAAAAATATCATCATAGCACTCATTAAATTGTAATTGATTATCTTTAGATATAGGATCCTGAGACCTTGAAATAATTATTCAGAGAAAAGAAACATAAACAGAGAGGCCCAAGTAATCAAGTCAAGCTTATTTAAAATAGTCATGAGTAAGTAGATAATACATTTTGTGAGCTCAAAATTTTTGTTAGTAAACTGGTACAAAAATAAAAGTAACACCTTAAATAGTTAACAAATCTTTGTATATAAATTAGAATGAAGTTATTGAAGCATCTTCAAATAGAATAATTCATACCTTTCATTTAATGTTATTGTTTGTTAAACTAATTCTCTTGACTGTGTTTATACACATAGTTTCATTCAATATGTATATCAGGGTTCATGATTTCCTGAGCTATGCTGAAAATAACTTGATAAATGTAAGTCGTGAGAATGAAATGAAAGCGAATTAGTGAAAAAGAATCTGGAGAAAGAAAAGAAGCATAGCAAAGTAGGTATTTATTATTTTTCTCATAGTTTTGATATGAAACATTATTATTTTAATAAGTACACTGCATAAATCTAAAACTAAAGAGTGCATATTAGGGAAGATTGGCATTTAAACTCGGCTTCAATCATCTGAACTGGGTATTCAATTAAACCAAATGGCTAAGGAATAGGTAGTAAATTAACCGTATCCATTGGCATCTTTCCTCCATCTATGTGTAAATTAACTTCCATAATAAATCATCCCAAAATTGATTAGCCACACCATTATCGTGATTCTTCTAAAACATTTTACTACTATTCATCCAAGTTTTTCTTTCACATATGGAAAAAAACTTGGATGAATAGTAGTAAAATGTCTGTTTAGATTACCTCTTTTCGGTAAAGCTACTGTAGACTTACACAATAAACAAATACTTTTCTTTATAGATGATGAATAAAAACTCTTCTTCCCAATCATTATTGAAATATATTTGTTTTTTATTGCTCATTATAGGGAAGAAATAAAATAATTTTTGCCACAAAATAATTATCAATAAAAATACTCGTATAATATTAAATTAATACAATTTAAGTATTGAAACCACTTTTATTTTGAAATCAAAATGTTAAATCTAGTCTGCCTACTTATATGAAATTTCAAAATGAACATTTTTTTTTGTATTGCTATAACCAAAATAGACATGACGAAATGAAACGATAGCAAATTTATCGATTAGTTTCTTCAATTTTTTATTATTCGATTGTTTTTACAAGCTTAGAGTTTTTAAAATTTTGTTTTTAAATTGGATTTGCATTCAAATAAAAAAATCCCAAATTTCAATGGTTGCTTTTCAAACAATTTTTTTTAAAATTTTAGTTTTTAAAGATAAAATCTTTTCTATATAAAATTTTATTTTTGTTTGCGTGATTGACTTAAAATTTCTTGGTGATCGACAAATTGGACAGAGCTGGCATAGTCCAACTGAGCTTCATTATCCTTTTTAAGCTTGTTCTTAGAATTATATTTGACAATTTAAATAAATTTCACGAAATTAAATAGGTTGTGGAAGATAAGGACATTAATAAATATATTTAATTTTTTTAAAGTTCCTTAAGATAATATTTTGCTATTAATTACTGTGTGTGTGTTAAGCCACTTAGTGTTAAGGGGCATTCATATCTGCCATCAAAAATTCCATTTCAATATGAAATGACAGGTTTTAAAGCCTTTTTATTTAGAAATTTAAAACTTTTCAAGTTCGATTCTGATAGAAAAAAAACAATTTAGAGTTATAAAAGTGATTTAATTAGTCAGTTATTCCAAAGTCATGAATAAGTAAATAAATATTTTTAGACAAATTCAGAATGTCTAATACTAAGTCATGAATTGATATGTCTTATATTCCTAATTCACATACAAAATAATTTCATTTATAAAGATTTTAACATTGGTTTTCGATGCCTTTTATCTTTAAATATATTAATTAATAATTTCTAAGACAAGCTTAAAAAAAATGTTCCCATCCCTGGGGCTTTTTTTTTATATAGAAGGATTTGAAATGCCTTTCAAACCCCCCCCCACTTTTTTTTGGGTTTTGTTGATTAGAAACTACGAAGTAGGTTTTTTCTCCACCCCCCCCCCCCCTTTTATTCCTCCTGGTGTTGGTGATGGGTGGGCAGTCAGTAAGTATTTTTTTCATGCACCCTCCTGCCTCCGTTTATTTCTTTCTGGGGTTTGTGTTGGAGGAGGAAGAAGAAAGAAGTTTTATAAAAAATTTTTCTCCTCCTTTCTTTTTTTTGTTTTGGTTGGTGGGGGGTGGTAAAAGAGAGGGGGGGTTGCCTGTTTTAAATTTATAAAATAGTAATTAAAGTATAATTTCAATTAATTTGTATAATTTAGATAAATAGAATTTTTTTTCCTCTCAGGATTCACTTAGTTTGGGTAGTTTATAGTTTACAGAACATGATTTTCAACATCATATCAGCTATTATTTATCTATGATCATGATATGAAAAAGTCATGAATAATTATGCAACTGATAAAATTTGCTTGCAGAGATTGGGTTTATATTTTATGTTAAATAACTTATTATGATAATATCATTAATATACATAAATATGTTTAAGCCAATAAACATGACATGACCACCACTTCTTATGCTTGTGTATAGTTGTTGTTAAAACAGGCAAAACTCACTACACGTAGTGCCACACACAGCAAGCTAGAGTAATCAATGGATGCCAGAAGGCTTGTGCATAAAATCCCCATCTAGTGCCTACTCATCCAATTACCCAGATTAGTTTCTGGCTTGTGGCCTTCATCAGTGTGGAGCCTTGGATCTGAGAGCACTGCATCTCAAGTACCCATCAACTATTAGTCTGTGGATATTGGATGGGTAGGCACTAGGTAGGAATTTTATGCATAAGCCTTCTGACATCCATTGATTACTCTAGCTTGCTGTGTGTGGCAATATGTATAGTGAGTTTTGCCTGTTTTAATAAATATGTTTACACTGGTGTCATTTTAGCCTCAAAAATTATTCTGAAGTATAGAAGTTCAGAACATATAAATAAATCCAGTCTAAAGGTTTCATGATATGGTGGTTAGAGCTACCATTTGCCATCCTCATGATTTGGGTTTAAATCTGCTCTGGGTAAAAATTGAAAATTTTTGATCAGGTTTGATAACAATTCTACTGCCAATTATGCTAGAAAATTGCCTAAACTCTTACTATCTTGCAATTAGAAAGACTACCAAATAGTGCCCCTTTCTTCATTATTTCTCTAAAAAACTGCTGGAAAGGCCTTTGCCTTGCAATAATTCAAATTTATAGTGTATATATTGTACAAAATAGGTTTTATATATATAGGAAGTGCATGTTTCAAGTTTTAGATCCTTATTAAGCATGAGGATTATTGTAAAAAGAAAGAATAGTGGCAAGCTAGTCTGTTCTTCAATTGTTTATCTTTCTAGTGTTAATCAATTCACTTTCATATCTTAAAATATACATTTTTATTATATAAATGTAATTTTGACAAATATATTCCTTATAAGTATTAACAACAATTTTGTATAATTCTATACATTGTGACATGAATCTATTACTAAGATTTTTTTTAACAATATGAGATAATCATTCCTCCTTAAAATAGTTACAAAAATAAACTTTTTTTTAAATACTTAATAGATTTAATTGTAAACAATTTTTACATCAAGAAATTAAAATATTCTCAGATATCTGATTTTATTTCAACTCTGACTTGAAGACCAAGTGATAAAGACTGCTTGAATTTCTCAGCTTTCTCTCCATTATGAATAACAAGAATATACAAGTAATGACTGCAGCAAGCTTTGAACGTCACATTATCTGAATTTTTCTTTATCTTCACCACTTTAGCATCCTTTCTTCTTGTAGTTAGTAAGACGACTTTAATTTCCATGATCTGTTTAATCATTTTTGATATCTTTATTCAGTAAGAATTATTAAATATTTAAGAATAGAAATATAGAAAAGTAAGACAGAATAAACTAATTCCAATGGCTGATATAAAGAAAATTTAATGTAATAGAATTTTATCTATATATTTTTAAGACAGTTATGTTATAGAAATTTTATTTTTTAAACACAATAATATTGTAAAATTAAATCCCAGAAAACCTTCCTATTGCAGGCAACTTGTTTTAAACTATTAATATAATTGAATAAAAAATACATTTTTTTCATCATTTAGATATTTATGTAGGAAAATTCCCTGCTGAAAATTGGACTAATACATAATAAAAGTTTGAATTTGATGTGGCAGAATATTTTTTACATCAAATATCAATCCCCTGTAATCATCATTATCACCATTTTTAATCAGTATCAGTCCACTGCAGGATGAATATCTCTCCTAATTAATCCAGTTTCTCCAATCTTTGGACTTCTTCTTCATATCATACCAGCACACTTTCTTATTTCACCATCCATTTCATATGTGGCCACTTTCTGTCTTTTACAATATCTTGGAATCCTGTTTAAGATTTTAACTATCCATCTGTTATCATCTTTTCTAGCAATATTTTGTGTCCAGCTCCACTTGTCTCTTAATTCTTTCAATGATGTCAGTAACATTCAATCTGTCCATACTTCATTGAGTGGTTTGAAGATTCTGTCTTGCTGTTCAGTATTCAAGTCTCACATACATATTAAAATCCTTCCTTTGCAAACACACAGGTATATTTCTTTTTAATGTTATTGCTATCAAAAACCCTCCAAAACAAGTTTAATTCTATGATTAGTTTCAGTCATTGTTTCCATCTATATTAATAATCTGTTCAAAATATTATAGTTATTAACTTCTTCTAATTCACCATTATCAATCTTTATTTTTTACTTCTGAAAAAAATCCATTGAACATTGTTTTAGACTTTTTAGTGTTTTATCTCTAGTCCTACTTTCTTACTTTCATCTGATAACTCCTGCAACATTTCCTGGAGTGCTGAAGCATTATTTGAAAAATCTAGATGACTTAAATAATCTTCATTTACTTTTATTCTCTTAGCTTCCCATTTTAACCCACCAAATTCTTCTTGTTAAACTGTTATAAATAGTTTTGGAGATATGGAGTCAGCTTGTCATATACTCTTTTCAATATTAATCTTCTTAGTATCACCATGTAATCTAATCATTGCTGTTGTATTTTGATAAATATTCTTCAGAATATGATGGTATCCTGGATTCATACTTTGATGATCCAATGCCTTAATCACTGAAGAAATGCTTACAGGATCAAATGCCTTTTCATAATCTACAAACCCAAAATATAATGATAGCTCATACTCATTGGTTCTTTCTATAACTTCTCTCAATACTTGGATGCAATCCACAGTAATAAAACCACTTTTGAATCCAACTTGTTATTTTGCTTGATTAAAATTCAAAGTTTGCTATCAATGAAATCAATATTAGTACTGCATTCTTTCAGTGGTGTCATCATTTTGACATTTGTATATAACTTTACTAAGTTTTTCTATTTCTTTACCTGCTTCATTTAAGATATCGATTATAATTCCATTATTACCTAGAGCTCTTCCCTTCTTCATAAATTTAATGGCATGTCTCACTTCTTCATTTAAAATCCTGAATTCAGAAGATATAGTAATTGTCAGAGATATCTTTTCTTATTCTTTCTTGCTACATAATTCTTGATAGAATTCTTCCACACATTTTATGGTATTATCTTTCTTTCGAATAATAGTTTCATCTTTTCTTCACCAAGATGTTGCTTTACACTTCTATAACTTTCTTATTAATTAACAATTATATTTCCTTCTATCGTTATCTTTTTTTTGTACTATTTTACAAAACTCGATATTCAATCCTTCTTAATGGATCATTTTAATATATTCCTTTCTTTATAAGTTGTTTTGTCTCAATAGAAATTTTATTGATCAATTGTTGTCTTTTTTTAATAGCCCCGGTATTATATTTTCTTAAATGAATATCTCTCACTATAAGTAAAAGCCTTGTTAATAAACAATGCAATTTCGAATATTTTACTCATTTTTCAATACTTTATATTTACACTATTAAAATCTTAAATAGTAAAATGTTAGTCATTCTGAAGGTCATGTGATGGAGGAGCACCAGAAGAAGTGATTGACTTTGGACCCAGAAATCTTAACTTTGTCATTCATATCACTGCGCTAAACTTCACTTAATCTAGTTCTCTATTAGTCATAATTCCTATAATATTCTTTGTTTTTTTTTTTTATATTTTCTCATACAAATGCATATGTAAGTGTGCGAAAATGTATCTCCGTGTATTTTTATGCCTGTATACATTACGTTTTATGGAATGAAAATGGTATTGGAAAGAAACAAAATATTATACATAAAAAAAAGTGTCATGTAGAAATTATTTATTAATGTTCAAAAAGATAAACAAGTTATCAAATAAAAAATGTTAGCCAAATTTCCTTCAAATATACTATTGGGTTAAAAACAAAAGGCTGAATCTTCAATTTCAAAGAAGTTCTAAAAACAATTTTGCTTTTCATACTTCAAAGATGAATGAATGATTTATAGATACTGCACATTAGTAATTGACCAAATTTAATAATTTCTTCCAAAGTACTTTAAAGTAAAATTTTATATCTTCCATCTTATTCTGATATCTCGATCCACGCAAATTAAATTTTTGGAGTTAAAAGAATCACATTTTTCAATATTTTTTAAAAAAAATAAAAGTTCTTTATAAACCTAAACATGAATTACGTACCAGATAACTAATAGTTTGTATTTTGCATTAATAATGCAGATATAATCCAAAGTTTAATTAAAATCCTCAAATTGCATTACCTTACACTGAAAAAAGATTTAAAAAAACAAAGAAGGAACTGAATATTAATCACAAATTTTCACAAGGACATTTTAAATAAAACTATATGCATTCTAAACAAATTAGATATTTATAAATAAAAAATAAATGTTAAAAGAAAATTTTTCATTTGTTCAAATTTTAAATTGCAGCAATTGCTGTAAACAAAAAAATGAAAGTTAATATGTATTTTTTCGATTGTAAATTAAAAAAAAATTCAATTTACAATCGGAAAAATACATACTATGACATATGAAAAAAAAAAAAAATACATACTAACTTTCATTTGCTTTCATAATTTTGTCCAAAGATCGTTCCATATTTCATAACTAGTCAAAATTAGAGAAATGTGATTTTAAAATAAGTTCGTATTAAACATTGTATTTGTGAAACCTTTTTTTTTTGAAAGAAAAGTAGGAAAAAAGATCATGTGACTGTTTTGTAAAAAAAAAAAAAGAGGGGAAAGTATCATTATTATTATGATGAGAAACTTTTGCGCTTAAGGCTCTATTACCTTATATATATATTACAAATTTTTATTTGCTTTAATAATAAAATATTAATGATAAATTAATAAAGCACAAAAGTACTTATTAAAAAGAACTGTTTAATTATTGGTACTGAAGATGGCTTAACACCGAAAGTACTGCTATAGTGTTTGTACACAATAATTTGAATAAAAGAATATTACAATTAATGTTGATTTTTAAAGCAGTTGAATTACAGATTACATGTAATAACAGCATATATCAAGAGTAAAAATTTCTTATCAGATTTCCTCTAAATAAAATAAAAACATTAAATATTTGATAGCAAGTATTGACTGATTGTGGTTACAATGATTCTGTTGATTTATATAAAGTATCATTGAACGTATTAATGCATTTTCAATGTTTTAATACAGTATTTCTTTTATCTATGTAAATTTTTAATAAATAAATATTTATGTGTATATGTTAAGTTTTCTGTTTCAAGATCAAATGATATCTGATTTTATATACATGTATAAGTAGAAAATATTTAAACAGGCAAAACTCTCCATACAGTAGTGCCACAAACTAATCTGGGGATATTGGATGAGTAGGCTCTAGATAGGGATTTTATGCACAAGCCTTCTGGCATTCATTGATTACTCTGGTTGGCACTGAGTGGCACTACTGTATGGAGAGTTTTGCCTGTTTTAATAACAGTAGTGTGCTGCTAGCATAAGAAATAGTGATCATGTGATGTTTAGTGGTAGAAAATATTTCCAGTGCATACCGCTATCTGAAATAAATCCCCTCTGTGAAATAAACATTTAGTCTACAAGTTTATTTCACAGAGGGTGTAGCTGAAAAATTTCTTAATGTTTGAGGTGATTTGATATGGATAAGTATATGTATATTTAATTTCTAAAAATAATCTTCATAATATTTATCTTGTAATTATAAAGATGCATGTTTATGCATGAATATATACACGAGGAGAGATAAAGAGAGAGCAATATTTATTTCTAAAAGTCAGCTAATTAAATAATTTAACAAGGTATTAAATTATTATACTAAATATTTTTCTGAGAAGGAAGCAAATATAATAATATAAAGTCGAGGAAAGAATTATATTTTCATAATAAATGTAGTCTTCATGGAATTTTATTTAAATACAATTAAAAAAAAAGAAGATACAATTTATTCAAAACCTTTTTTTTATACCAAATAAATAAATGCAGCTTTATTTAGAAGTCATGGAGTACAATTACAGACACCAAATAAAAATATCTATATCTATAGATATATATTTAAAAGCCATGGTCAAGTTTGAGTAATTCTTTAGATTCTTGCAAGCTTTAGTATATATATATATACACACACACACAAAATATATATTAATATTTATATGAGATAAAATAATAACCATTTTTAATATGCAATAAGAAATTGATGTCATTGTTTCAATCATAAACTCTGTAATTAATACAATTATCATCAATATTTTCCTTTCAAAATTACTATTTTCTTCTAAAGCATTTAAAAATGTAAATGTTATGTATTGGAATTTTCCTTGAAAATTAATATTGCTAAACCTTAGGATAGGTGAATAAAAATTAACTGTATGTATTCTTAAATCTCTATAGCAAATATGCAGAAGGATCAGAATCCAAAAATGACATATGAATATTAAAATGAGAATCACATGATTTCTTAGAGCAGACCACAGTAATTCCTTTCACTCTAGAATTAATATGTAAGCTAGAAGAGTGCAAAACAAGTCCAATTATCTTGATGTAAGAAGCTTATTTTGACTTGCAGATCGCTAATTTTTTAAAATGTTTCTGAAGCAAGAGGATGGAAAGATACTGACTTGAATTTAAAAAGTACAGATGGCAAAGCTACTATCTTAACCAGCTTACATAGTATAGTAAGTATAAAGATCAATAATGGGTGCATTTGGGAGTCTGCAGGTTTTGAAGAGTATTTGGTACTCAATGACACATTGTCCACTTAATTAGGATTGTGAAGATAGATATCAGTACTGTATAGTTCACAAGTATATACAATGCAGAGCATCAGAGAGCTCTCCATACAGATAAATGTTATTGATAATTGACTAGTAGACAATTTCTAGTAAGTAAACCCTCGTAAAAGCTTGTTTTCCATTTAGACCTATAAAGAGGATTTCAGTACTCTGTTATGTAGTAAGTTTCACGGCTCTTCATTATAATATTTAATTATATTAACTGCGCAAAAACTACGATAAATGTGAGGGGGTAAGGAAGTAACTATTACCTTTTTTTATTTTATAATTTTCTATTTTTCTATGTAAAACTTTATAACCGTTTTTGTATTTATGTAATCAATATCCCTATTTATGTTTTTAAATAAATATATGCGCAGAGCAATATTTACACATATATTATACCATCTTATTATCATAAATCATATTAACATTACTAGTAGGAAAATTTAGTCATGATCATCACGAATTAAATCATACTATTAAATCAATCTATAGTGATGGATAAAGATTGCCTGTATCCATTTGTAAGGAAGTGCATTATACTAAAAATCTATTGAATTATAGCTTCAAATGGTATCGTTTCAAATAGTAGGGAAATATTTGTTGCTCTACGTTAAATCAATGTACGAGACATTTCTGTATTAGAAAAATGCTATTTGCTTTCATCTTTTAATTTTTGGTGATAATAAAAACATGCTTTGAGAAGCGGAGAATGTATAATGCAATCATATACTTCAACAATGTGAACTGATTAGTCAAATTAATTAAAAGTGTAATAAATCTATTTCAAGAGTAGGTAGGTGATACTTTGTAGACTCTGCATACTGCGTATTTTGACAACTCGTATTTATTTACTTGTAATTGTGGCAAACTGCTGCCAATGCAATTACATTATATATATCATAACATATTCATTAAAAAATAAAAATGTACTTAAGTCTTCCTTGTATACTATATTAGGTCTAATACAGAATGAGAATGAAACTTTGCTTTAACAAATTCAAATATGACTGCCTTCAATACGGTTTGCTTCTGAGATGATTCACAGTATATCTATTACAGCCACTGTTCATAAACAATGCCATCTTTCACTTACTGGAGAGTTTCAGCATTTTTGTTTTGACATCTATTACTAACAAAAAATGGATTCTTTTAAAACAGAGACTTTATTTTTGAGAAGAAAATGAAGTCCCATAGAGTCAAGTCTGAAAAATACATTGAGTGCTCTAAACCTTGATTTCACCAGACCTTATTTGTAGCTAAAACTGTTTCACAGACAATGTGCTTTTGTGTTCCAACTGATGGTAATAATACTTGAACAACAATTGGGTAAAGTTATTGAAGTGTGCTTCGCATCAAACTACGATATATTAGACTTTGTTAGGCATCTATTTTTGGTTTGTAATTTAAAGATACAGTCTCATTTTTGTGTGGGTGTTGAAATTCAAATGTACATTAAATTTTCTAACTAAAAGTAATTTAGGTGTCTAAATATTAAACTTTAAGCTTACAAGAATCAATAAAGTTATTCCAACTTGATTTAAAAGCATTTAATTTCTTGCATAAAAAAATTTGTAAAGATAAAAATTATACAAAGTGGCCTGAGAAAAAAGCAACAATTATTGTTGATCGGAAACCTATGAGCATCATAAACCAATAAATATGTTGTTGTTTTTTTTTGTAATTATTTATTAATACAATATTATAAAAAAATGAAATAGTATTAAGAAATATACAGATAATTGTATAACAACTACTGAGCAATAGATTAACTCTAATTTATCCATTTAAATAATGGTTCACTGATAAAGAATTCACCGCTAAGATTACAAAGTGGATGAAGTATTCGGTCTTCCCATAATCCACTGTGATACTGTCACAGGAAGAACTAAGAAAACTGGCCGGCAGTTGTCTATTGTTAAGTACATCTCCCGCTAAAAGCAAATTATGACATTCATAATTTTATGTGGCTAATTAGTGGGCCAAGTAAAAAATGTAAATTAACCTCCAAAATAATGTCATATGGAATGTGAAAGGAAATAAAAACAATCAACTATTTCTGAATATCTATGGACAAATCACCAAAAGTTTTTTAAACGTCTTGGCATTCATTCACACATTTCTAAAGATACCATCATCTCATACAATTAGAACAGATTGCTGTGTCTGGGAGATCTTCAACTCCTCGAGCAAACAGCTTAACCAGCTGACAGTGAACTCTGAAAAAAAAAAAAAAAGTAAGCATATATGCAAATAATGAAATTATATACAATTACTGATTCATCCGCAACTTACCAAACAGTCTCATACTATTTCAAGTGTATCAATATATTTGATTTATTACAGTGAACCAAAATATTCTTCAGCATATACGTGTATTTATGTAAACATATTGTAACGGTAAATCAAGGGAGTTAGGCTGAATCAAATGATCCAAGCCTAAACTAGATATGTAGTACCAATGTTCGGTCATTCACTAACAAGTAACGACACCAGTCTTAGCTTAGCCTTTCAAACACTTAAAATATAATACGTAAATCAAATTTCACATAATATTCGCTACTACACTATTGTATGTGAACATTAATATTTTAATATATCTCAGGATTTTATAGCATTTCTGACAATGTATATATATATATATTAATAAGTATGCAACTATTCTTTAAAAGGTTATATATGTGGCTAACATAATATCACAACTAATAAATAATATTTTAATTCATATTACTTCTCGGGGATTTAACATCATAAAGACTCGTATATTTCGTATAATAGTTTCTTAGGATATAACTAAACACAAATGGACATTTTATAACTGTATCCAATTCATATCTCACAGCATATAAATCTAGCTGTTAAAGAAGTGCAGATGAGCTCTAGCAAAAATGTTTAAAATAAATAATATTCACTTAACTACTTTACATAAAGTATTTTCAACGAATTTATAAAGTAATCTGTTTTCTAACCAAGGGAAAATTAATTAAATGAATATATCAATGCATATTTACTAAATAAATATATTCTTTAGTCACATAATTATTTTCTGCATGTGTATATTTCATTCCTCGTTTATTTATTTCTATTTTGTATAGCACACATGTTATTTTCCAAAATATAATCACAATATAAAACTTTGGCATCACTAAGCCGATAGCTACAGTATATATATATATATATATATATAAAAGTCTAAACTGTAAAATACACAACTATTTCTTCAAATCTCATTATGCATAAAATATATTTGTATTAAAAATTTTCTATCATATTTATTTAATTAAAAAAGAAAAGACAGTATAATAAGTACAGACTAAATGAAACACCAGATGTGAAATTTATTTCTCTTCTTGCATTCTCAAGGATAAATCTAATTTAGACATATATATATATTGTACTTTTCAAAGTCTTAAAATTCCCTACACAGGAATATATATATCATTTATACACATATATTAAAACAGGCAAAACTCACCATACGTATTGCCACACACACAAGCATAAAATGAAGATTTTCACGAGTGAAAGATAAAGAGTACAATTTTCAGGTTCATCTATCTGTTTGTGGTTACGGATGGATATTTATTAATTACAATGCTAAACAGAAAATAAATTGCAAAACACTGGTTACATGATTTAACTATCTGTAGATTAATACTAAATGAAAAATCAACAATCAAAAACATGACAGGTAATCACAGATAGCAGTATTTTTAACAGCATCTAATGAACCAATTATACTACCTTGATAACTGTAGATAAGAACTGGGACCTATAATTTCAAAACAAGTAGTCAACATTTTTGAAAAAAAAAAAACAGACCCATGAACATACATTCACACATACATACATAACAAATTAAATTTATCCTTCTTCAGTCATCTAAATTATTATAGGGCCCAATGTGGAACTTGATCATGAATACAAAGATTGGAAAGCAGAAATAGGAAGAGAAGGATTAAAAATATTTGGTGGATTAAACTTACAAAGAAGATATGGTCATTCACTGATTGTCAAATTTAATGCAATGAAAGTGTCATATGGACCTAAAAAATAGTATCACAATTTTATTAAATCCAGTAATAGCACTCAATTACATGAAAATGATATTTCAAATATATGGATGGAGTATTTTGATAATCTTCTGAATAATGATAAAAGAATTGAGATGACAACTTTTAATAATATATCCATTTTATCTTCCCATTTAGATTTGGACAAAAATATTCAATTTAATGAAGTCAAAACCATTCTTTGTAATCTTAAAAAATGGAAAAGCTGCAGATCCTACTGAAATATCTGGAGAAGTTCTGATAAGTTAGCATCGAAAATATTGGAAATTTTGGGAATATATGGATCCATGAAGTTGTGCCACTCAACAAAGGAAACAGATAAAATTACAGTAATTATCACAGAACATCATTATTATCCATTAAGCAAAGATACTTTCAAGAATTTTGTTGAACAGTTTTCTTCCAGTTATAGGTTCAAAATCGTTTTTGTAAAAAGGAAAATGCAAAAAGAGTGTTGGGAACATAGGAGTGATTTATATATTCCTTTTATTGATATGGTTAAGACATTGGATATCCATCAAAGTTTATTCCTATTGTACAACTTCTACATGATGGAATGAGAGCAAAATCTGAGGTATTTGAAATTAAAATGGGTATTAAACGAAGATTATACTTGTTACAACACTATTTTCAGTTTTTGTGAAAGGGTCTTTGGAATTTCTTAGAGGCAGATCAATCAAACAGGATCAAGATATAATACAGATTTGATGGTGGAATTTTCAACCTGAATCTATTAAAAGCAAAAAGAGCTTCTTGGATTCTAGTTTTACAGTATGCTGATGATTGTGTTATTTCTGCCAGTTCAAAAGACGATTCACAGAATGTTCTTATGTTTTGAATGCAACTTATAAAAACTTTAGTTTATTAATTAATGCTGGAAAAACTCCTATTTATCGATCAGTGATGGAAAAAAAACCCTCAGCAATTTTTAGCATGAATGGTTATCAATTTCAGAAACTAAATCAGTTTAAACATCTTGATAGTATTATAAGTGGAAATACTGAGTTCCAACACGGACTCCAATTTGCTTCTGCTAATTTGAACAAGTTAAAAGATAAAGTATTTCATCACAAGGAAATAACTTCTTAACTAAATTGGCTGTATATAGAGCTGTTATTTTACCTAATTTATTATATAAATACTTTAAACCTGTATTCAATGTGCTTTAAAATTTGTAATAATCAGGCATATTTTGCCAATAGAGGTAACCTTCCAAACCATGACACAAGATAGCAACTTTTATAAAGATAAGAGCGGCCTAATTATTACGAATTTTAAAGTGCATTGAATACAGATTAAAACCTGTTTAAAGTATTTACATATGCTTTCTGTGCACTCAATAAATTAAATACTACTCTAATTTGTTATATGAAAATGAAGCTTGGACACTCTATCAGCATAATATAAAGCCATAAGAAAAATTCATTTAAAGATGCTATCTAAAATTTTAAAAATACAATGACAAAATCGTAAAACCAATCAATGGGTTCTTCAGCTTACAGGATGTGATAATATAATACCCTCTATTGTAAAATCACATCATTGGACTAGGCATGCAAAATGAGTGAACTATGCAAGACTTCCTAAAACAGTATTTTATGGTGAACTTGAGAATGGTGTTTTTGTGGCAATAGAATAATCTCAAAAACATTGGAGAGCTACAGACTTACAATTAGACATAGTGCTGAAATATTTCAGAAAGTAAAGTTTTCTGGTGAAGACATTAAAAGGAAATAAGTGTGTTTTTCACATTTGTACAGTCATCGCAAAACTCATTTCTAGAGTAATTTTTTCTTTTCTCTTTCCTTTTCTTTCTTTTTTGGAGTTGGAATGGCATTTATGAGTAACTATTATTTACTATTATTAACTGATAGAAACTATTAGAAAAATACTGCCAGACAACCACAATTAAATTGTAGGCCCCCAATTAAACTTGCAAAGTTGTTATATATGCAGTAGAGACACAAAAACAGTAGTTGTCACTCTTCAGTGCATAAATAATATCTTTGCACCAAAGATAAAAAAAGATTTGACCATGGCTAACTTGATGACCACAATTATTTTCGGTTGCCTGGCAACATTAATTGTTGGTCATTTTTCTTTCATTATAATGGACCTATTCCATTATTCATATTTGTTTACATTCTATTTGTCTGTGGGAAATACTAAATTTGACATGCAAATCTCTCATGGGGGAGTTTATTTATTCTTTAGGATTTAAAAAAATATAAGTCTTCAAAAATATGAAAATATCTGCCGGCCTTCAATGCAGTATATAATAAATAGCTTTGCACTCAGGTAAAAGTGGTAACTGTAATCTTGCACATAAGAAGATATGATCATGTGACTAGTTTAGTGGTAACAATTTAATTGTAATTGCCTGGCAACATCAATTGCTAATCACTTTTTTCCAATTATATATGATTCGATCCCCAATTATTTGTATTTGTAAATATAACTGTAACAGATCGAAAGAAAGGGGAACATATTTTTTAAATATATATATTTGTATTTATTTCATTTTACATAGTAAAGAAATCCAATATTTTTTATTATAAGTAATATCTCGATTGTTTAGAGAAAAATGAAACACAGAGACTAATGTATCTCACTAGTTCTGTTTTGTAATTGTTTTGATTTATTATTTCCAAGTATGTTTTTACAGGTATTGTAAATTTGAAACAAAAAATGTTAAAATATATATATATTAAAAATGCAATATAGAGAGCGTACCAATAGCTCAAACAAGCTCTTATTAATAATTGCGGTAAGAGAAAACATTTAAAATCTATATGTGTTTGTATATAGATATTCATTCAAAAATTATATAATTTGTTTGATTATTTATTGTTGTAATTATAAATTTATTAAACGCACATTGATTACGTAAGTAATATTTACTGAGGCTATATAACCTTGATAATATGCGTATAAAATGTGATAGTAGGGACCTCTACAGGTGTTTTAACCACAAGCTTACGCTATGGAAGAAAAGAGGGGAACCCCTCCTTTACTTCAACCTACTTTCTATTTAAATAGGCTGAAGCGGACCTCTACAGGTGTTTTAAGCTTGTGGCTAAAACACCTGTAGAGGTCCCTACTATCACATTTTATATGCATATTATCAAGGTTATAGCCTCAGTAAATATTACTTGATTATTTATTATAACATAGTCCCATATTATAATTTTTGTTCTATCTTTTTAGGGTTTTGTTTAATATTATATACATATATATTTAGCAATTTTTATGCAAATTATTCTGATAAAGTTCTTTCTAACACAGACCTGTACCTGTCTACCTGTGTTACATATATCTGCTCATAGCAATTAACTTCTCTATAGTTTTAATAACTCCTTTCAGAAAGATATTGTGTTTCAAGAATACTTCTGCAATTTGCAAATAATGATATCCAGTTTTCATTCGGCCACTCTATATGTTACAGCTATTTCAATCCTTTCTCTGGAATCTTATTCTAGAGTCCAGTCCACAAACAAGCTCAGAATCAAAACTCCATATGTTTTTTTTAAAAATTATTTAAGTAAAATAACTTTAAAGCTTTCTTACAGTTACGTAAAGGAAAAATGAGAATATACATGTATAGATGTGTATTTGTATGTTTAAACATTGTGTTGGTGTATTTAATGAATAATTATCTTTCTTTTATGGAATGAAAAAAACTGTTTTAAGTATACAAATTAAAAATTTTCTTGATGATTATACTTTTTAAAAATAATGACATATACAGTTAAGAAAAACATTGGATATATAATATAAAATTGAAATATATATAAAAATCACTACTTTTACAAAGTTGAGATTTAACAAAACACTTTCATTTTTTTAAACATTTAAAATGCAAATGAGAAATGCAATTAATGTGATATATAGATTTGTAGACATTTTGTACAAATAACAATACACTTAATTTTTAAACTAAAAATTTCTAGTGTTTCTGATTAAGTTCAAGATTTAGTATGTGGTTCTTAAACTTATTTTTGTCCCTTACCAAAAAAAACAAATGTCCAAAGGAAACTGGCAGTGGGGTTTTAATTATTTTTTATTTTTTAGATTTTTCTCTTATTCCCCTATAAAATAAAAAAGAAATATATCTCCTATAACTTATTTAAATAAAAAAAATTTTAAAATGACCAATGAAGCAAAATTATTGAAAAAAATTTCCAACTTCTAAAAACAGTTTTTGACTAAATTAAATTACTTTCATTCAGGTGAGATGGATTACTAAACACACAGAATTGTACTTATCCATATACTTTTTTACTCTTATTAATCAAGCTATCAAATTAATGACTAAAAGTTTCAATATCTTAAGATTTTGAACTCAAACCACTTACTTTGCTTTCTCTCTTGAAAGGACAATTAATATACAATCGATAATGAAAATCTGCTAATACTAATAGTGCTGCCATCTAGTTTCCATTAATTTCTTAATGTTTAAATAAGCTTATGAGTGAAATATTTATTGTAGGATAGAAAAATAATGAATATAAATAAGGATTTGATATTTAAAATAGGTGAAAAATGATAGAGAAGTTAAGATTAAAATATTTTTTTCAAAAATTAGCAAAAAAATGAACATGAGGACATATATATAAATTATATCAAAGCCACAAAAATAAATAAAAAATGTCTTACAAAATATCAGTCATAAGACATTAAATGGAGCACATTTTATTGTATTTTTCATGATTTTCAAAAAGAAAGATTGAGCACAAAATATTGCAAGTAATTCAATAATTTATAGAAAAATGTTAAAAAAAAAAAATTGAAAAAAAAAAAGAATTAAGACAAATAAATATAAATTCACTTCAAAGATGAATGATAATGATCATACTTCAAATTTTATCATAATACTAGAGGTGGGTATTTGTATAATTTATTTTTATATTTTTTTTCCAAACACTGCTACTGAAATAATATCAGAGACATGAATGATATGTGAATATCCCACACTACTCATTAATTATCAATATTCAAAATTACCATATATGGCTTAAAGAGTTTAGTTCTAGAAGACAATCACCCAATGTTCATATATGAGAACAAAGATTATTACCTAACATGTAGAACAACTTCATATACAGGTAACAATCACCCAATATTTATATATAAGATCAAAGATTATTACCTGACACGTATAGCAACTTCGGGTATGACTTCTCCATCGCAATTCCAAACACTAAGTTGAGAAGAGTTTGACTCCAGGTGAGTATTCAAATGAGCAGGTGATGGCTCATATCCTATTGAATGATCATCATTGCCTAATGGACGAAATTTAAATTCTTTTACACGATACACCTGGACAAATCCTAACTGAAACTATAAAAAAAAAAAACAAGTTATAGTGGAAGTATAAGTTTATGCTTACAAGTACATAATAAATATAGGTTCAACCATATGTATGTTATGAATTATTTTTAATTTGGTTAACTTGGAGTTTATAAATAATCATCTAATATTTTGGAGAATATAATCTAATAATTTGATTCCTAAAAATAAAATGTTAATGATTATATATAACCCCCATTCATTACTGATCAAATTAATTGATCAATAAATTCAAAATGAACTTAAATTTATTCTATTACCAACAATATAGCGAGAATTGTACATATGTTAACGTAAGCAAAATATTGTTGATAATATTATATGTACAATAATACTCATACGATCACCATCTCTTATACAAGCACATAATTGTTTATAAACAAGGCAAAACTCTCCATACAGTAGTGCCAACCAGAGTAATCAATGGATGCCAGAAGGCTTGTGCATAAAATCCCTATCTAATGCCTACTCATCCAATATCCCCAGACTAGTTTCTGGCTTGTGGCCTTCGTCAGTGAGGAGCTTTGGATCTGAGAGCACTGCACCTAGATCTTAGGATCTAATGCAACCCTCCAGCAACCACCTTTTATCTCTACTTAACTATAAAACTATGAGAATGAAATTGAAAACACAAAAATATTTTCAATCTAAGCTCAATAGCTTATATAGTCATATGGGTCTGAACTCAGTTCAGCACCCATACATTTTGGTGTCTTTGGCTCTTTAACAACCATAGCCACCACTATCCTATTAGGCAGGATTGGTGTTAAACCATTAAGCATCACATGATCACCATCTCTTATACTAGCACATAATTGTTTATAAACAAGGCAAAACTCTCCATACAGTAGTGCCACCCTGTGCCAACCAGAGTAATCAATGGATGCCAGAAGGATTGTGCATAAAATCGCTATCTAATGCCTTCTCATCCAATATCCCCAGACTAAGGCCACAAGCCAGAAACTAGTCTGGGGATATTGGATGAGAAGGCATTAGATAGGGATTTTATGCACAAGCCTTCTGGCATCCATTGATTACTCTGGTTGGCACAGGGTGGCACTACTGTATGGAGAGTTTTGCCTTATTTATAAACAATTATGTGCTAGTATAAGAGATGGTGATCATGTGATGCTTAATGGTTTAACACCAAAGAGGCAAAAACACCAAAATTTTGCTTAATGGTTTAACACCAAAGAGGCAAAAACACCAAAATTATGGGTGCTGAACTGAGTTCAGACCCATATGACTATAGAAGCTATTGAGCTTAGATTGAAAATATTTTTGTGTTTTCAATTTCATTCTCATAGTTTTATAGTTAAGTAGAGATAAAAGGTGGTTGCTGGAGGGTTGCATTAGATCCTAAGATCTAGGTGCAGTGCTCTCAGATCCAAAGCTCCTCACTGATGAAGGCCACAAGCCAGAAACTAGTCTGGGGATATTGGATGAGTAGGCATTAGATAGGGATTTTATGCACAAGCCTTCTGGCATCCATTGATTACTCTGGTTGGCACAGGGTGGCACTACTGTATGGAGAGTTTTGCCTTGTTTATAAACAATTATGTGCTAGTATAAGAGATGGTGATCATGTGATGCTTAATGGTTTAACACCAATCCTGCCTAATAGGATAGTGGTGGCTATGGTTGTTAAAGAGCCAAAGACATCAAAATGTATGGGTGCTGAACTGAGTTCAGACCCATATGACTATATAAGCTATTGAGCTTAGATTGAAAATATTTTTGTGTTTTCAATTTCATTCTCATAGTTTTATAGTTAAGTAGAGATAAAAAGGTGGTTGCTGGAGGGTTGCATTAGATCCTAAAGATCTAGGTGCAGTGCTCTCAGATCCAAAGCTCCTCACTGATGAATGCCACAAGCCAGAAACTAGTCTGGGGATATTGGATGAGCAGGCATTAGATAGGGATTTTATGCACAAGCCTTCCGGCATCCATTGATTACTCTGGTTGGCACAGGCTGGCACTACTGTATGGAGAGTTTTGCCTTGTTTATACACTAATACTAACTTTTACAAATCTAAATACATTCATTAATCAAATGTATGATTTAATATTGGAAAATATTTATAATTCTCAAAAAAATTCACAAATTTTACTTCTATTCCTTGTATATCATTCTTTTCAGCTATTACCAATTCATTGCAAGGCTCAACCAGTTTCTTTGATCATTGTTTTTTTTCCCTCCACATTATTCCACCAAACTTCTTAATATCATTCATATATTTCATACACAATTCCTTTCTAGCTCTTTTATTATCTTTTGGGATCTAATTCAAATTGTCTACCTATTATCATCTCCTCTAGCAACATTTCCAGCTCAATATGGTTTGAGTCTCATTTCTTTTAATAGTCACTGATATCTGCTTGTTCTCTCAGTCATATATTTTTGATTCCTCCTTGTTAATGTAAACATATTTTTCTGTATTTTCCTGCATGATCTGAAGTTAATGAATTGTTTCCATATATTCCACAATGAGGCGTAATTCCAGAAAATTAAAGGTAATTTATTTATCCAAATTCTTTTTAATCAACGTATAACATTTAAACCATTAAGCATCACATGATCACATTTCCTATACTAGCACATTAATTGTTGATAAACAGAGCAAAACTCTCCATACAGTATTGCCACCTGTGCTAAACAGAGTAATCAATGGATTTTATGCACAAGCCTTCTGGCATGCACAAGCCTTCTGGCATCCATTGATTACTCTGTTTAGCACAGGTGGCAATACTGTATGGAGAGTTTTGCTCTGTTTATCAACAATTAATGTGCTAGTATAGGAAATGTGATCATGTGATGCTTAATGGTTTAACACCAATCCTGCCTAATAGGATAGTGGTGGCTATGTTTGTAAAAGAGCCAAAGACACCAAAATGTATGGGTGCTGAACTGAGTTCAGACCCATATGACTATATAAGCTATTGAGCTTAGATTGAAAATATTTTTTTGTGTTTTCAATTTCATTCTCATAGTTTTGTAGTTAAGTAGAGATAAAAGGTGGTTGCTAGAGGGTTGCATTAGATCCTAAGATCTAGATGCAGTGCTCTCAGATCCAAAGCTCCTCACTGACGAAGGCCACAAGCCAGAAACTAGTCTGGGGATATTGGATGAGTAGGCATTAGATAGGGATTTTATGCACAAGCCTTCTGGCATCCATTGATTACTCTGTTTAGCACAGGTGGCAATACTGTATGGAGAGTTTTGCTCTGTTTACGTCTAACATTTACATATTACACGAACTGATTATATTTTTATTTGTATAAAAAAATACTAAATAATCTGTACAAAAATAAGAGACACTGTCTTAAAAAAATTAACGAGAAATTAAAGGACTCGAGATGTAGCGGTTATGCAGTACCCTGTATGCCCATGACCTTAATTAAATATGGAGCAAAACTTACAATTTTTTTAAAGGTAATTAAGGACTTTCTAAGCAACCTCAAAATTATTTTCAGCTATCTAACCCATAGCCAATCCAATTAATCAGCCAATATTGATTGATAATTAATATTATTAATCTTTATTATTTTAAGGAGAATTGTAATTGTGTTATTTTTTTAAAATGACTGCCAAATTTAAAAGATTTACTGTAGGAACATTTACGAATTTTATTGTAATTGAAACTAAAACTGATTGGTGATTATAATCAGATTAATTCCTGATCTTTTGTTTTAAAGCTTCAATATTTAATATGTATTAAAATAAAAAAATTAGATTGCCAACATACATCAATGTAATTACTATAATGTATCCTAGTAATAAAGCAATGGTTATGTTTGTCTTTATGCATACATCTGGAAGGGATGAAGTTTTATAATACGGATCTTATAAAATAAAATAATTTCCAACAAATAACTTTTGAAAAATTTAAATATTAGTGAAAGGCAACGTCTGCAATCCATACTAACTCAAACATAAGATTATAAAATATTCTTACAAAAATAGCAAATGAAGACTTGTGGCCGAAACAGAAGATATATCAGTCAAATTTTGAAATTTATTTATATATAGAAAGCTTAAAAGATTGCAAAAAGGATTATTTTTCAGAATTTGCCACTAATATATATATACAACACACACATACACACACACATATATATATATATATGAGTGTATGTGAGAAAATATATTCACCATATGTTCATTTGAAGGTTGGGATGATGATAGTTTAGTAGTAATTATATGTTGGATTATTTCGATAATCTAATATTTACTGAATGTCTTTAGAAAAATTCAAAATTTAAACTTTGCAAATACATTCAAGTAATTAAGTAATAACCTGTAGATTTATACTTTACGTTTGTCTAAATATGATAATATAAATCTGCTATCACACTTACGATGTAAAGTTGTAACAACAAATAGAAAAATAAATTAAATGGCTAAGCGCTTTCAAGAAGATGTACTTCTCATAATCAAATTGATAAAAAATCAAGTCAGATATCATATGACCTAATTTTAATAAAGCTCGTATTTACAAATGTTATATATAGAGTACGTAAAAACATACTCTTAACAAGCTTCAAAAATACCCTCAACCCCAGACCACGGTTTCTGTATCTAGCGTCGTCAGTGAGGTGTTAGAGATTAAAAATACTAGAACTAGTCTAGCATTTTATCAATGCCTAACTATTGAGAAGAAAATCTGAAACCTTCAGACATTTAATTGTCCAAAAATCCAGCTATCTAACTCAAATAGCCATATGGGACTGAACTAAATTCAGATATACCATATATTAATAGCTCTAGCAATATAAAATCGCCAAAGCCTTAATAGCAAAAACTAAAATTAAATTGATAAAAAAATCAAGTCAGATGTCATATGATCTAATTTTAATAAAGCTCATATTTACAAATGTTATATATAGAGTACGTAAAAACATACTCTTAACAAGCTTTTAAAAATACCCTCAACCCCAGACCGCAGTTTCTGCATCTAGCGTCGTCATTGTGGTGCTAGGGATTAAAAGCACTAGAACTAGTCTAGCATTTCATCAATGCCTAACTATTGAGAAGAAAATCTGAAACTTTCAGACATTTAAATGTCCAAAAATCCAGCTATCTAATTCAAATCATAGCCCTAAATAAAATAAAATTAATGACTCGTTTTTTGAAATCATTATATAACTACAATATGCAAATTCTATGCAAATGAGTCCTTATGATCATCTTTTTGATATAGCAAAATGGCATATAGATCTAGTATATAACACAATATTTTAAATGGCATTATTCTCTTCTCTTCTTCACATGAGTTTGGTCTGACAAGCAACAGTATTAGCATGAGAATCGAACCTGGATCTACCTAGTTGATTATAGCATCACCTTAAATACAATATTCACGAATCTAAAAATTCAGGTTTGAACTACTATGCTAGAACTGATACTGGACAGGCGAGCAGAGAGGAGAATACTATTACTCAAAACTTTGTATTACATTCCAAGTTATGTACAATTATTAACAATTGAGTGTATTTGAAAAGTTTACATTTTTTTAAAGACATTTGACAAATTAACATTGAATAATGGAAATAGTCCAATATATAATTATTGTATTCACCATGTATTTACAATCATAAAAAAGAGGGGAAATATTTCCAGTGACAAATATGTAAAGAAAAGTGAATAACAACAAATAAGTGTTCCCAAATAGCTAAGACCAAGCTCTAAATATCTGTAAAATTAGATAGTTTACAACTTAGAATAACAAACTAATTAAATTTAGACAACTTTTATGCAATGTACACATATGAAAATACAAATACGTTTTAAACTTTATCAATTTTATGCATAACTTTTAAAATATACATTTTCAAATTTTTTGTAATATTTTATATGTAAGTATCCAGAAGAATAAAATCTTACTAATTAATATGAATTTTATATAGACTAACTCAAAAATGTAAGATATGTAATAAATTAAAAATTTCTCTAAGATGTAATGATTGGCATATTTATCTCTCAATGCCAATAACCTAGAGTTTGAACCCTAACTTTTAAAATATACATTTTCAAATTTTTTGTAATATTTTATATGTAAGTATCCAGAAGAATAAAATCTTGCTAATTAATATGAATTTTATATAGACTAACTCAAAAATGTAAGATATGTAATAAATTAAAAAATTATCTAAGATGTAATGATTGGCATATTTATCTCTCAATGCCAATAACTTAGAGTTTGAACCTTAGCGAAAGTTCAATTTTTTTTTTTTTCCCATCAGCTGTCTCATAATCACCTTAGCTACACTTTCAATTATTAACCAGTAAGTGGATATTAACTATTCTTTAATGGACAGGAGGTTTGTGAAGAGTGCCTGGTTTTCAAAGATTTACATATCAAGCTTGTATCCTGTCCACCCCTCTTATATGTATTTAAATGACTACAGTGCTATACATGAGGGGTCAGAGTGACTTCAGGTCAACATGGGCATGGCAATAATATTAGCATCAGCATGGGATTTGAATTTTCATCAGATTTTCAATGATATGGATGGCTGAAAAGTTGGAGGTTGGAGTGGATTGAAGCCTGCCCATTAAAGTATGAAGATTTGCTATCTTAATATAAACTGAGCACTGATTATATATATGTATGGGAGATGATAATCTGGACCAACTGATGAGGGCTGGTTTGGCACAAAATACGTATATTGGTGATTATTTATCTTTTCTACATGTGTGTGGTCATGTGTATCAGTTGTAATAGTGTGGATAGTTGAAGGATACTTGAAAATCTGAGTTCAAATCCCTATATTTACAATTATGATAGGCAAAACTAAATTACAGCCCTTATAATATTCTAGGAGTTATCAAAATATAGACCCATATATATTAGCATATTCTGAAGAATATTCATCAAAATACAGCAGCAGTGATACTAAGAAGATTGACATTGAAAAGATATATGAGAGGTGATTCTATATTTGTAAAACTTTTAACAGCAGTTTTATAAAAACTATTTTGTAGAAGATGTGGCTGTTTTTGCAAATAATGCTTCAGAAAATGTTACAAGTCTTATCAGATAAAAGTGAGAACAGGACTATCGATAAATGCTAAAAAAATGTTCACCGCCTTTTCTCAGAAAAAGAAAATAAAGATTGAAAATCATGAATTAGAAGAAGTTAGCAACTACAAACAGCTTAGTCAGATTATACATCCAGATGAAATATTGGATGAAATTAATCTAAGAATCACTTGGATAAAATGCTTTTGGTAGAAATAATTTAATATTAAAGGAAATATGTCTTTGTGTTTGAAAAAATAGGTTTTTAATACATGTGTTTTACCAAGATCTTACTTATGGATTTGAGACTTATTCACTTAACAGAAGGGCAGTACAGAGACTTTAAACAATTCACAGAAGTAAGAAAAGATGTATGTTAGGGGTAACAAGAAGAACAAACAGATATCACAGATATCGTAAAAAAAAATTAAGACTGAAATGGAATGCTATGAGAGATAATAATAAATGGACAGTTGAAGTTTTAAATTGGATTCCAAGAGATTGTAAAAGATATAGAGAGATCACATGTGAGATTGATGGATGAAATAAGGAAATTGCTGGTATGATGTGGAGAAGAGGCTGAAAGTGATGACGATGGTAAATAAATCACAATTTATAATGATAAACTTTCCAAAAATAAATAAAGCATAGTACAAATTTTAAGAAAAGAAGCTAGAGTAGAAATCAATAATCAACCCAAGCATATAAATTCTTAAATATCATAATAGGTCTGTTTCACCATTGTTGGTCATTCCTCAGACTTATTTAAGTAATTAGATTTAACCTAAGAAGCTGAATAAAAAAATACATAACATTATAACTACCATGATCAGCAAGTTGTTTTACATTTACTAAGAAAATATCCCAAAAATAATTTTCTGAATGCATCATTTCTATATTAAAACAGGCAAAACCCTCTATACGTATTGCCACTCAATGCAAACCAGAGTAATTAATGGATGCCAGAAGGCTTGTGCATAAAATCCCCATCTAGTGCCTATCATCCAATATCCCCAGACTAGTGTCTGGCTTGTGGCCTTCGTCAATGAGGAGCCTTGGATCTGAGAGCATTGCATGTATATCTTAGAATCTAATGCAACCCTCCAGCAGCCACCTTTTATCTCTACTTAACTACAAAACTATGAGTCTTAAATTGAAAACTCTACAATATATGCAATCCAAGCAATTTGTATAGAGAGTTTTACCTGTTTTAATAATAGTTATAAGCAAGCATAAGAAATGGTGATCATGTGATGTTTATCATTTCTATATGTAAAAATCAAAATACTTACCGGATCATCTGAACTGACAGCAGTTCTAAATAAATATCTCATGTAATCAAATCGACTGACATCTTCAACTAATATCAAGTCAGTGCAACCATCACCTAAATGTGCTGAAGAAGAGAGTCCTTTGGGGCTGAGACCACACATACAGCTAATAGTGGCTGTGTTAATTCCTAAAAATTTACCCTTGACAGTTTTCCATTCTTCTGAAAAATAATATATATTTAATAAACAGTAAGCTATACAACAATTATTTAAAAAAAGAAATACTCTATTACACTGATCGTAAAAATAAGCATTTGGAATATAATATACATGCCAGAAAAAGATAAAATACAAGAACAAAAAATATAAAAAGAAGATAAATAAAAACAAATTTATGCAAATATATCAAATTACATGAATTCTCCTTTATCGAAACCAGGAATCATTTAGCCAAACATCAAAAGAAATCGGTTAGCCTTCATATTTTACATGTATCAATTATCTATCCTGTGTAACATCCAACATCTCAAATATATTAATCAGGGGTCAACAAAACACTGATCACAGTTCACCCATTAAATGCAAAGAAAATTTGGAGTGACTGCCTGAATCAAGAGAAAATAATGGTAACAATGCTACATTATGCTAGTAATATATTAAAAATAATAATTCAATAAAAATTATTTAATCAGACAACTTTTATAATAATATATTTAATTTCACCAACCCGGATTTTGCCCCTATACTGCAGCCTTATCAAGATGTAAATACACTTAGTTACAATACAATTCTTTCTTTTCTATAGCAACTCCACCTACAGGCTTCATTTTACATTAAATCTCAAAGATAAACAAATCTATTTCCTATTCATCACATATATAAACAATTATACATAATATTTATACATAATATTTATCTAAATCATATATTTACAATCACACATTTATACCTTAATATCATTTATAAATTTCCCAATCTTTCTTTCCTTACATACCTATAGAACCATATTTAATATTTTAAACCCAACATAATTAAAATGATAATCATCCATATAAATATATACACATAATTTACTTATAATTATACCAAACTTAAATTAAATCTTCCAGCTATCTAACAACATCCATTTTCCAACCAACTTTACAGGACCTTTAACTATATTCATACATTTTTCAAAATTCTCCTGTATATACAAAGTTTCATAACATACCCTCTCACTATACTTCCTTACATACTTAATCACCTGAATGTTTTTTTCACAACTCATTCTATGCCCAGTATTCAAAAAATGTACATAAATCCCTGATCTCATATCCTTCCTCCTAATTGCCCTATCATGTTCTTTACCTCTTTCTAATGCAGTCTTCTCTGTGTGACCAATATATATCCATGCTACAAAATTCACAAATAATTTTATACACCAACCCTTCCCTATCATTCTCATTATTATTTTCTGTATTACATATCCATTTCCCTAATGATCTACTGTTTTTCCATCCTATTTTAATATTATCAGGTAATTCTTCCCTTACCATCTTTATATACTCTATCACAATATGGAACTGAAATCCATTTATTATTTACAGTTAATTCTTATTATTATAATATGTACTATCTTCACCTTTATTTTTAAAAAATTTACTTATATCTTCCTTTTTATATCCCATATTAATATAATCATTTTCAACCTCCAACTTTTGTATTAAAGCTACATCCTTATCTAAAGTTAACCTATCATTTTTCTCTCTAAACCCTTTCATTGCTGCCATTTTTTGAGACCATTTTTTGAGAAATACATTTTCACATATGTAGCTACTATAGGTGAGAATTGTCTCTTTACTATCAAAGCAACTGGGTGTAGTTATGTAAGCTAACTGATAAATGTACATGTTTCTTATAGATTCAGAACTCAAATAAATTCAGTGCACCAGGCAAAGGTACCATGGGTAACACTGAAGAATATTCGGTCGATTATACAGACAATAAGTGTATTTTTGTTGAGATAGGTGCACATATTTAAATAGTCTATTATAAAAAAAAAAAAGTATTTTATCATATTCTAAAGGAGGAATGTAATATCTGAAATAAATATGAAGAAAAGAAAGACATACAACTTTAATGCAGAATGGGGAAAATTTTTTCTTCGTTATGATGAATGCAAAATGTGTCTGTTTGTTATGCAAGTGTGTCACCTCCAAAAAGGGGGGGTGGGTGTCGAAAGACATTTTAAAATCATGCATGCAAGTTAGATAAAACTTTTCTAACTATCCAAAAATTTTGACTTCTGTATTAAATTGTTTAAACATAAAAACAAATTTGATTTCACACCAATGTCCAAATTCATCACTAACTCTGCTACCCATCTCTTCTTTCCACTTTTCGCATTTTTAAAGACCCCATTCATTTTCATTTTCCGTAAACCTAATATTTTCTTTATTATATACTTTTACATTGTTATCTCATTCTTCCTCATATCTAAGGGTTTTCCCTTTGGATTTTATAATTATTTTATATCACCTGCATTCATTTCCTGCAATATTCTAAAAATTTTCCCTTCTATCTTTTCCAGTTTTATTAATGACCTCTCTTTATAATTATCTTAGCAAATGTCTTTATGTTTAAATAATTTTCCTATTTAATAGCAATATCCTTTTCACTTTTCCTATGTTCTATGGCACACTTTCTTCCAAAGCTATTTAATATTTATCTAGGTTACATTTATTAATGATATTCATCCCTATTTTATTCTTGCTATTTTTTAGTATTTGTCCTCATCTCATTCTTAACCATCTTTATTTTAAAAAACTGTGATCACTATTATATGCGCTGTCTTCTTTATCAGAAAATTTATCTCTGTATTTTATTCTATTTCTTCTTTATTTCTAAATCAGACATATTAGTACTTGCATATATTTGATAAATTTGCAATATTTAAATTCATGCCATAATAAAAAAAATTTAACAATTGGCCATTCTTGCTATCATAGCCATTAATATCTTCGATATGCTCAATCACATGGCATATAACCATTACTTTCTACTCCATTTTCTTAAAAATTTTCAAATTCTTGGTTAAGCTGTCATAAATTCTATTATTCCATTCCAATTTGATCATGTCCATTGTCTATATTCACTACAGCTTCCATCCATTGCTGGATTTCCTAATTTTATCTCAGAATACATACCCCCCTCACACTCTTCAGTATAGAAGTTTCCTAATTCAGGTTCTTCATCACCACTTAAATCTTATCATAGTTGTTACATGTTTACCTTCACAATTCACTTCATTTTCATCAATCTACTATAATCTCCCTTGTCCTGCATATTTTGTGAAGAGACTTTTTTTTTTTTTACATTAATAAGATGTCCTTTATTTACCTTTTGTACAATTTATACCATTAATTCTCTTTTTAGAATTGATGTATTTTAAAATCCTATTCTCCTTGATAAATTTCCTGAACCGTAAAAATTTCTGTAAATCAAATTTCCTAATGCCTCATCTCTCTGCTTTAATAAATATGTCTCATTCTGCAACCAATAAAAGAATTCCACACATCTTAAGAACATAATATTATTTTTATTACATAATTTTTTCAACTAACTATTTTTATAGAACAAACTGTGTTTAACATATATCTGTAGTCAAATCTTGGTAATAATCCCAAATAAGGCTACTTTTTTTTTTAACAGCTGCCAAATCATTAATTAAATTGTTATAGTATTCCATTACTTTTTTTTTGATGGATTATGAAAATTATTCTACTCAACAATAATAGAAATATTTCTATTATCATGTTTTAAATGCATTACAATTTTTCCTCCAGGCAGATATACTCATATATCTGTTTCTATTCTTTATAGAAATAGTATATCCGTACTGTCTAAATAATAAATCTCCTATAAAGATAATTTCCCAGTTTACTTTTCCTATTTTTTTCTCCACCATTTGATTCGCATCATCATTCTCCCCTAAATCTTTCTGAATTTCAGTATACAATCTCTTCTTAAAATGTTTAATTCTTTGATATGGTAAGACTTAACACTTAAACACTTTAATTCTAATTCATATTCAATTATATCTTCCTCCAACTTACTTATTTTTTGTCTTATTATCTCATTATCTCCATGATATTCCCTATTTTTTTCAACTATATCTTTCATAATTATATGAAACATAATCCCCATTCTACCTTATTTATCATTTTCCACCAACTATCTCTAGATGACGTTTTATATTATTTAAATGAGAATATCATTTTTTCATTTCATTAACACAATCTTTAAACAGCCAAAACTATTTAGTATCACTTTCAGTCACAAGAAATATATTTTAAATGAAAATCAGACATTACAGCCTACTAAAACACTATTAATGCCATTCTTTCTACCATACAAACAATCTAAAATGTATGTGGAATCCATTATCAAAATTTTCCAAATTCCCAATACAATACATTAAAAAATAGTATTTATTTTTAGCAAAAAACAAAAAAAACTTTCATGTGATGTGATATGGATATTCCTTTATGTAAGTCAGGAATCTCTTAGCCAATATGCCCAGAAAAACCAGTTAACCCCTTTACTTTCCCTTTCCATTCCCCATCTCTTAAGTTTTCCCCATATTCTTCTCTATCCTGCTCTATTCCATTTCCACAACATCATTTTTGTCCACTCCATAGCCTTTATATCTAAACCCCCTTATCTTTTTGCAAACCCACCAAGAACCCACTTTCGGTATAATCTCTTAGTTTATATTTATTTTCCCACAACTTCATTATTTGTACCCTTTCTGCTTGTAAGCATTTACATTCAGTTAACAAACGCCTAATATTTTCCATGCTTTACTCACACAACTTGCAGCCTAAGTCACCCACATTTTCCATTTATGTGTATATTATCTTTTTGCTAATGATCCTGTTCAAGCCTTAAACAGTAAACTACTTTCTTTGCTATAATCGTAATTTAACTCACACCCAATATTCAATTTACTTCTATATATATTTTAAGATTTTTTACTCTCAATACTAGTTCTCCATCTCTCCAGCTCCCTATTTTTTTTATTAATGCATCTATCTATTCTTCTACCCCATTCTTTACTACTATAGCATTTAACAACCCTCCTAACACAATCATCCCACCTTTTGTACAAATATACTGACATGAAGTCTTTATCCAAATCTTCTGCATACCATACTACCTTTCTCACCCATCTTGTTGCCTGTCCTTTACTTGTAACCCAATTAAATACTATTTTGGCTATTCTCTTACTATCCATAAAATGCAATCTACCAAACATTTTCATTTTGCATCACTCATAATATAAAAACTTGACCATTCCATTTCTCCTTGAATTGCCTCCTTTGCCATCCACACATCTGCATCTAATGCATGCCTTCTTACTTCTCCTTGTACTTTTTCTAAGTAACCTAACACCCCTTTACTACCCATAAACATCGTTATCATAAGTTAACCCTGCTACTGCCACTATCTTCCACACAATCCTTGCTACATCATATTTATTATATGAAAACACTGTTAATTTCTTTATCAAGACCCTTTCTTTTCTTTGCTTCATTTATCAATTTTTTTCCCATTCATTCAAGCAATTCCTCTGATAACTTAAGATGATTCCCAAATACTTATATTCATCACATTTAACTTTATATCCTCCCAAAGAAAAATTATTTCTCTTCTCTTATCTCAGCATTTGTCATCATTACTTTTGATTTTTCTTCACTAAATTTGATTCCCATCTCTTTACTCACCCTTGCACAAGCCTTCAGCACGACTTACATTATCTTCCCTACTTTTTGTGCATAAGAAAATATCATCAGCAAATAAAAAATCTGATGATGTATATATTTCCTTGCCATCTATTAATGGTATCTCTACTCCTCTTCCCAGTCTTTCTATTGCCTATTCCATTTCTCTCAAATATAACAAAAACAAAATAGGTTACATAGAGCATCCTTGCCTTAGTCCTACCTCATTTTTAACACTAATTCTATATTTCCTAACTGATATATATATATAGTAATTATTTTCATACAATTTCTTAATAAGATCCACTAAATCTCCATTCATTCCTAAATTTACTAAACTTATCCATAATCTATTTCTATTTACTCTATCACATGCCTTCTCTATATCTATTAGATCATATATAACTGTCTATCTATATTCCTATTCATAAGTTGTGTGACTATAAAAAAACTATCTCCTACATGCCTATCCATTCTAAATCCTCCTTGCATTTCTCCCACTATATAACTTTCTTCCATCCATTTTGCCACTCTTCCAGCCACCATTCATGCAAAAACTTTGTACAACACTGATGTTGCTACTACTAGTCTATAATTATTTATCTTTCTATGGTCCTACAATAGCCTCGCTCTTGTATTATTCCAGCTATCTGAAAATTTTGTCTTCTGTCTCATCTTATTAAAATATGATAATAGATTAATTTTGCCCTATTTCCCAAATTCATCACCATCTCTGCTGCTCATCCATCTAAACCTCTTGCCTTTCTACTTTTCAACTTAGTCCCTACCTCATTCAATTCATTTTCTGAAAAACTAATATTTCAATTACTATGTGATTTTATATTTGTTATCACCCTGTCCTTCATATCTAACATTATCTATATTCATTACATATTTATTTAAGATTGTTTCTAATTCTTCTCTAAAGCTACTCTCTTTCTCCTCATCATTTAGTAATACTATTTCTCTCTCCCCTACATTTCTTCTTTTAATATATTTCCAAAATTTTTTATTACCATCTCTTCCACTTTTATTAATATCCTGCAATAAGTTACTATTTAATTTCACTCTCTCTATATAATTATCTATTTTTGCCCAATTTCTTTTTAATTAAATAGTTTTCCTGTTTAATATTTACATCTTTTTCACTTCCTTTGTTGCTAATAGCGCATTTATATTCTCCGCATGCTTTCCCCCTCTCTTTTACTAATTCTCACTTTTGTATTACTATTATATTACATTAGATATTTAACGACTCCACCTAATATAAGCTTTAGTAACTAATATATGCTAGATAATAGGACAGCTCTGGATAGGATTTATTAAGCACTACCATCTGGCATTTATTAATTACTAAAACTTGTAGTAGTTAAGAGAGAGATGTAAAGAAAAAAAATTATTACGCTACTGAAACAATGAGTAAGCTGAAGTCATGTGATCATTATATATATATATACACAATACTGTAGTCCCAAACTTCAAACATATAAAAAAATCCCTTCTACTAATAAATTAATTAATAGAATATAATTTAGCAACTTTTTCAAACAATACGTGACATCTACTTTCAGATACAAACAACCAATTATGTAGCCAGCGATTTTAAACAATGAACATTAGATATTTAATGTTAATGATTCAGGAAGGGATTACTATAAATTAGAAAAATCATGATATTTAACACCATACAAAACAGAAGATTTTAAATATCCAATAAATAAATGGAAAACCTTGTGTGGAAAACCACTGATGCAATCTAACTGACAGGGCCATTTTAAGATATAGGCATTCTCTCTTTTCTAGCTTCAAAATATCAGTTAATTATATTTTCATTATTTTGTTTTTGAAGTGAATATAGATTATACTTATATGATAACAAAGATTACTAATCAGAAATTTTCTTGAAATTAAAAAAAAAAATTTTTTAATATTTAAATTGACACAAAGAAGCAAAATGAAATAAGATAGTTATAATTAACATTAGTGTCAAACTTTTTCCGACTCTTATAATTTGCAATATGAACAATATAAACTGCATAATATATATAATAAATCAAAAATTTATAATAATAAAAAATATTGGTTTCTTAAAATATTCATTAATTTGTCTACAATTTTAAATACTTTTTTACTGTCGGTAAAACTAAAATATGCTGGGTTTGATCGAAAAACAAATTGTCCCTAAATGCATTGTCATAAAATTAAATTCTGTTTTCGTTCAACTCTTCTCACAAATGCCTTAATAAGATTACTTATTCCTAACAGTACTTTGGTTAGGAATACGATCCAGTTAATAAAATACAAAACTATTGCTAAGCATGATTTCTGGTCTCATCAACAGTGCAGTGAAACAAATAATCATTTGACTGTTATAAAAGCAAAATCAACATCATTTTGTATATAAAATTGCTAACACTGGTACTAATAATTTAATCAATGTTTTTATTATATGGTAGTTGCTCAGGAGGTCAAGGGACATTCAGGATTCAAGGGAAAAAAATCACAACAGTTTTAAACCAATCATTTTGTTTTGTTTTCCTTAGGCTGATTCATGAACATTTAGAATTTGAATCAATTACTCTCACCATTATTTGAAACAGATCAATTTAGCCAAAGAATATGAACTATAGACTCAAAAGATCCCCTAGATCAATTTCTATAAAAACAAAAACTCAACATGATCAATCTATATAAATAAAAATGTAAATGTTCGTTTGTCCAAAATCTTAAATCTCTGAAAGTTCTTCACCAATTGCTTTGAAATTTTGACACAACACTGCATTCAAATATGCGCATTTTTATATACCTACTATTATATAGATGTCACACCTGTGACAGGTAATTTCGTGAATATAGTTTATTTTTTTCATTGTTTTTCATTTCGTTTTTTAACTGTTTTCATTGCCTCATAACTTCTGCAATTTAGTGACATCAATAGAAGAATTGATTGAAAAAGTATTTCCCAATATTCAAACCAATTATAAGAATCATGATTGGCTAAGTGAACGAGCTATTCTTGTGGCCAAGAACAAATATGTCTATGAACTTAACAACATTATTCAGACTAACATTCAAAGCGAGGCAATCACATATAAGTTCGTCGACACTGTTGTGGAAGCAGATAAAGCGGTTAATTATCCAACAGAATTTTTGAATTCACTCGATCTGCCAGGGATGCCACTGCAAGTACTGCAATTGAAAATCGGTGTGCCAATTATCATGTTGTGAAATATCAACCAGCCAAAGCTTTGCAACGGCACATGCCTTGTAGTAAAAAAAATTAATGAGCAATGTCGTAGAAGCAACAATCTTAACCGGACCCTTCAAAGGTGAAGATGTCCTCATTCCTTGCATTCCTATGATTCCAACATGCCATTTCAATTTAAGCAATCACAATTCATAATTCGATTGGCATTTGCAGTCACCATCAATAAAGCTCTGGGCCAATCTTTAGAATTGTGTGGTTTAGATCTAGATACGGATTGCTTCTCACATGGACAATTATATGTTGCATGTTCTAGGGTTGGCAAACCAGACAATCTCTACATCTGCACAGACAATGAAAAAAATATTGTATACTCACAAACATTATGAAATTAAACATATTAGAAACATGCACTTTCTCTTTTCCATTTAATCAGACTGAGCCACAGTAATGTGTGGCCAGGTATGGCGAGTTGATAATAAAAATGTTGTGCTCAATTTCCTATTTTTATAACTAAATATCACTTGCCTTTAAGAATAACTGACCACATGATATATAAATAACTAATCTAATCATTTTGCAATGAAGTTTTAAATATGAAGACACAAGAACAAATCATATCAAGAAAATAGCAAGAATTGATCATCAGTGATGAATAAAAGTTATTGTTTGGTTGCAATATTCCATTCTTAATCATCTCATTCAAACTTATGGCAAAATCATAATCATTCAAAAAAAAAAGAAATTTTATAGAATAGGTAAGAAAATCCAATTGTTGATATGATAAAATGTCGATGATATTTATCAGAACATACCAGAGCACTATCGCAAGTGATGAAGCCCATGTTGGGCACTATTTGTAATGATATAGAAGCTAGGGATAATATGAAAGTAAATATGGAAAGATGAGAAAACATTATCATCCCCAATGATCAATAAAAAACCAAATATAAAAGGGAAAAATATATAAAATCGAAGTGCATAGGATCAGTGTACAGTTATATGAGTAATTATAAGAATACTAATTAGCATTAAACAAATATAATCAAATCAATAATCAACCTTTGTGACTGATTTAAAATAGGTACATTATAAATAGATGTCAAACTTACAGCAAAATATAACCCAATCCTCTGTGTGCACATCCATAAGTGCTAATCTATTAATCATAAATAATAAAAAAAGTCCGGGGATACTGATACACGCTGATCACCATCAATACTCTGCTCATATGATACCAATAGTATGTAGGCTGATAGGAAAACTCTATATTATGTATTTCTTCTTGATAACCGCATAAGAATAAGAATCATCGGACAGACTTTCTTCATGGCAAAAATTTCAGCAGTGAGAAAGTTCAATTAACCACAAATCAGTCATAGAAATATTTGTTTATATTATCATCTAATGTGAACAAAGTTCAATAGTTACACAACTGACTATGAAATGAAAATCTCGCTATTCAATAAAATTAAACCTAAATATTAATTATATGATGCTATTTCTTTGATAACAATCTTGACAAAACAGAATGACTAAACACTTGTAGATTCACTGAGGCTCATTAAAATTTGTGGTATGGTTCTAAACTTAAGATTTTAAAATAAATTGTGTTTAAAGAATGGAAAATATTGTAGTACTTTAATATTTAATTACCCAACTTCTGGTGAATAAATTTTAAACTATTTCTGAATAAAAATAATATTCAAATAAATAACCAAACAGATTACCTGATGTATTATTGCTGGTTTGTTTTTGTTGTACTACTTTTCTTGCTCTAGCAGATTCACACACAGAACATCTGAAAATATCCTTAATATTAATATTAAACATGAGGTATATACAAATAAAATTAATTAAAACAACAGAAATTGGTTAATTAATTACAATTGTACTTCAACATTATTATTCATTACATTTATATCTAATAAAACCCTTATTACAAGTTTAGTTATAAATACATCAATAAGTTAATTATGTTTTGTAAACTATCAGAAAGCTAACAGATTTTCACTACATGAATAACATAATACGTGTTTGTCTGAAAGTTTGTGATGACGACATTTTGCATGTAATTTACATGCTAGACTATTTTCATCTTCTAGTTTTAATCGTTCAAGTTTTTTTTGTTTTTTTTTTAAATTAAACTTTATTCAAACTTTTCAATATATTTAATCACACAAATTAGTATATATTAACAGTTGAATGTATTGGAAAAGTTTAAGTACTTAAAATTTGAACTTTTCTAAAAACATTCAACTATTAAAATTAGATAATGGAAATAATCTAACTTATAATTACAAATACATCAATTCATTAGTAAATTTATTAAGTCTATGATTATTGAATTTGATAAAGTCTTTTAATTTTTATTTTTTAATCGGGGAATATGTTAGATTCCATCCATCAATTTGCTAATACCTTCTGGTGATTACATAAACAAAAGCTATCTTTTACTTTCTGTTACTCATGACAAAGGCGAAGCTCTTGTAGATGCATGCACGCTATATTTATTCATATCACATATATATTATCCTTCAACTTTTTCTATTACATTTTTTCTTCAGCAGGATTACAGAACTCTTTTTTGAAATACAAATTTGCTAAATTAAGATACAAAGAATCAAAATAAGTAAAGGGCAATAGAATGTGATTTACACAATTCAGAACATGCAATTTAAGCCAATAAACATTACATGATCACCATTTCTATGAAGTTCATTAAAAGATTTTTGTTAGTACCACTATTGAATTGATAATTATCCATTTTATCAATCTTAAAAGTAAAAATTCTTAATAAATGCCTTTGAAAATACACCCACAATTCAATATTTTGGAAAATATAGATTTTTGAACACCTGTCATAGAAAATTTTATTTTCCTAGAATATATATATATTTAATATAATATTATAATTTATCTATATTTAATATATTAAACAAGGCAAAACTCTCCTTACAGTAGTGCCACCCTGTGCTAACCAGAGTAATCAATGGATGCCAGAAGGCTTGTGCATAAAATCCCCATCTAGTGCTACTCATCCAATATCCCCAAACTAGTTTCTGGCATGTGGCCTTCGTCAGTGATAACAATTATGTGCTAATATAAGAGATAATGATCATGTTATATTTAATATACATTAAAGATTACTGTATCTATCATTTTATTACTAATATTAGTCTTTTTTTGTCTAACATATATTTCTTTTTGGATAGTTTAACTAAAAATGAGTTTAATAAAGATGGTTTACTATTATGCATTTGGACTTCTCTTCTAATGACGTTCTTAACATTCTTTCTTGGCGTAACTAAAATAATAACTACAAAGTATTTTATAAATTTAGCAGAATTAAACTATGATAGTAATTGGCTAAAAAGATATCTCCTGCTCCCAGAATATAGATGCCATTGTAATAATTTCTATTGATGAAAGGAAAGCTATCGCTGACAGTGATGGTATCTACTTCCCAAATAGCGGCTTTCCGGTTTAAGAAGCTTTATTTTTACTATACGATTAGAAAATCATTTTTATATTTTCCATAGATTTGTAAATAAATGTGAATACTCTGAGCAATAAAGTGAGATTTTAGTTGACGACATGGACAAAATATATTCATTTAGATAAATTCAAATGCAGCAATAAATATCGAAGGACTTTGCTACTATGATAAGAAATGTGCTATTTTATAGAAACGATAATCTTATTAGATAAGACATTCATGTGATCTGCAAGTTGGGACATTTAATGCATCATTTTGATGAAAAATGAAAGTTTACACCTTTTTATGTAAAATATAAAAGACCAAATGGTTTAGTGATTAGCACATCAACCTGCTGATAATCTAGAGTTCAAATACATGGGGAGCATGGATTTTTTTTTTGTTTGTTTGTTTGATTCAAATAGAGAATGATTTATAAACACAATTTTTTTTTTCCAGATAGATGGACTGATAGCCAATCCAAGTATTAATGGGTACATTTAGCAAAAGGTGATTTAACCTACTGAGTAATGACTTCTTCCTCATTACTATTCTTTGAAGGGATATTGCTTTTATCCTGCAATGTGTTATTTCTGCTGTTTTACTCATCTACATAAGACTAATAATAACAAGATATTCTAATGTTAAAGATTCACTGTTATTGTCTATTTTAGCCTTTATTTTCAATGATAAAATTCAATGATCACACATTTCTCCTTTCGTTTTTCAATATCCATGGTCAATGTCAAAGCAGTTACATCAACTTTAATATTATTATTGGCAAATTGAATATTATTTGCAATTGTTTTCTAGACTTTTTTAATCCCGTAATTAGAATCTTGTTATCATTCTTTATTTATATTCCATAGCCACAATATTTGTCAAGGTATTTAAGTAAGCTGTGGACCAATTGTCTTTGGATTCCATCATTCTGAGAAACATTTCAGAATTTTAAATCTGATCGCACAAAATCAACACATCCATCTGCAAAGCATATGACTTGAACTCCAGCCTGGATAAATGTTAGAAATTTTTTTCCCATTATAAAAATGCTCAGAATTTGTACAGGAGTCAGCTCACAACCAATCCAGATATCGGGCAATAAATGAGTATCTAGCTACTACTAGCAACAAGGGCAAACTTTCCAGGAATTTGATCAGGTGAGTGCTAATGTATTGGCTATAGTAAAAACTAAAAGTATCGTGAAGTCTTGCCTACTAGTGAGAAAGATATCAAATTCCTATGACCTCAGGGGTATAACATTTTAGTATACTATAACCACATAACATTTAAATGTCACAAGTAGATACCCAAATGCACTGATGAAACAAAGTATTCTACAAAGGCTATATATTCAATTTTATAATGGTGATATCAATAGTTAATTATGAATCATAATTTAGGTAGTGGAAATTTATTAGCTAGATAGAAACTAGTTATAGTTTCCAATATATGAATTAAAATACCACAAAGTCATAAATGATATATATATAAAAATCCAATTTCTGATAAAAGAAATGAAAATGCAAGAAAATCTATAGAATAAACATAGGTATAAAAACAATAGATAAGATTATAATCGGCTAATTAAACTACATCAAATTGTAAAAACTCGTAGTAAATCTTCAAAATACAGAGTTCATTCAGTTTCTATTAATTGTATACTCCACAACATCAAACATTCTATCAATCCATCTTTTACGCAGATGAGATATTAACTATATCTAACACATTTTCCATGGATCCAGGAGCCTATCAGTTTTTGTTTAAAAACTGGTCACCAGGGGAACTTCATCAAGATTATAAAATAGATTAAATGTAGTAAAATACAGACGAATTAAAGAAAATCATGACAAAATCATATTTCAATAACTAATACAATTCAGAAGATATGCTTATATTTATTTGCTACAATATTTTTATATTGAAAGCATTTGAAAGGATTAGTAAATTTCATTTAATCCCATGTATAAGTCTATATAAAAGAAAAACTACAATTGACTTTAAATAACTGAAATCATTTCAATAATAAAAGAATTATAGCAAATTAAAAGATTTATATGCTTAGATGTAATATGTTGGACTATTTCCATCATCTATGAGTGAATGTTGAATGTATAGAAAATTTTAAATTTGATTTAAACTTTCCAAATACAAACAACTTGTTACTAAAAACACAGAAATAAACAACACAGGTTAGTAATTACATGTTTCGAATAGTATTATTCTTCCCTCTTCTTCAGGTGTTGCTGGCCTATATGCACAGTGACAATATTCACACAGAAATTGAACTCGTATCTTTAGATTCTTGAATATCGAATTTAAGGCAAACACTCAAACCAACTGAGCTATTCTGTCAATGACAACATAGAGTAGAAAATTGATATATTTATATATGAGGGTTGGTTCAAATCCTCCCGAATCCTTCAAATTTTTTTTTTTTTTATATGAGCAAGGCTATTATTATTGTTTAATATTTTTCCTAAGAGCAAGATTAATTAGAGGCTTCCATACATTGTGTATTGGCACACTGCATTCGTTTATAGGATTATTTACCAGTGTCATATGAGCGTTTGCCCCAAATTCGATATTCAAGAATCTAAAGGTGCAAGTTCAACTTCTAAACGAATATTATCACTGTGCTTATAGGTTAGCAATACCTGAAGAAGAGTGGATAATAATACTACTTGAAACATTGTATAGTACTAACAAGTTGTTTGTATTTGGAAAGTTTAAATAATGATTAAAATTTTCTATGCATTTAACATTCACTCATAGACGATGGAAATAGTCCAATATATCACATCTAATAATATACCATCATCACAAATCTTCAGACAAATATTTATATGCTTCTATTTGAATAAAACAAAATACTTAAAAAAACTAATGAAGGTTAATAAAAACAATATAATTGAATCAAACGAGGAGATTTAATGATAGATTTAATAAAAAACAATCAATTATCACAATACGGTGATATACCTTGTACTAAAATCAATTATGAGTCACCTTACCCTGTTTTACACTGAGATCTCTGGTTTGGTAAATTAAGTGGATCATCAAACGTAAGAAATGAGATTTCACCCTGGTAAGATCTATTTAAAACAAATTTTTTAAAACCTAAAAATAAATAAAACAGAGAATAAATAAATGTTATAAGATTTTTTTTTTAAGTGACAATTGTAAAAGTATTTATGTGTGCATTTACATACATACTCTTATCCTTCTCCTTTACTTTCTTTGCATTTCTTCATATATATTGATTATCATAACTTTTCTCATATACACTTTAGTGCAAAAAATTTTTTTTAATAAAATGTCTTTATTTCCCTGACAGTTTCAACTGTCCGGCAGTCTTCATCAGAGCATTCTCAATTTCTTCTACTTTTTGAGAAGTTCTGATGAAGACTGCTGGACAGTTAAAACTGTTAGAGAAATAAAAAAGTTTTTTATTAAAAATTTTTTTTTGCAATTAAAGTATATATGAGAGAAGTTATTAAAAGCAATATACATTTACATACATTTTCAATATATATACTCAAAATGAATAAATCTAACATACTTAGATCATTGCTTTGTTTTTTAAAAAATCACCTCTATATAATTTGTTTTAACTGAAACAAGAACCATGTTTCTGCTTCTCTGAACATCATATAATACATATCTCTACTTCACACAAGTAATTGGGTAAAGTTTGACAATAAATGATTATACAACAATTGGCTATATAAAATACAAAGATTATCACTTTCTAATTAATTCTACGGCAAAAAGTAAACTAACATGGTGGGGTGGAAATACGTTACAACAAGTGAAGTTTATAAATATTTTATTTTTATAAGATAACACTAGAAGAAAAAACAAAACTAGGATAAAAATTTGTGATTTATGTGAAGAGAGAGGAATATAGAAGCATTACAGTATGGCATGCTAAAAGAGGTTCAATAAAAATTACATGAAGTATGGAAAATCATAATATTGAAGGATATAAAAATGTTAGAGATTTTCTATATATTTTTTTTTGCTTAAGTTTTTATGATAATCAATAAAGCAAGTCATATATAACATGACATTGCTTTTATAAGCTTGTATTTACAAAAATGTAATACAGAGAGTGTACCAATGCTGAGGCTATTAATATATGGTAGATCTAAATTTGGTTCAGTCCCATATAGCTATTTAAGTTAGATAGCTGGAGTAAAAGACATTTTCATGTCTGAAAACTTCAGAGTTTCTACTTAAATATTACATATGAAACAAGTGCTGGGTTTTGAGTTGATATTTTTGATCTAGTGTCTGAATATTCTAGCTCCTCACTGAGGTGAGTCATAAGCTTGAAACCAATTGGTCTGGAGATAAGAGTGTTCTGGATAGAGATTTTAAATATTTTCTCTTATCGCACTTATCAATTAATAGCTTGTTTGAGCTCTTAAGTTTTTATGATAAAAGTTGGGAAAATAACTATAAAATATTGCGATAAAACGGTTTTTATTAAAATAAAAAAAAATATATTATCAATACTGAAAAAATGATTTTATAATTACAAGGAAATATTAAGAAGGTGGAAGTAGTTGTTGTTCTTTTTTTACAATGTTTCAAAGAGGGGAAGTGTTTAACTTCCATTTTTTCCAAAATGTTCTTACATATATAATAAGAAATGATGATCATGTGATGTTTATTGACATAATTAATAATAAAAATATTGAAAGATTTTTTTATAAGCTCCTTATACTATTTACCTTCCAAATATACTCTTACTATTTTCTGCATGATAAATTAATAAGTTAATGTTTCCAGAACTTTTTAAAACTTTACCTCTCTATTCACCGCTAAATTCAAATCAACAATTTGCTTAAAACAATTAGTACTCTAAGAAAATTTGAGATGGGGTGGAAAATTGCTTGCGTAATTGGGAAAGAAAGTTGAAAATTTCAAATTATTAGTACGTTTTAATTTACTTTGTGATGATCGAACGTAAAAATTCCATTTAATTGATTTTTTGACCTCACTAGGGATTCAAACCAGGACTTGGGGATATTTATAATATATTAGTCCACTTTCAAAATATATTCTAATTGCCATTTTCTTTTATAATTTTTCAATCCCTTCTTGAGAATTTTGCTCTGCCTTTCACTCGAAGATCATATAAGTGAGTATGATCCAAGTTAAGTATAACTGCAACAAATTATTTATTTTTCCAGTAGTTTGAATATTTTTAGTTATTTCATGATAATTTTTAGGAAATTTAGTTGAGCTACATTTTGGATGCTAACAATGACAAATAAACTTATACAAGGTTTACAGACCTTTGTTGTGATTCTTTTCTTTATCAATTAGAGTTGGAAGAAAAAGTATTCTTTCTATTGGAATTGTTGATTCCTCAGCGAGTATGGATGGTGACTATTAAAGCATACATTGCATCATGATTATGAATTGTGATTAGATAAACTGCAGTATACAAAATGACTTCTATTGTGACATTGTGTTATTTTCTTTTCCTGTATTGCAGCAAGAATAAAACTTGAACAGTTTATCTATCATTTAGTGCAAGCAAATGTTTTGAAGTTTCTAAATACCAAAACAATACACTTTTAAAAAACTGAATATTCAGTATGAATAATTCTGTTTATATTTACTCCCAAAGATATAATGGATTATATATTCTGTTCCCATAAATCCTATTAAAGTTAAAAGACTTAAAGTTTCATAATAAGTAATAAGCAAATCATATGTGTTTTACTTACTTCTAACTCCTTTTCTTTTGATACTTTTATTAATGAGGATTTAGACTTGGAAAATGACTTCCAAACATAGTCATCAAATAAATCATTCTACATGCTTTCTATATATCATTCTATCCATCTTAGTTCATCTGACAACCTTTAATTTTCTTATCTTTATTAGCATAAATGAAACTTTAATAAACCGCAATGTATATAAATTTTTTAAAGTTATCAAGATTCTTTTGATAGTATATTTCTTAAAAATTTTTTAACACACAGATAAGATATATCTATTAGATTTCTAACTTTCTGAATTTTTGGTTTAGAAGAGTTGCAACTTTTCTCACTTCCTTTATTACTGTTTAGCTTAAAATTCTACATTTTTATTTACCACTTTTGAGTATATCTTGAAATAACTATATATGAAACATTCTTTTAACCAATAAGTATTAAAAAAAACCCTTTCTTTTTAGGATTTCATTATTTATAACAAGAAGACAGAAAATTCTCTTCAGAAATTCAAGTTTACACTTTTTACTAGAAAATTAAGACTTGTTCATCTTAAGAATGAAACATTATTTCAACCACAGATAATGGAAATACTTCAACATCATCATCATTATACAGAAGCATCATCATTGCTCTTCAGTTGTCATCTTCAATTAATACACTTTCAGTAAATGATCAGACTAAATGAGATTGACTTTCAAGTTATATCTGAATAAAAGTTAAGCATAGGAATTTAAGAATGAAGACATGGAGTTCACGTCCTTCCCTATACCATGATTTTTATGTAAATCAAATTCATTACTGCTATATGCATCTTCTTTTACTGACTATATATTATAAAGAATACTTCTGTACTGAAAATGTTATATTGTATATATTGTTTGAAACATCATACTTTTAACGGTATATAAAGAAATAGATTTTCAGTAATTAACAAGGTATATTCTCTGCTCCTAATGAAAAAAAAAGATTTCGTTTCTTTTTCAACTTTGAACAGTATAATAAAAAATAAAGTCGATTTGTTGCTAATTAATAAAAGAAAGATACTCCTTCTCCCATTTTTTTTTTTCCCACATGGTTAGTCGAATCATTATTCAGTATTGAAAAATATAATGTATTGTGAATATTTTGCACACTTTCTACAAATGTGACATATTTTTATTAAGGATGGATATATGAGTGATGGATTTAATGTAAAGAGAGAGGAGTTTTTACTATATTTATTAATTAAATTACAATGTATGCTTTAAATATAAATATAGGGGATTTGAACTCAGATTTATCTTTTCTACATGTGTGTGGCCATGTGTATAAGTGGTATGAGATAGTATGGATAGTTGACGAGTACTTGAAAGTTTGAGTTCAAATCCCCTATATTTACAATTAGGCTCCAGGTATGTGAAGAGTACCTGTATTTTAAAATGTATGCTTTAGTGGAATTCAGAAATATAAGTTGTTGTTTTTTAGAATTAAACAGATTTTTATGGAAGTTTTTTTTCCTGCATTTATCTATTTTCATCAAGCAGATAATTATAATGGCTTTCTTTGAAACTTGCAGCTTCATAATCCCATGAAATAAGAAGGTATGTATATATTATTTTATTAAATATAAGTAATCTTATTTCTTTTGATAAGTTTGATCAAATTCTTCAACTGTTCAAAAAAAATTATATCTATGCACACATACACGTCTGCTACTGTTTATTATTATTGTTTACTATTAGTAACTAGAACAATATTTTGAATGATATAAATATAAAATTACCTGACCAATCATATCGTTTGGGTCCCATCCAGCGATAATGTTCGCTGTCAACTAAAACATCACCAAAATAACCATAAGCTAAAAGAGATGTACAAAAACGAAGGAATGTATGTTCTCCATGGATAGCTGATACATCAACACCAATACTATCACCTGTAAAAAATTTAAATCAAATTAATATAAAGGTAGTAAGTGAAACACTATATATATATAGCAATACATATATATTTAATAGAAGTCAGATTCCACAAGAAATTTATTTTATATATCGCCCATTTTTATATATATTTCAGAAGAATATATTACTGTTTAAAAAATAACAAACAAAAAAATAATAGATATTATTTTTATATACTGAACAAATTTTAGATTTGATAGATAACTAAAATTTTGTATGTATATATATATAATAACAAATTTAGCAGTATTTATGAAACTTATAAATTGTAAATAAAATGAGTTAGAAAGTATGGCATATAATGTAAAGAAAAGGTAAGCTGAAGACCCAAATAATTTATTTATTATAAACAAACAAATATAGAACGAAGGCATATGTCTGGACACATAACAAATCCAAAGCTCTTTACAAGGAAATTATGATACAAAACATAAAAACAGTAATTTATTTTCATGTGTAATATGTGATAACTTTAAATATTACATTGATTCAAAATTCTTCACAAAAGATATATGAATATAATGAGAAATAGTTTGAAATAAGTATTATTATATATGGGATATATACATGTACTGAGAAACAGTTTGAAATAAGTTTTATTATTATTCTTTCTCTTTATTAGATTGGTTTTAAGCAAATAAACATCACATGATGCTTATTGGATTAAAATCAATCCTGCCTAATAGGATAATGGTGGCTATGGTTATTAAAAAACCAAAGACACCAAAATGTATAGGTACTGAACTGAGTTCAGACCTATATGACTATATAAGCTAATGAGCTTGGATTGAAAATATTATGGTGTTTTCAATTTAAGACTCATAGTTTTGTAGTTAAATAGAGATAAAAGGTGTCTGCTGGAGGGTTGCATTAGATCCTAACAACTAGGTGCAGTGCTCTCAGATCCAAGGTTCCTCACTGACAAAGGCCACAAGCCAGAAACTAGCCTGGGGATATTGGATGAGTAGGCAACTAGATTGGGATTTTATGCACAAGCCTTCTGGCATCCATTTATTACTCTGGCTTGCACTGAATAGCAATATGTATAGAGGTTTTGCCTGTTTTATTACATTGAAAAGATTTTTGTATTTTTAATTCTCTCTTTTCAAACAAAAGAACAGAATAAAGTTTCAAATTATACTGATATAAAACTCTCTCTTCTTCATTTATAATTTTTAATATATATAAAATAGAAACTAAAAGACAATCAGTTTTCATTAAAATAACAACTTTCTAAAAAATCAGATCTTGATCATAAAATTATATGCTGACATAATCTAAGAAAAATCATCATTTGACACGATGAAGTTTAAATTAGAAACATTACAGTATCCCAAATAAAATTTAGTCAGCAAGGGACCACCCATCTATCAATTTTATCTATGGAGAAATGGCAATCTTTGGATCTTTGAAAAATGCGCATATCACAGATGAATATTGGCATCAGTTTTACAAATTTCTCAGTCACAGAAATGAATGACAAAATCATTATACTAAACTCACACATTACTTGTGAATTTAAGTTAACTTTAATGTATTAGTATTACTTAAAGATAAAAATAGGAATAGTAACATCTGTAGATATCAGAGACAACTTTACAAATTAACTGACCTCTCTTAAGTCATCTTAAAATCAAACAAGGTGCTCATTAATAAGTATAGACTCTAGAAACACTTTATTTTAGAAATAATAATTTATTTTCTTATTGTTATTGTTCAATAATTTGTTTATTTTGTTATTTAATTAATTATAATGAATCCTTCTGCATATTATAGCAGGTATTAAACCATTGAACATTACATGATCACCATTTCTTATGCTTGCTCATAACTGTTATTAAAACAGGCAAAACTCTCCATAGAGTAGTGCCACTCACTGATGAAAGCCACAAGCTAGAAACTAGTCTGGGAAAATTGGATGAGTAGGCACTAGATAGAGGTTTATGCATAAGCCTTCTGGCATCCATTGATTACTCTGATTTGCACTGAGTGGCGCTACTGTATGGAGAGTTTTGCCTGTTACATTATAGCAGGTACATGTAATTGTTTATTGATTTCAAATGAATAACAATTTTAAAATAAAATGCTCCATTAACTTTGCAAATAAATGTTTTTGTGTCGTCAATAATTAATTAATTAATTCAGAAGTATGGGTATGTGTCAGATTACAAAATACAATTTAGAACGTATTTTGATTTGATTTTGAACATTAAATGGTCAGCAGCCAATTTAAACAATACACAAAATAAATACACCATAATTGAATGGTTTTCCTTTCTTATAAATGATTTTTAGTACAAATACATGTATACGCACACTCACTTGCCTAACAGATTAGAAATTTAAAATAATATTGTTTAGCAAGCCAATATTGTTTGTGAGACATAATATTCGTTTGTGTTATTTTCCAATAGTGAATTATGCCAATAGTGAGAAGTTAATAATGTATTTCATTTGATATTATCATGAATGTTACTGGGCTTACAATACACTATTTTTGATATATTGATAAGAGATTTTTTTAATTGTCTATAGCAGGGGTGGGCAATTGTTTTGGCTCGGGGGCCACAGAGGTTGACAGAGGGCCACATTGGGGGCCACTTTGTGGAAATGAAGGTTAGCAGAGGGCCACACCTTTTTTTCATGATACAATAAACACACTGCTTTATTCCCTGTATTACCAAAGAAATATTTGTTTGTCCATTCTTCATTAAACACACGACATTCATCACCGATTTTACATTTTTTCGGAGGGTTCATGGTTTCACTAAAGTTGGAAATGTATATATTTGCTAATGCAAAGACAAAATTGAAATTAACCAGATCAACTGGAAAAGCACTGCACATCGTATCTACACTGTGCATGTGTATTGATGTGGCCATCCTAATGAAAAATATGAGATGAATCTTCGGTTGTGTACGGGAAGGAAATCTCAGTTCAAGGCGGATTTTTCTGACTGTCTTGGTGGGCCACATAAAAACTCTTAGTGGGCCGCATGTGGCCCTTGGGCCACTATTTGCCCACCCCTGGTCTATAGGAAAATAATCAATTTATCTACATGTAAATATTATTAAGTATAAACCCAACTCCGTATTTTGTTAGTTAAGTGAATTTATTCTACAGGATAGAGAGATCAAATCATTTAGGAGTTACGATATATTTATCATTGAACAAATGCATAGATAAAATTGCATAGATCAGGAGTTTGGCCATTGTTGTTGTACAGAAAACAAGATTACTTACACATTAATGTACAAGAAATATTAAGAATAAGTACCCATATATAAACAGGTGTATCTGATAGTACAGCCATAATAATTGCATTTCTCTTACAAAGACAAAGATGCCTTGGCAATTCAATAATAAAAAATGTCTCCACGTTAATTATTTAAATAATAAACAATGAGAGAAGTATATTTTTTTGTTTCTCTGGTAAAATGCCTTGAAATATTCATATGAACAAATAACTATATAAAATCATTGTCCAATATTATAAGAAAGATACCAATGATAAAATATATAAGATACATATTTGTTGTACTTATTGAATGAATGTGTAAAACATATCTTTAAGCAATACTATGTGTAGAATAATATCTTATGGCTAATGGTAATTTATTTTATTATTATTAATAATAAAATAAAAGAACGTCCTAAATCAAACGCATAAACTTGTATTAAATAAGTTTATTTGCATGTTAATATTTATACATCACATCCCCACATACACCATATTATGCTACTTCAAAACATATTTAATTAAGCTAATTATATGGAGGGTGTGTGTATATGATTCATGCTTATAAAGCAAATGACTTTGTGAGTATTTATTTATTTTATTTGTTATTTTATTACACATTCACGAACTGTTCAATTAATTGTTGTCTTAAAATCTGTATGTATCTCCCTTTATTGATACTTACGGCAGAATTTTCATTATTTAAGATAAGTATGATGTCCTATCAATAAAAGACAATTACAAAATTTTAGTTATATAAATAATGCCGAACGATTTGTAGTGGATTTTTCAGATACTATAATAATATGTTGCATGGTTTAAAACATCAGATTATGATTATAATTCATATGTAGACATGTAACACATTTATATCATGCTGTATTATATCTTATTTCATGTACCATTTCAATAAAAAAATGATGCTAAAAACTGCTAGCAGCTAATAAGTTTACTGCCAAGCATGTGACATACATTGTTTAGTCATTTCAAAACTCTATAAACATTCAATGTGAATAATATCATTAAAAATAAATATTTCAATGAATTCCATCAGGATTATTGTTTCATTCGATCAATATATATATATTTTAAAAAAGATGGTTAATTCAAACATTAAATCTATATAATAAATTGTCTATAAAGTCTGATTTTTTTCCACTTTACATTTATTTATATATATACAAACAGTGACCTCAGAAATAAAGTAAAAAATTAAAAACTAAACTCTTTCTTTCAATTGTATTGAAAAAAATTCACGTATTTAAAGCTTTTGATAGCCAATTTGTTTTGCGCTCATACAAATACACAAGATTTCTTTTTTGCTTGATCTTTTTTTTTTTTAAACTTATGAACATATATATATAGATAATAGTTTTAAATTATACTAACAGTAAAAAATAAATAAATACTAAAAATATAGAAATTAAACCCAGAGGTTATCGTTGATTTGCCCCAGCATGCCGCTTGATGGCTCTGTTGCTAGTCAAAAACCAATAGATATAATGTTACCGGGCTGATTTACAATTTACTTTTTTTTTACACTCCTCTGATACAACACTATACATGTCAGTGCATAGCGTTAGAATTCGCAGGGAGGGGAATCCAATGGCTTTGCCGATCCGAAGGATTATCCATCACACGTGCGTCAATTTTGAAAACATTACCCATGTCAGCGCGTAGCGCCGCTGGAATTCGCAGGGAGGTACCGCGAAACACAAAAGTTACTTAGCGGCTGATATGAACAGAACTGTTCTATAAGCCACATGAGCAGTATATTTCTGTGTTTTAACATGGAAACAGTGATATCAGGCAGTGTGTGGGGGCTAATCGATGATTATGTTGTAATGATTATCAACTGAACTCATGCAGACAAAAAGTTGACACCAAGTGATTAACTTTTATTATAATAATTATTTCTTTCATGTTTCTCTTTCTATGATATCTTTCTTCATCTAATATTCTTGTATTCTTGCATGATTTGAATTGGAAGAAAATTGGAGATAACAGGCTTTTTTCATAACCAAAGAAAACGTAAGCAATATTAAATGATTATTTGTATCATTTTTCGCATGGTTATAGAATAGCTTGTGTTAATTCAATCTTTATTCTAAAGCATATCTTGATTCATTAATGTATGATTTTTTTAATAATAGGATTTTTATAATCATTAATTAATTTATTTACATTTGGAGGAATATAAATGAAACATTTTTCTTATTGAGTATTTTTTTAATAAATTTAGCGTGAATATCAGAAATGATATGGATATTTATTTTTTTATTATTCTTATTTATGTAATATTATAAAACTTATTAATCATCATCATCAACCATTATCAATCCACTGCAGGATGAAGGTCTCTCCAAGTTCAATCCATCTCCGATTTTTAGCTTTTCTTCTCCACATCACCCTTGCTCACTTTCTTATTTCATCCATCCATCTAACATGTGGTCTCTTTCTGGGTCTTTTACAAACTTATTTAATGTCTCTAGAATTTGCCTTCTATCAAACTTTACGTGTATAGATTCTTTAGAAAATAGTTCAATATTTTGTATTTTGTCGCTTTTATAACTACATAACTTTTTATTAGGATGTAAATAAGATTTTAAATTAGCCATTTTATGTGGCATACATGCTTCAAAATGAATATATCCTCTGCTGTGGCAAGGTTTGACTAAGAGTTTAAACAATTATTTCCTCTAGATATTGGTAAATATAAAAATTTTGTAACTCGTTTTGTTCCTTATTGATAGTCCAGTTTAGAGTGTCTAAATTGTTTAATTTATAAAAGAACTTCGATAATATTTAAATTTATTAAAAAAATATTCAATGAGAAATATGTTTCATTTTATATTCCTCTAAATGTAAATAGATTAATTAACAATTCTAAAAATCCTATTTCTAAAGAACAAAAAAGTAATGCAAAAAAATATACATTAGTGAATCAAAATGTATTTTAGAATAAAGATTAAATTAATACCAGCTACTCTTTAATCATATAAAAAATGCTAGAAATAATACATCTAATACTGCTTTAGTTTTCTTTGACCATGAAAAATTTTGCAGTGTTAAATTTACCTTCAATTCAAATCACACAAGAATACTACCTGAAGAAAAGCATCATAGAAAGAGAAAAATTAAAGAAGCAATTCTTATAAATAAATTTAAAGATTCTATAATAAATAGACCATCTACTAAAATTGATCTACACAGTTTCTGGAAAATCATCTGACATCATCTGTTATAGTTCCATATTATTACTATTTATTTATTTTTTAACATTATTACAATTTAAAATTATTATATATAGTATATTTTTAGCAAATAACTATTTTAATTTATCACAAATGAAAATTAATGCTGTTTTTCGTATAAATTATAATAAACAATAAAAATGTCATATACAACAGCTATATATATATATATATATTAATAATAATTATACACAAAAAGACTTTGTCCACACATGGTTTTGTACCCTTTTTAAATATTAAGTATCTATTTTAACATTAACCAAGTAGTTAACGTTTAAATAGATGCTTAACATTTGAAAAAGCCACAAAACCATGTGCCAATATAATTATTATTAATATATATATATAGCCATTATATATCATATTTTCTCACTGAATTGAAATATGTAAACATAACTCAATAGACAACTATATTTTATCAAAAAATAGTCTATATATTTTTTAATCATATATTTATTTTCATCTAATTAACTTTCATTCAAAATTGAACTTGACATGTCACATTAATTCAATGTCACATGATTTACATATCACCTTAACACTCACTCTACTGATCAACCTCAACTCTAAGAAATGTTTTTATACTTTCCAATTTTTATTTAAATACCCATTTTCATTCCACTTTATTGAGCCATACATTTCTCTTTATTTTCTTATCAACCTTTGTGTCAAAAAATGGGGAGTACTAAAAAGAATAAAAGAGAAAAATGATACACTTACACTGAGTAAAAATGAGCAAAGGTTGCAGATTCAGATGAAATATATTGAATATGGATATAATGGTAAGATTATAAGAAATATATTGAGGGATAGGACTGGATATAAGAAAGATAGTAAAAAAAATGAAAGAAAAAATAAGAAATGGATTTCTATTCCCTATTCGAAGGAAGTATATAAAATTCTGAATGATAGGGAAGAAGAAATGAATGAGAATATAAGTATAGGATGGAAAAATAGTAAATATTAAAAAAAGTTGGTGAGTAGTGAAAAAATGAGAAACAAATGGAGTGATAAGATAGGAAAGGAATGTATGATGATATATAGGTCAATCAGTGAAAAGTAAGATAGAAAGGGGGAAGAAGCATGGTAGATCAATAAAAAAGAAGGGATATTAAGTCAGGACTATTTTTTAGAAATAGGAAATATAATAAAATGTAAAGTAAGTATTGGTTTGTCAGATGTATCCTAATCTTAGAGTCAGTTATGCCTGATCCAAAATTAATTTTTCTTCAGAAATTAAAAGTCATCAAAGAGAGAGATTTGAAGTTAGCTTCTCACATTATAGTAAATTCCACATGGCATCTTATTAATATTGGACATTACACTCTGAAAGAATGAGTTTTTTTCTCCTTTTTTATGTAAATTATTGATTTATAAATGTATTGCGAAATTTAATAAGTTATTTTAACTTTTTCTTTTATTGTAAACATAGTTGAATAAAGCTGTTTTTGATAAAAAATAAAAAAAAAAGTATTGAAATGATAAAATATCGTAAAAATTACGAAGAAAAAAGTGCATGAGACAATGTATATATAAGAAAATAGAAAGAAATGTATGAATTTAATACAAGGCTCAATAATGTTAGGAGGAGAATGGGCATTAAATAAAAATTTGAAAGTATAAAAATATTTCTTAGGGTTCAGGTTGGTCAATAGAGAAAGTGCTAAGATGATATTAAATCACTTCAATTAGAGAATATAGAATCAGTTAAAGTTAAAAATGGGGTGGGACTAAGGCAAGGTGCCCTATGTCACTTACTTTGTTTTTGTCGTATTTGAGAGAAATGGAGAGAGCAATAGAAAGACTAAGGAGAGGATAGAAATATCATTAATAAGTGGTAAGAGAGTATATACATTGATGGGTCTTTTATTTGCAGATGATGTCTTTTTGTGTGCAGAAAGAAGGGAATATATGGAAGTTATGCTGAGTACATGCACAAGGGAGGGTAAAGAGATGGGGATTAAATTTAGTGAAGAAAAATCAAAAGTAATGATGATTAATACTGGGGAAAGAGAAGACAGAATTTTTATTGGGAATATAAAGTTAAGTATGGTGAATAGGTATAACTATTTGGGAATCATCTTAAGTAATTAGAGAAATTGCTTGGATGAATGAGGAAAAAAAAAGATAAATGAAGTAAAGAAAAGAAAGGAATTGATAAAGAAAAAAGAAAGGAATTGATAAAGAAATTAACAGTGTTTTCATATAATAAATATGATATAGCTGGAATTGTATGGAAGCAGCAGTAGCAGGGTTAACATATGGTAATGAAGCATTATGTGTTAATAATGGGGTATTACATTATTTAGAAAAGGTACAAAGAGAAGTAGAAAGATATGCATTAGATGCAGATGTGTGGATGACAAAGGAGGCAATTCAAGGAGAAATGGGATGGTCAAGTTTTTATATGAGAGATGCAAAAAGCAAAATAAAAATGTTCAGTAGATTGCAGTTTATGGCTAATAAAAGAATAGCCAAAATAATATTGATTTTGGTTATGAATAAAAAGCAGGCAACAAGATGGGTGAGAGCGGTAATGTGTTATGCAGAAGATTTGGATAAAAAGATGGGATGATTGTGTTAGGAGAATTGTTGAGTGTTATAGTGGTAAGGAATGGGACAGAATAATAGATATATTAATAAAAAATAGGTAGTTGGAGAGATGGAGAACTAGTATGGAGAGTAAAAAGAGTTTAAATATATAGAAGTAAACAGAATATTGGGTGCAAATTAATTTATGATAATAGCAAGGAAAGTAGTTTACTGTTTAAGGCTCGAACGGGACTTTAGCAACAAGGGAATATACACGTAAATGGAAAAATATGGGTGATTTAGTCTGCAAGTTGTGTAAGGAAGGCATAGAAAACATTAGACATCTGTTAATTGAATGTAAATGCCGGAAAGCAGAAAGGGTACAAATAATGAAGTTCTGGGAGAATAAATATAAACAAAGTGATTATACAGAAGGTTATTTATTGGTTTTTAGGCTGGGTTTGGGAAAAGATAAGGGCAATTCAGATATTAACGCCGCGGAGTTGACAAAAATTATGTTGTGAAAACGGGATGGAGCAGGATATGAGAAAACTTAGGGCAGGGAATGGAAAGGAAAGGTAAAGTGACTAACAGGTTTCTCTGGGCATGTTGCTGAGAGATTCCTGACTCCATATAAGGAGAAATCGCCGTGCATCACATTATGTCATATCACTTGACATACTGAATTAACATAACATCTTGACAAGGTTCAATTTTGAATGAAAGTCGATCAAATAAAAATAAATATATGATTAAAATATATAGTTGTCTATTAGGTTGATTATGTTTACATATTGAATTCAATGAGAAAATATATAAGAAAGATAACATAATGGTTTTAAAAGGAATAACCATCAAGCGAAATATATATATATACACACACATACATACAATGATTACATATTAACCTAGAAGGCAATATTTAACCAATGGAATTAATTCATAATTTCATTAGCTATCAAGCTAAAAAACAAACAAACATCAGATTGATCTCTTTCATTATATATATTTGTTGGAATAACCTTCAATCATCAGATGAACAAAAGGTCTAAATACATGAATCTCCCAACAGAAATGATAGCCTGATTTTCTATTTAAATATTGTAATTATTTGCAGGTTGATTTTAAAACATGAGTATGTTCATAATATATATGCACACACACATGACATCAAGCCTTTTTAATGTAAGATTATAAATATCTCACAGTGGGAGATGATTACTTCCCATATTAGAATATCCATAATATTAATACATCGTATTTTCAAGAATATATATGAAATGATAAAATTAATTCACAACATTGTTAATTTGCACTCCAAAATTTCGTTTTCATATTTGTTAAAAAATGATCAATGGTCAGCAATAGGAGAGATTAATGCAAAACACTTTGATGTTATCCAACTAGTATATTGTTTAATTTTTTAAGTTACTGTTATGATATAAAAGAGTATATTTATGCAGGGAAAGTGTATACTATTCATGCTACAAAAGTACAAATATATTTGTTAACTTAATATCAATTTAATATGCACTTCATTTAAAATGAAGACGTTAAAATAAATAAAATTAAAAAGTAACTGTTTCATTTTATTGATTTATGGATTAGTTCCTACAGTGCTGATATCACAACCAGCATTTATTTATATTGAAAATTCTAAGAGTTATAAAATTATGATTCAAAGCAGTGTTGCTCTCTAAGCTCTTACATTTCTGGAAAAATATTATTTATGTAATATAACACTCGCATTATATTATAATCTCATTAAAACAAAATATAGCTTTTCATAAAAGAAATTTAATTCTCATTCAAATAGATGTAAAAATAATACTAATTAATAAGATTCACACAACATGAATATGAAAAATATTTTTGTTTTTCAACAGAAAAATATTAATGTGAAATGAACTTTATAAAAACCTGTTATCACTTTTTTTAAAACGAAGTTTCTCCCAGCTGCTACCAGTGAAATAAGTTGACAGCTTCTTAAAACTATTTTCAATGTGATTGAGTTCCTTTTTTCTGAAATCACTCAGCAAAGTGTTATTAGATATTTATTTTTAAACGGACACTTCTTTATTTTTTTCTACACTACTTATCAAAACTCTATTTGTATTTCTTCCATTATTTCGTTTTAATAAAAAAATAAAGTGGTAAAACATAATATTTTTTTTTTTACATTTTGGGAAATTTATACATTCTGCATATAAAGTTCATTCCCTTTTTAAAAAAAAAAATATTTAGCTTTAAATTCTACATTATTTTTTATTTTGAATTTCATTCTATTAAAATTAGATTAAAAAAAAAAAATTATTAACACAATTATGTTTTTTTTCTCTCTTTTTTCAATGATTAATTTATATGTGGATAGTTAAAACTTTGTTTTGGACTAATAAATTTGATTATTAAGGGGAAATGTCAAAAGCTATTAGCATTTGTATTAATAAAAGATCATTTGTGCAAGTTTTTCTCAATTTTTAACTGAAAACAACAACTAATTTACTTTTTAATTTGTCTTTTTGAATTATTTTAACTGATAGAAGTGACAGCTTTCATGATATAATTTTTAAAATAGGCTAGTATATATTATGATGAATATAACTTTTTAATAGCACAGATAGGGATGAAATTAATATATTGAAAGTACTGAAAATCCCTAGTGAGTTATATGCGAACTAACCATCAGTAAACATAACATGTAGAGTGAGCCCATCTACACTTTACCTTTGATCGTATATAAACATTACATTTACTGACGTACTTATATGCAGAGCAGGATTTATATACCAACATAATTTGAAGACAACTATAAGCTATTCTGAAATCACTAAATAGTTATAGTGATTTGAGAATAGCTTATGGTTGTCTTGAAATTACATTAGTATATAAGTCACACTCTCAGTATAAGTATGTCGGTAAATGTTCTGATTATATAATCACAAAACTAAAGTGTAGGAGGACTCATTTTACATTTACTGACGGTTAGTTCACATAAAGCCTGCTGAAGGTTTTCAGTACTTCTTATTAATTTTGAAAATATAATAAATAAGTAAATCTTTGATTTTTTTGGTACATTAAATTATTTTGGGAGGAAAATATATATATACCTAATTCTCTTTTTACATGATTTTGAAACTCCATCAGTTTAAAAATATATATATTTATCTTTCTACATGAGTTGTTTTAAAGTAACACGATCGGTAAAAAAAAACAAAAAACGATTACTTTGTGATTAATATAATCTTCAATAGCTTCTCTTCCTCTTTCCTTCTTTATTTTTGCTTTTCTAATATATAACATATAATAACCACATTCCACTCTTTTTACACTTTGAAGGAAAATATATTTATTAATATTATAGTTTCGACTGTTCCTAGCAGTTTTTATCAGATCTTATTATCTACTAAACATAGAGTTTAGTAGATAATAAGATCTGATGAAGACTGCTAGGAACAGTCGAAACTGTAATATTAATAAATATATTTTGCTTCAAAGTGTAAAAAGAGTGGAATGTGGTTATTATATGTTACTTTGTGATTACAGGCTGCTGCAACATATTCATGATTGGAATCAAAGGCTTAAAAAAAAAATCATCTTACATTCCTAAAGTAATTCTTAGATTGTCTTAAATTCTTATTAAATTTTTTTTTTTTAATTCTAAATAATTTCATGTAAGTAATATAAAATAGTTTATTTTCCTTTTTAGAAGATTGTAAATGTTTTTAATTCAGTGTTTATTTACAGATTTGTTTATGAAGTCAAGTTGTCACAAAACTAAAAAAAATAATTATGTGTGTTAATAATATCTAATTTAATAAAAAAAAAGTTTCAGCACTTTATTTCTCATTATTTTAAAAACAAAAATTCTTTTTTTGACAATATTCCTGCAAATGGAAAAATTTGTTTGTATTGTAACATTTTTGACATTTTGTTTTGAAACGGAACTACCTTTTTGGTAATGGTCCTCTGTTTGCATTTTGATATTTGATTTTTTTTAAAAAATCCTTGTTGGTATTGATGTTAAAAAAATTTAATTTTGTTTAAATTTAATTGATTAATTTGTTTAAATTTATATTTATTAATTTTGCCAAAAATCAATAGATGCTAAGTTATACATCACAAGTTTTAGTGATAGCAATGGTATTCCAAACATGCACAAACATGCACGTTTATTTACAAAAAATGACAGCGAATAAAATCTTGAGTTCTTTTGTTTTAAGGGGCAAGTAAGATGTTGCCCATATTTTTGATAAATGTATAGTTCCAGGGACCTGCAATTTCTTTTTTCGAATGTGTTAGTCTGTTAAATTTAAAAAAAAAAAAAAGTTAAATGAAATAAAAATTCCAATAAATTACATTAATAATCTTTATTTCAATTTTTTTTTTAAACTTATAACATGGAAATGACAATTCGTTTTTAATGTCTTGTGTAGAGAAACCAATGAGTGTTTTATCATACTATCACTATAATTTTTTTTATTTTTCAAATGAAATTTATGTTCCTATAACTCATTTTTTATTTATGTTCAATTTGTATGAAGTAAAATTTGATAGTACACAAAAAATATAACATTCTGAAAAAAAATTTCATATGGTTTATTTAATTATTTTTGTTGATTTCTTAGATCCAGAACCCAATCTTTTTATTTTCCATACTTACAATATATTTTTTTACACAAATTTCTTTTACAAGTAATTTTCGAGAACCAATCTATTGTGTAAAAAGAAAATTAGGGATACATCATATTGATTATTGAGAACTAGAATATTTATTAAATCACAATAGTTTGAAAATCCTATGTCAAAGAGATATTAAATTTAGATGTTGTATAAACAATTTTATTTCTTTAAAAAAATATTCACAGCATTTGATTCCTCAAGTGCAGGTTTCCCATCAATAATCTGGCATTCTTGATTCCTCAGCCATTCCAAACTTGATTAATCAAGAAATCATAATAAACAATATATATCTTTACTTTCTAAATATACTGTAACGGGCACGGGACGATCGAAAAGCTCCAATTTCCCTTTCACTTATATATGTAATGGGGAATTCTTATTATTCAAAAATCGTCCACCTTCCGCTACCTCAAGCAGAGAGAAATACAGAAACAGACGAGCCGATTTCCGTACTTGACCGAATCTGTACGCTATACGGATATAACCTCCAGATTATTTTTCCCGATCAGCTTTCTCCCGGCTGCTGTAAGATATTACAGTTACAGCGCTTGGCTAATTTATAAATTTTACAGGATAAAACTCTGTACCATCTACATTTCACGTGTTAATGTCATAACTAGAAGAATTCAACAAATGAAATAATATTTCTACCCTCCCAGTATTAGACTATTTTGTGGAGTGGCGAAGAACGAGACAAGACGGATTTTAAATAAATTGATATATTTTAAGAAACATTAACATAAAATTTAAACATATTATATTTTATCGTGCTATAAGGAAATAAATACTTGAAATTCTTATAACTAAATACTTGAAATCATTATAAATGCTGTCACATTTATAACTCGTTAGCCTAGCTGTTTATCAAAAGAATATCATTACCATTCACGAAAGGCATTTGGCCATTGTTTATGGAATTTATGTGCACATTTGACGATATATAAAATAATATTTAAGTTACCTAGGGTTTAGTCTTTGAGTTCATTCCGACGTGTTGTCGACCGTCACGTGGATTATCCACTTCTTTAGGAGGGACGGTCATAGATTATATTTGGCGGGATGTAGCTTCTTGGTTAGTAAGGCATGGAGGACGAGGCATCACAGGGCGGGCCACTACAGGAGTCCATAGGCAGGCGTTACTACCGTAGCTGTTACATTATTGCAGAACCATTAGTACAGAAGTCCGGACTGACCGCGATCATGATGGCCTTAGCCGGTCATACTATGTGAGATATCGACGGTAAAAGTCATGTTGGTTAGCTATATCGGCTGATTCTTGGAGCCACGATTTTTTCACCTTGTCGACTCTAAGTCTCAAGCTCTAATCTCTCCTTTTATCTCCTTAGCTCTCCACCTAATTTTTCTTTTTTTAATTAAAAAATTCCAATGGCCTTTGTCCTTTAGATTCTTTGTTTCCACTTGTTGTTGACACCTCCCCTGCTATGCCTTCGGCCATATGTAACTTTATTTTATATGATTTTATAGCACTACGTACATTTTATATATTTCCTTATTTTTCTTTGATTACTTACACAAATTTTAACGCATGTTTTTCTTTATTTCCTATTTAAAATTTAATAATTTAAAATTTAATAATCATTTATTTTTTTATCTAATTCTTGCTTTACCTCTACTCCCTAAACCCGCATTTCGTTTATCGTCAAATGTGTACTTTGAAGCCCAGATTCTTATCTTTTCAAACATATTAATTTTCTAGGTTTTTCTTTCCGCGCTATCGAAGTTTTTCTCCCCCCCCCCCTTTTTTTTTTAAACTTTACTTTTTCTAAATCATATTTTACTACATGTTTTATTTATGTTTCTTTACTGCTTTAACTTTCCTACTGTATGCTGGTAGTATTATAATTTAATATTTACTTTTATCAAAATTCGGACTTTGACTAGCGAAAGATAACGATCTTGTTAACTCTAGTTCCCTCTCTTTCTCTTTGTTGTGCTAATTTTCAACATTTCTTGGTTTTGTTAATTTCCAAGCTCGTTTTTCTTTCTTATTTATTTCTTTCCTTCCAACCCTAACATTTCTAATTTGTGGATGTTTTGTAGGTACATGTGTGACCGCAGTATGTGCGCTCATCACAATACATACATTTCCAATAATATTATTAAAGCATTTGTTGAAGAAACTTATACATCAACATGGGTAGGATGACAACCTTGGCACTAACAAGGGCTTTAAACATTCCATCATCAGATTTTCAATGAAATGGAAGGCTGAAGAGTTGTGAGTTGGAATAGTTTGAAGCCTGTCCATTAAAGTATGAAGATTGGCTATCTTAATATAAAGCTGAGCACTGATTGTATATATGTGTGAGGATAGTAATCTGGACCAACTGATGATTGCTGGTTTAGCATAAAATACGGAAATTGGTGATTATTTATCTTTTCAACATGTGTGTGATCAGGTGGGTCAGCAATATGAGATGGCACTGAGAGTAGTGGGTCGTGTAAAAGTCTGAGTTCGAACCCCACATATATTACATATATAAATGCAGGTTTAAGCCTGTACAATGTATTACAACTACTAAATATAAATATTAAATAAAAAAATAGCTAATAATTTTAATATTTAATGGACATAACTTTATAATATATTACATTATTATTTTTTTTTTACAACTGTACGTTTAGTGCATGATGTGTATGTGCGTGTTTTAAACTTTATTTCCGGTCAACATTTAAACAATAATATTCAGCAAATGAAGTTTACCCCCCCCCCCCCAATACTTTCTTACAGCAAAACTTAATTTTTTTTAGTAATATTTACACAAATTGGACAGAAATGTTATTAAAAAGTTAGCAATTAAAAGTTATTTCAACATTTTTGCTTAAAAAAACAAAAGGATTACTAAAGAAGTTGGACAATTTTCTCTTTATGACAAACTTAGAAAACTGAAAACTAAATGCACTCTCGTAAAGGTAGCAGGCATGGCAACTTATTTATTACGCTATTTTTGTATGATCTCTTTTAAATGCACATATAATAATTTATTTACAATTACGTAAAAAAATTTCTGGAATAAATCATAACTCATGTCATAATAATAAAATTTGTCAGTCGGACAATTTGAAACTTTCACAATTCTATCTACATTAAAAGATATCTCAAATTATCAAATGCCAAATTATTGATGTTCAACTAGCACTAGAATTTTACTTTCAAAAGCAGGGTTTTGCATAAACAACTACAAAAAAAGATAGGCTGAGAAGATGGTGTAATGAATTTAAAAAACATGCATAAGTTTTTGGGAAAGAACTTTGATCAGGAGAGAATTATTTATAGATAACAATAATAAAACCAAATAAGATGTTGAATATTTAAAAAAATATGTGCAAGTACAGTGAAGCTGCGAAATCCACTATATTTTCTTCAAACTCTCTTATGTAAAACATATATAGTGTATAATAGCTCATATTTTGTTGAAAAGTTTTTATTAGAATAGAATATGTATTGTTTATTGAACTGTAAGTGTAGAGAACTTTTCAACATGCATATATAACACAAATGCCTTTTTATGTGTACAGTATGAATATATAAATTAAGATTATAGTATAAACAAAATTTTAAAAAAAATGTAATTATTAATAATAAATTGAAACGAGCATATTTATATATATGTTTACAACGTATTCACTCATTTAAATTTATTTTTTAAAAAAACTGTGCTGTATCTTTATTCTTTTAAATAAAATGATTAGTGAAATTTCAACTTTCATCATAATTAAATACACTCTGACAATATCCTTTTCCTTCGATAATTTTTTTTTTCATGGAAATACATTAGCAGTCTTGTTTCTGCAAACTACGCTCTCTCTAATTGTTTTGATATTTTTATTTCCATATCAACTTTATGTATTTTCTTAAAGTTCATAAAATTTTTAGCATTATACTTAAAATTTAAATACATTATTACATGAAATACTATACATTACATTTGGAAAGGATAATAAAGTGAAGAATAAAATGTCTGTGCCTTCAATATAAGATAAAAAAATGTTTGTAAAAAACATGATTTCATAGGCCATTTTGAGATGGAAAAATGACTACTGCCATATTATAAAATTTATTAAATTCGTGAATTTTAATGGTTTTGGCTTTTTTCTTTTTAAATATAATCATGTATGATACTCCAGGATAGAAAAATGATTGCAGCCATATTGTAAAATTTATAAAATTTACAATTTTTTTTTTTTTTTTTCGAAAGCATATAATTGAAAGAATGTATCTTGACATAGCATAAATTGTGGCTTCAATGCAATTGAAAAAAATCTGCAGAAAATATTTCTGAAAATTCAATGCTAAGTGACTGATTAACCACATTAACTTCTTTATAAAATATTGTAACTTTATCTTTCTTATTGCATTGCCAAATCTGTATAATATAAATATCATTTACTTCTGAAGAAGACTGCTGGGGCAATCAAAACATCAATAGTAGGCTGGAATTATATGAAGAAAGTAAATGATATAAATATTAACCACATTATCATGGATGAGAAAAAGACAATGCAAGGGCTGATTTTAATATAACAGTTTGTGAAAAGTTATAGATTTTATAGTCATACTGCAATTTTAAAGTTCTACTAAATAATACTTACTATAACAAAAAAAAATCTTTTGTATTTTTTACTGTAAAATTTTTTTAAAAAAATATTTAATTTAACAAAGATCATGAATCTGATATGAAATATTTCAAATAAACAATGAGACAATTGGTCAAGCATTGGTGGTCGAGAGGTCAGCGACAACTGCTTTACAAGCAGTTGTCCCGGGTTAGCAGGTTCACTTCCTGGCTGATGCTATGACACATGAGAAAAAAAAAACAACAATGAGACAATTGAATCCACTGATTCAACCATTCATTATACAAAAAGAATAGTAAGTAAAAATGAAAACGTGAAGATTTCCATGATGTATACATCCATATACACCCCCCATTTATATGATAAACATACATTTGCATACTACCATGGTAATTTTATTTGGAATTTCAAATGATAAGCTTTTTTACTTCTTTATTATACTTATAGTGGTAAGTAATAATCAATTGGTAATTCCACCCCCATGCCCCCCAATTTATAAACAATGCTGACTGAATTTTATTTATTTATTTGATAAATTATAACTTATTACAGATATTTTAATGTTTAATTTAAAATAATTATTGACTGATTAATATTTATATATCTTTTTTATTAGAGAAGAAACATTTTCTTCATAGACAGCTTAATGTTTTTTCAATCTCTGGACTATATGTAAAAGTGAAATATTCTCATATTTCTATTTTTTGATGTTAGTGAAGTAATGAATTACCATGATAAGTAGTATTATATATGCTTTGAACCAGAATTTTATGAAGAATATAATGAAATTATCGATAAAAATTTCATTTAAAAACTTGAACAAACATGAAAGTAATAGCTTTTCAATTAAATTGTACTAATTTCCTATAGTGAACAATAATCAGAATGTGATCTGGGCTAACTGACGAGTGTTGGTTCAGCATGAAATGTGCATCATAGAAATCATACATATTTTTCACATCTTTGGTCATACGTTTATAATTACATCCCTCCACAAGGTGTTAAAAGTGAACAGATTTAGTGAAAATAACACTACAGAAATATTATTCATTAAATAAATAATTTCTAGTCTTATGAATGACTAATTAAAATTAATAATACTTTTTCAGTGTAGAAATTGTTTTTTTTTTTTCTTAGTTTTTTAATGTTAATCACTATACTTTCTAAGTCTCATTTTTTCTCTCGATATTTCTATTTTCTGGCAACATTTAACATTTTATTTTAACATTGTTTAAACTAAAGTTATTGTGAAAATTGTTTCTCAAACTAATTCTGTAAAATTCAATACGGTGACCTTTCAAGTCAACAAGTTAAACATATAATGTAAAAAATTGCACACAAGCCTGATTTTTATCACATCCTGCATATTTATCAATACATAAAAAGTTCTACAGTTTTTTTGAGCTATGTATTCAATTTAATTTTATTAATATTATTATTATAAAAATGTTAATATTCAGCCTTTTTTTAAAACAGTTATTTGCAAAGAAGACTATCTCTGTATAAAAGATATTTGAAAAAATAGTATATAATTTTTATATTTTTAAAATTTTGTAAGCAAAATGATTCACTACAATTAACATATATTCACAGCTGAAAAATGTATATACAAAGATATATTAAGCCACACATAAATCAATACACAAACATACACATATAAGCATACCTATAATTATATGCAATGCTGAAGTAATAGGATCATTTATTCCAGTGGTACCATACACAACAGCATCAGTAGAGCCGGCAGGAATAATCCCTATCCGTAAATTTGGACAAAGTAAGTCTGCCTGAGATAAATTTATATCAATTCCATTTTCTTTCTGAGTACGAAGTAACAAACCATTTAATATTTCACTAAACATTCCATCTCCTCCTACAGAGATAACCCTAGGATAAAAAAGTAATATAATGTATATTAATGTTCACTCTAATTTAACAACAATTAAATAAAAATTATGATCAGAAAAAGAGTAAATTAGCCAAATAGATTTCTTCTGTATATTTCTATCTTATCAATGTATTTTTGTTATTCTAACTGTTTTAAGTTTCAAGACATTCTAGAGATTACAAAACAATTTTTCCATCAATTTTACTGTGTTGGTTCAGTGTTTTCTTTTTAAAAAATCAAATAATGGGAGTGTAAAAATTCTGGCTAGGTCTTCAGTGTACAGGTCATTTCGCATGCAGATAAAAAAAAGACATCTAAATAGATGTATATAATTTTAATATTTATCTATTCAAAATATGATCTTAGACTTTATATCTAATAAACACATTATGTGAATCCATACATAATAAGAATGCTCTATGTCCAATACATATAGTAAAAAATAAAAAAATAAGTTTTTATAAATAAATAATAAAAATGCTTTAAAAAACTCATATACATATAGAGAACTATAAGCACGTATACTTTTCATAATTTAAAATAAAAATGCTATATAAAATGTTATACAATACACAAAGACAACTTAAAAATCTATTTTATTGTACTGTTCAGTTTCTAAGAACATTTATAAAGAAATATTTCTGAAAAAGTTTCTTCCATTAACTTTTTTTGAGAAAAAGAAGTTAATGATATTTTATTCGATTCTCATTTGTATGACAATCCTGTATATGCTTTCTTTGTTATAATATGTAAATAAAATGTAGTGGCCCGGTAACGGAATATGAAGACATTGTTGGAAGAACAACGCCACCAAGCGGGATGGATTGTCATTCAAATGAATACCTTTTATTCTCAAACAAACAAAAAAAAACACCTATACCTACATTCTTTAATTGTATATCAACTCCTTAATAAAATGAAATGAATTTAATAACAAAAGACATAAAAAAACTGGCTTTTTCAACATGCAAGGAATTAAATTATTGTAATATTAAAATTATCTACATATATGCACAATCTTTATGTAGTGGTGTAACAGCTAAGTGATGTATAATAAACTTAAGTATATCTAATATTCTCTATTTTTATTATTATACATTTTTTTAAAATTGTAGTTGAATGAATCAGTGTGAGTGTGACCAAATCACTGTATATATATGTGTATGTGTTTTTTTTATGTTTATGATTTACAGCTCTTCAAGTTACATCAATTTGTGTTTATGTCTAAGGTCACAAACTCCACAAAGGTACATCACATATCTAAGCAAGAGGGAGGATGCTGCAACTGCAGACCTCAGAGTTAATGAAAATTTCGGTTAATCAAAAAAAAAAAAAGACAAAAATATTATAGTTAATAATTGTTATGCCTGCATCTTACTTAATCTTTGGCATGGACTTTTATTGGAGAGTTTTATATTCTGATTGAATTCCAATAGTTTATCCAATAATGACTCAATACTATTTTGGTTAAATCCAGTGCATTTCATAAATGTAACTCACAATAATTTTAATACATTAGCTGACAATAATTATTAGAGTAACTTTACATTTTATATATATATATATTATAATTGAACAAATAAATTTAACAGTTTACAAACTATTATAAACAATCCTTAAATCCGCAGAAGTACCTTCGGTTAATTTCTTAAACCTGCCTCAATTGCCATTAAATTTTTAAAAAAGCAGAAGCAAACATCATCAATTCATATCCCACGAATCTCATACTTTAATGTTAGCAGCTTGTCTATTTATTAAATGCATTTTATTCCTATTTATAAAAATTGCCTCTTTAATTTTTCTTTTATTATGGTTTCTCTCTTCATGAAGAATTTTCACATTTTCAAAATCAAATTTAAATTTATATTTTTTTTCATGATCAAAGAAAACTGAAGGAGACATTAAATCACCATTATTTTTACTTTTTACACGCTTCTATAACAATTCATGCTCCCTCAATCTCTTCTCAATACTGCACTTAGATTCACCTATATGCAATCACAAAAAATTTGATATATGACATTACTTTTCTGCTTGACAGATATGACATCCTTAGAATTATTGACTAATTTACTAATATTGTTTGGAATGTAGAATGAAACATTAAACACATTCTTATATATATCCTTAAAAAATTTCACTTGTGGATTAATCAACAGGCATTTTATTTATATTACATATATATATACATAGGCCCTTAGGCATACAAAATAATAATAAAGATCATTCTGACCTGTTTAGTTTCTAGCTTGCTTTCTCATGTTTGGAGGCAAACTCTCCACTCTAGAAGCTACTGGGCAAAGAATGACATCCAGCACCCAAATTTAAGTTCTTTCCCCAGTTGAGCTCCTCATTTTCTGTATTCCTTTTCTCCTCCAACTTGCATGTCTTCTTTCATTGTTTTTTTCATACAGTTGATTAGCCGGTATTCCCGCTCATCCGATAAGGTAGATATTTCTCTAAATGCACACATTGGATTCCAGAATGTTTTAACTTTTGTGAACTTTAATTAACAAGTTACTATGAGACTCAAATTCTTGTTATCAATGACGGAAATCTGACTCTCATTTCTTTAATTATTATAAGTACATTTTTATCTTGTTATTACTAATTTTACTTTTTCGCTATAATTAGAGTATAATCTTTTTTATAATCTTATAACTTCTAATTATTTCTTAGTTATTTAAAAGATAAATCTTTTAACTCTACAATTATTTTTATTTTATTTACTACTACCTTTATATGTATGTGCATGTACCCCCACACACACAAATCAATTTTTGGGAAGACTTAAAGAAGTTCTCGAAATAGTTTTTGTCTATCCTATGATCTTTTATTAATTCTGATGTAATACCTGTAAATATAGATATTGTCTTCAGTGTATTTCATATAATCAATTTTTATATATGTATAAAGTCTAAAAATTATATATGTGTTTAATTTTATTAAAATGAGATTAGCATAAAGTTATTTATGCAATTGGAATTTTTATATAGAAATTTATAACTAAATTGTATTAATTATGGGTAAATTTATGTAAAAATTTGAAATATAAAATAAATTTTATATAAACAAGATTAGAAAGGTAAGGAATATGAAAACAACTTAAGTTGTTCTGAAGTGAAAAAAGTAAAGTTCCTTTTGAAACTAGAAAACAGGACCAATTTGATTTACAAGCTATTAATCAAACAAATCTGATATAAACAGATGGCGTATATTGTTATATTTTGTATTTATATTTACATTAGTATAAGTTTGTGCACTCCAGAAAAAGTAGAAAATATATTAGAGAAATATATTTTAGAGCACTAACTGATGAGCATTAAATTTAATTAATAAATTTACGTTAATTGTGATAAGAACATTGTGATTGATAAATTCCAAGAAATTTACTGATTACAAATATTTCTTGATAAGAGACCAATTAGTTTAAAGAGAGGGAGAATTCCCTTATATGGAAATAAGTAATTAATTGTGTGTATAATTAAAAGCTAAGATGAATTCCATCGTATGATAACAAACTATAAATAGATCTAAGCAACAAAGTGTGCTGTTCTGATTTCAAGTGAACTTACCTGGTGAACGAATGCAGAGAGAACTTAAGTGACAATAGCTGAAACAAGCTTAAGTGCTAGTGCGGTGCTCTAGTGCAAAGCTAACATGTTTTCAAGCAGCAGCAGGATTGAGCCAAAGAGTTTGGGAAGCCGTGCAGAAAGTAGACAAGTCAGGAAAGTGAATTAAAAGTAAACTATATATATTGTGTATGTTAGTAGCAAGAACTTTTCGCTATTATTGTTTACTGCATATTTTTTACTGGTTGCCTGGACATAGTTGAGGACACGTCAAACTATTGGTGCAGTCGCATTGAATCTGTGAGTAGTGAATAAGCTAAATTGTAAAAAGTTAATAATCTAGGGAATACTGAAAATGTCGCTAGGTCAGTCGGTAATAATGCAATTTGACATGACTAACCCTAGTCAGGGACTGTGGTATGCCATGCAGTTGAAAAATTTCTTATTAAATGGAGTCAAAGACAATAAGAGGAAGATAGATGCTTTAATGTATATATCAGGACTAAATGTCATTGACATTATAAACAAGTATTTTGACATACTCATAGTAGAAGGAATAAGAAATGTAGAGATAATCAATAAGATGAATGAACATTTTAATCCAAGACCATCCAGACACATTGCCAGTTAGCTTTAAGAAACAGGAGGCAATGGAAGGGCAAATCGATAAAAAGTTTGGAATCATATTAAAAGAACTGTCTAAAGAGTGTGGATATGGCGTGTCTGTAGATTAAATTATGCTTGATCAATTAATCTGGGGCATGTCAGAGAACAGACTCCATCAAAACTTGCTTTCCGATGCAGAATTAAAAGTTTGATAAAGCCCTTAAAAAGGGAGTGGCCCATGAACTTGTTGTGGAACAGGCGGCAGTTTTCAGTAATGAAAATTATAGCAAAACTACAGTGTATAAGACGGAGCATGAAACAGAATTAAAAATACTTTCTGTGCGAACAAAGCATTTACGATAAAAATAAAGTGTTTTTGCTGTGGAAAACTAGGGCACTTCAAAAAGGACTGTAGATTTAAACATGTCATATCTGTAAATGGAAAGGCCACCTTGCACATACATATAGAGAATCACAGAAAGAAATAGTCGACAAAGAAAATGTAATCCAGGCACAAATGGCAGAATGTATAGCATTAACTGTATATCAACTAAGGGGTAAAGCATTGCTGTGAGGTATATAACCAAACATAGGATCAAAAAACAGAATAATGTGAAATGCCAAATAGAGATCACTAAATTACAGACCAAACTGCAAGAGTTGGAATTAATAGTGAACCTACTAGAAAAGATATCAGAAGTCTTAGAATCCAGAAACAGTGAATTATATAATGAACTGGAGCAGAAATTACAAGAAAACCAGCAAGAATAATCAGCTGGTTAAAGAAACTGAAGAATGGAAGGAAAAAGGAAAAGAATTACCCAAACAGATAGAAAGTTGGCAGCAGTATGAAATGGAACTACAAGAAAAGATGGCCGAAAGTGAAAATGAAATAGACATTTTCAAAGATTTTTTAGAAGAGCAGCAATCTTTAGATAGTGAGCTGCCAACACAAAAACTGAAGAACACGGAAAAACCCAGAATTTCTCCAAGCTGTAGAAAAAGCACTCAAGATGGTGAGGAAAAAGAAGAGTTTACATAATTTTCAAGGTTACATCGATTAATCAGAAAAGGGTTTTTCTGGAGTGGGGGAAAGTGTTATATTTACATTAGTATAAGTTTGTGCACTCTCGAAAAAGTAGAAAATATATTATAAAAATATATTTTAGATCGCTAACTGATAAGCGTTAAATTTAATTAATAAATTTATGTTAATTGTGATAAGAACATTGCGATCAATAAATTTCAAGAAATTTGCTGATTACAAATATTTCTTGATAAGAGACTAATTAATTTGAAAAGATGGAGAATTGCCTTATATGGAAATAAGTAATTAATTGTGCGTGTAATTAAAAGCTAAGATGAATTCCATCGTATGATAACAAACTATAAATAAAGTAAGCAACAAAGTGTGTTGTTCTGATTTTCAGTGAACTTACCAAGTGAACGAGTGCAGAGAGAACTTAAGTGACAATAGCTGAAAGAAGCTTAAGTACCAGTGCAGCACTCTAGTGTGAAGCCAACGTGTTCACAAGCAGCAGCAGGAGTGGACCAAAGAGTTTGGGAAGCTGTGCAGACAGTAGACGGTTGTGAAGTGTGTCAGGGAAGTGAATCAAAAGTGAACTATATATATATCGTGTGAGTAGCAAGAACGTTTTGCTATTATTGTTTATTGTATATTTGTTTACTGGTCGCCCAGTCATAGTTGAGGACACAGCATATATATAAATCTTAACAGCTGATTTAAACTTCGTTACTTGCTATAGATATCATTTTTAAGACTTACTCCAAAAAATGTATACAACATATTAACAATTTATGCTTGCAATATAGCCTAGCTAAGAACGAATTACAGATTGATCCGACAGTTGAGTAAAGTGATACACCAAAAGATTAAAGAACTGTGCGACATCAGTTTTACCGGTGGAAAATGCCACCCTAGGATTGAAAAAAATTGATTTTCATTGCATTTTTCAATAATTGCTATTGTTAACATAATCCTTATATAAATTGCTGAATAAAATCTTTTTATTTAATATGTGCCTAATTGGACACGTAATTCATGGAGATAAAAAGGATAGTCACCTGAGGATGAAAACCTGACAAATGATTGCAATCTGCTCTACAATGTGATATGTGAAGCCTGATCAGTAAGCTATGAAGTCTCTAGAACCAAAACCCGACAGTAGATTTTCAAAAAAGAAATCAGCAAGCAAAAAAAAATAAGTTAAACATAAATGGGTAACATAGAACCAAGAATTTTGATGTGCACATAGACTTTGAAGCTGTCTAGGAAACAGTTACATTTATTTGATTGATAAAAGGCTGAAATATTATGTAATATTTATGTTATAAAGAATTATAAGCAAAATATTCAATTGTAGACCACTTTCGTAATTAATTTTCTTTCATACACATTTTGTCATTTAGATTTTTTTTCTTTCAATATATTTATCTTTTAATGATTAACATGTGTATTTTTTTCTTTGTGAGTTTACATAAAAAAGTATGTACGTTATATATATAAAACAAGCATTAATTTGTTTAAAGATTTAATTAGTTCAGTATTAAATTTGATTACAGATTCATATTGAGATGCTTGGCCAATTTCAAAATTTAATTTGTATAGCAATTGGCTAAGCAAACTTAATTTTAATTCAAATTGGATTTTTTGTGTGTGTTTTAGTGAGTGCAGTAATAGCAAAAAAAAAGATTTTAAAATTAGCTATCCATGTCAATGTAACATTTTTTTTTTTTTTTTAAAAAAGTTAACTTTGTAACCAATTTTATTATCTTTCCGTTAAAATTTTTTAGAGTCCGGAAACAGTGCTTAAGTTGTAATATTTTCTTTATAGACTTTAATTCCTTTTATTAATTAAGAGTTTAATAAGAAAATATAGTTTTATTTCCATTAAGCATTGCTGTCTGGGAAATCCTTTACTTAATGTAATTAATCTGGAATTTCATAATTAATTAATCCGCTGGATTATCTAAGTAGAAATTTTAATCACTGGTTTGCTGATTAAGATTCTTTAAATTACTGAATGGGACGAACAATAAGTGGTGTCTCTATATAAGGCTAAAATAAAAATTATTAATTTCTATTCCATTCACTCTGCTGATGTCACTAGAATCGGTTATTCTACTTACATTTTGATGCTTGCCCATCTAGAAAAATGAATTCCAGACTCATTCCAGTTGCCGTATCTGAAGCCATGTGGCTAAGACACCCAAATGATGAACTCCTCTCCCTCAAGAATCTCTTTCTAGCCAGCATGTGACAAATCTGCCTGTCAATTGACCTTCAAGATCAAACAACTGTCAACATCACAGACCTCATCATAGCAAAGCACTTCTCGACAACCAAAAACAAAAGATCACATTAAAGTATATCAATTTGCCAAGAATATACACTCCTTTGAATATAATCTGTTCAGAAAAACTCTCCACCCACATTATTATGGACTAACAATAAAATGTTTATATGAACTAGTGATATCAGGCTGTAGGTAAATTTAGTTTCATTAACTCAGTTTTTATATTCATATACTTCTTAAGGTATAACTTGTTTTTATGTTTCAATTTTATTGTCTTAGCCTTTTATAGATTATAAGTATTCTAATTTCAACCCTTTAATTTCTCTGATAGTTGATCAATCAGATAATAAAATGCTAATTAATTTTCTAGAATTAGTTTTTTTTTTAACTCTTAAAAATTAACAGAGTTAGTAAAAAGAATCTTTGAACAGATCCCTCTCCTGCTTCCAATTCATAATTGTTTCAAAACATCTATCAATTTTAAACTTAAAAAGAAAAAAGAAATCTAGATTAACATTTCAGTTATGTACATTTTAATTAATAATGACTCAGAACTTGACATATTCGATTCTTATTTGACATACGTGGATGCTGTATATAACATTTTTTATGTATTCCAATTTTTATTTATCATGTGCCTGGAAGAAACAGAAATTATTGGTTTGTGTGTGTGCATGCATATAAATGATCCCTTTATAGATACCATGAGCAGGTTTATTTATTTCTAGTTAATATTGGGTTCACCTAAGTTTCTACCCATGCTCATTTATATATTTTTATCTGTTTCAACCCGTGTTTGTTTACTGCATGAAATTAGCGGTTATTATTGATTCTACATTAAGTCAAGTATAGTAAAGTTTCTCATGCCTTTAATTAACATGTTTCCTCTCATGGCCTAAGTCTTGTACCACACATGAGCGGCATTATAAAATTTCAGCATGTATAATATTATCTAATAATAAAATCTGCCAATGTTTAATGAATAATTAATGTTTTTACATTTACATGCACATATCTGCAATTAAGCATGCAATTATTTAATGAATAAAATTAATTCAATGGGGAGAATCAAAACAATCAACTATCAGATACATTAACTACTTCTTTTAAAAGAGTTTATAATAAATTTTAATACATGATTAAATCAATTATGGTTCAAACTCAACTATTAATGTAAGCTATTTATTATTTTTTGTTTTACTATTATTAATAAGCATTGTTAATTGTTAGATTTGTCTGGTGTTTGTTTACTGTTGTCTGTCCTACCAATTGCTTATTTTGCCAAGAATCTCTACTCTCCCTGATCTAGCAGCAATAATTAATTTATGTATAGGTGAACAGCTGTGTATATGTCAACAAAAACAACAGTCATAAATTACTCTTGTATATAATGTTTGAAAATTTTATGAAAAGGCAGAAGCCATTTATATGATAATCAGGAATTAATGGCAATATGATGCCACCAAATTATAATAATTACATCATTTAATTGTTAACTTTTTACAATTATATAAGTATATTACATAATTTATTTAATTTAGATAATGTAACTTATATCATTGTAAATTTTTGTAATTGCAATTTTCATTAATCTTAGTTATCTTCAACAAACAACTTGAAATATTGTGAGACAGTGCAAGATGAGTAAAGTGTAGCTACATATATATCATACTAGATCATTTTCTTAACGGCTAAATGTAGGAGGCTCTTATATGGAAAAATGCACATTAGGAATAACAAAAAGTAATCTAAAATGAAATGCATGTGTGAGAGAACAAACAGATGTTACTGGCATTATTGAAAGCATTAAGATATTGAAGTGGAGTTGGGCTGGACATATTGCTAGAAAAGATGATAGTAGATGGACAGTTAAAATCTTCAAGTGGATTTCAAGAAATTGTAAAAGACTTAGATGATGGATCAAATAAGAAATATGTGGAGAAGAGAGGCTAGAGATCAAAGAAGACAGATTGAACTTGGGAGAGATCTTCACCCTGCAGTGGATCGAACATAGTTGAAAATGATGTAATAATATTTAGCTTGATATCTGGATATGGAAGGTGCGCATGTCAGAATAAAATGTCCGCTCAAACTTCAATTTGTGATATGTGGAATGAGAAATAAACAACTCACTTAAGAGGCCAAAACTTCTCAAATAAGAACATATACATACCCATCAAATTCTTTCAAAGGCATTTCTTGCAGCAGTTCTTTCGCATGGTTGGCTCTTTCTGTAACTGAAATTATATGTATATTACATTTAATAAAAAAAAAGACAAAAAAAGTGTAACATATAACAATAAAATAAATATATGAAAAATAAAAAAATTTTGAAAAATAAATTTCCAAAACAATTTGAGAGACAAAATGATATTACAACAATCAATATCAAAACAGGCAAAACTCTCTATACATAAGAAATGGTGATCATGTGATGTTTATTGGCTTAAAACAATCAATATCCTTATGGGATCATCTTAATATGTAATTAGTCAAACATGTGACCATGGCATTCAGTAATTACGGCCTCCAGTGATATTTTAGTTTACATTGTTTCCATTCAATACATAATTGGCCCATAAAATTATGAATCTATGAGTGCTTGACAGGGCATTTGTGACAATTGTTAAAGATATGAATATATTGTTTTAGATATAGGTAGATAAATATTAGTAATATATACAATATCCTATTGGAAAATTATTCAGATGTGGCCAAATGCAACTATAAAATTTCCAGAAAAAAAAATACACAATAGACAATCTTTGTGTCCTCTGTCAACATAAGTGATTAAAAAAACTATTGAAAACAAAGCTATCTCTAGTAAATTTTCTGTTCAATTATTTAATTCGTAATGATGTCTATTTCCATTGCTATTGCCTGATTCCATAGGTTTCTCTACAACTGCTAAAGAGAGCTTTTGAAATCAATATTGTTATACAAGCCAAGCTATTCTTGCATTATGTTAAAATTTAAGAGACTTATACAAATCAGCAAACAAGCTATTTTACGAACGGATTTTGAAATTCCCTAATCATTTTCAATTCTTAGACATACTACAATAACAATGAACACTTCACGAAGTGATCCATTTAACATAAAGCACAGCTACTTCTCTTAAATTCTATTTTGATTTTATATATATTACTGGCAAAGTGTAAAAAAACTGGCATTTGTGTGGCATTGTATAGAATGCCTAGGCATTCTATTCAAAGTGTGTCATTTTTGAGCAAAGCATGAATTTCATTTTTATTTTCATTTTTTATATACTTCCCCTAGACATTGTATAGAATACCTAGGCATTCTAAAGAATGCCAAATAGATTTTTGGCAAAATATGAAAAAGTTTCCATTATTGATTTTAAATATAGTTTATAAGGAGAAGGGGAGAAAGAATAGTATTGAATATTTATTCCAAAATTATTTTTAGAATATAAGAAAGTAGAAAAATCATAAAGGTAAAAGAAATAAAAGAGATTTATTATTCTTTAGATCTATACAACGGTATGAGAAATATGAAGACATGGGATTGGAATTAATCAGTTTAATATTAAAATGGATAGGAGAAAAAAAGAAATGAAATAAAAGAGATTTATTATTCTTTAGATCTATACAACGGTATGAGAAATATGAAGACATGGGATTGGAATTAATCAGTTTAATATTAAAATGGATAGGAGAAAAAAAGAAATGATTAATATAATGAAATGTTTTCCTAATAGGGAGTAAGAAGTAAATGGATTTATTGTTATATACAATAATTTCAAAGGGGAAATGTTTAATTTGATTAATAAAGTCTCTGGACATATAGATAATGTAAAGCAACTTCTTATGTCATCTAAAAACAAGCCACTTTACATATCTGATAAGGTGTATTGATCTTCATTATAGCCATCAATGGCACATAGCTAATTTTTGGGCCATTATGCAAGTTTTCAAAAAAGATTTCTTTTTAATATTTATACCAAATACTTTAATTCTAAACAGAAGGTCTACACATGCACTGTATTGTTATATTAAAGGAACATTGGTTTTTTTTTTTTTTTTTGGATGAAACTCTTGATTTAAGGCACAAGATAGAGCCTTTGAAAAGAATTGCTATCTTATCTTTGTACCTAAATTCAATTATATAGGCCAATTATAAGTACCTTGGAATGAGAGCATGAAGATTTATATTCTTCACTTTACTTTCATTTATTTTATTACATGTATTAATTACATCTATTAAAATTCGCAAAATTTTAATATTTATAGCATGTTAATATTTAAAGATGTTAATAGATGTAATAAAGTAAATGTAGGTAAAGTTAAGAATATAATATCTTTAAGCTCTGATTTCAAGATACTTAAAAAAGACAAGACAACTGCTCTTACCATTTCTAAGTCTCTATTTTGTGCTTGGAACAAGAGTTTCCTCACATTCAACAACAAAAAAAACAACGCTCATTTAATATAACAGTACAGGGCATGTGTACGTTGATTACCTGCTGTTTAGAATTAAAGTTTGAACTTAGTCACCAAATACTTTAATATATTTTTGAATATACATATTCTAATGGTATACATATATGCTGTTACATCACTGTCAAACAGAAAAAAAAAAATCGCTAAAGAAAATGAAAGTGAATTTAAAAATATCTAAAAAAAATAAAAATTCAAGTAGTAATATATATATAAAATGCACAGATAGTAAACTGATAATTATTTAACTTAAAAATCTAAAAACAAAAGACTACTTTATTGTAAAAAAAAAAAAAGCTGTTAACATATTTTTAAAGTTATTTTTAATCTTAGTAGAATGTAAGTGTTTTTCTATAATGATGTAATAGCAAGCATGCCCTTGGGCATTTAATCGATTGTAAGTCAGATAAGAGATCAATTAAAAAATTACTAGTAATAAAATCTGGTATTCCCATTTAAAAAGTGAACTGGCCAATAACGATGTGAATAAACATATGGTCGACAGAAAAAAATCATCATCACCAATAAGAACAGCACAGGAAGATCGATTCTGGAATTTGATGATAAGAATTCAAAATGATATAAAAGGGAAGAAAAGAAAACTTTCATAGGTGGAGTTTTGTTCTTTTTGAGTGCTTGTGCTGATTTTTGTGTTTATTATTTAAACAGACATATTTGTGGATTGCAGATCTCCGAAATGTAGGGGTCATGCAATAAATTTTCATTTCCCATATGAGGCGCCTTCAGAGTGATGGTTCCCGGAAAGTGGCAAACGATAGACTTGTCTTCCCGAAAACAACATTAATATTAGATAGAAGGACCTTTGAATGAAGTTGTGCGATGCATCAAGGACCAAGACAGAATCTAGTAATCTGAAGCCATGGAAAATATGAACTTTTGTTTTAAATAAGATATGAACTTTAATTATTGAAAATAAAAACTTTTGAAATAATAAACATTACCTTACTCCTAAAGAAAGTCTCTTATCTGACTAAGTAGAAATTTAAATTATTTATTTATTTTTTTTATGTTTGCTACTGTCATTTCCATTCCATTAATTTCCTTTAAATTAATAATTTAAAAACAGGCATCAATGCTTGCATAAATATGTAAGATTAAGCTAGATTAGGTGTGTTAATTTTGGGCTATTTGTTTCGTAATTGAATCAGTGTTAGTGGAGGGGTGTACAGGTGTTTTATGTCAATATGATCTGGGTAGATACATTGGATTCTCACTCCCTTATGCCACATTAGTGTACAGAGCATAGTACCTATCTGAATGCATGGCCTAAAAGTATAGCCATGAGCTTCCAATGATTGTAGATGTATTTCCTATGCCAGTGACCTCTTTCCGCTCTGGTTGGAACAGTAAGCCGGCAAAGACTGCTATCCCCCATTTATAGAGCATGTCTTTTGCATAATTCCAAATGATTACCTTGCCAAACATATGCACATTCCTATACTGGACGATTATCACTATTTCTGTAATTATATTATGCTACAGCTACACATTCCTGTCAGAATGGATTATTATGTTAACATCCTCATTTTGCATTAGTCACATCGGTATATCAGTAAAGTGATGTTGGTTTGGAAGCGAACTTGTAGCCCAGGATTAAAAGAATTGAGTTAGTTATATAAGTATTCTATGTAGTGCGCTTAGTAAAATATTAAAACTGTGTTAAATCTATTAAATGAATCCATCTGTGCATATATATAAATTAAATATATTTAACTGTTAACTCAGTTTTCATAATGTAGGTGTGCGTTATAATAAAAATGTTTTGTTTAATTAATTTTTTGGCAGTAACTTGTTTGTTTGTTTTTTTATTAAGAATATTTTTTAAAATCAAGAATTATAAATTTTTAAAAATATGCAACATGATATCATAAACTGAGCTCTTCCAAGAATTATTGACTGGGGCTTTTGGTTTGATAAAAGTCATCTGTATATAGCTGCTGCTTTTATAAATTATCTGATGTGATGCACTGTGACTTCTCCATATACGAAGACAGGAAACTCTCAGCAACTATGCCCAGAGAAACCTGTTAGCCACTTTCCATTCCCTGCGCTACGTTTTCCCGTATTCTGCTCCATCCCATTTCCACAACATAATCTTTGTCAACTCCATGGCCTTTATATCTAAATCCCCCTTACTTTTTCCCAAAACCAGCATAAAAATCAATAACCCACTTTCTGTATAATCACTTTGCTTATATTTATTCTTCCACAACTTTATTATTTGTATCTCTTCTGCTTTCAGGCATTTATATTAAGTTAACAGATGCCGAATATTTTCTATGCCTTCCTTACACAACTTGTAGTCTAAATCACCCACCTTTTTCCATTTACATGTATAATCCTCTGTTGCTAAAGATCCCATTTGAGCCTTAAACAGTAAACTACTTTCCTAGCTATTATATAAATTAACTCGCACCCAATATTCTGTTCACTTCTATATATATTTAAACTCTTTTTACTCTCAATACTAGTTCTCCATTTCTCCAACTCCCTATTCTTTTTTAAAGCATCCATTCTTCTATCCTAACAATTCTCCTGACATAATCATCCCACCTTTTGTACAAGTATACTGACATAAATTCTTTATCCAAATCTTCTGCATACCGCATTACCTTTCTCACCCATCTTGTTACCTGTCCTTTATTCATAACCCAATTAAATACTATTTTGGCTATTCTTTTATTATCCATAAACTGCAATCTACTGAACATTTTCCTTTTGCTTTTTACATCTCTCATATAAAAACTTGACTATCCCATTTCTCCTTGAATTGACTTCTTTGTCATTCACACATCTGCATCTAATGCATGTCTTCCTACTTCTCTTTGTACTTTTTCCAAGTAATCTAATACCCCTTTACTAACACATAACACATCGTTTCCATATGTTAACCCTGCTACCACTACTCCCATACAATTCTAGCTACATCATATTTATTATATGAAAACACTGTTAATTTCTTTATCAATACCTTTCTTTTCTTTGCTTCATTTATCAATTTTTTCTTCCATTCATCCAAGCAATTTCTCCGATTACTTCAGACGAGTCCCAAATAGTTATATCTATTCACCACGCTTAACTTTATATCTCCCGATAAAAATTCTTTATCTTTTCTTTCGCCAGTATTAATCATCACATTATTTTTTATTTTTCTTCACTAAACTAAATCCCCATCTCTTTAACTGCCCCTGCGCATGTCCTCAGCATAGCTTCCTTATCTTCCCTTTTTTGTGTGCACAAAAAGACATCATCTGCAAATAAAAGACCCAATAATGTATATACTCCCTTGCCACCTGTTAATGGTATCTCTATCCCTCTTCCTAATCTTTCTGTTGCTCTCTCCATTTCTCTCAAATAAAACAAAAATAAAATAGGTGACATAGCACATCCTTGCCTTAGTCCCATCCCATTTTTAACATTATCTGATTCTATATTCCCTAATTGAGATGTATAGTAATTATTTCCATATAATTTTTTAATAATATCCACTAAAGCTCAATCCATTTCCAAATTTACTAAACTTATCCATAATTTATTTCTATTTACTCTATCATATACCTTCCCTATACCTATAAAAGCCACATATAACTGTCTACCTGAATACCTATTCATATCCATAAGTTGTGTAACTACAAATAAACTATCTCCTATATGCCTGGAACCAACCTCCTTGCATTTCTCCCAATATATTATTCTCCTCCATCCATTTTGCAACCCTTCCAGCCACCATATATGAAAAAACTTTATATAAAAACTGATGTTACTGCTATCGGTCTATAATTGTTTAACTTTCTATGATCTTTACCTTTTCCTTTAAATAGTAGCCTCCTTACTCTTGTATTACTCCAACTACCCAGAAAATCTCTCTTCATGTGCCATCTTATTAAAACATGATAACAATTTTGCCTTAGCCTTATGCCCTAAATTCATTACCATCTCTGCTGCCCATCCATCCAAACCTCTTGCCTCATTCAGTTCATTTTCTGTAAAAATATTCCTATAATCTAGGTTCAAATAGCCTAGTGGCACCCTGGCATGGGAGATAGGGTTGGGAGGTTTCTGTCATACCGTTATCATTGGCTTCTCAATGTGGCGATACACTGTACCATGAGTATCCTGAATTTTAAAAGAATTATGCCAGTAAATTTTTTTTTGTTTGTATTAATGTAAAGTTATAGATTAAAATATGATGTAAAAGTACTGCTAGAAATTAAAATATGCATATTTGTATACATGCAAGAAAGAAAACTTGTAAAATATAACATAGGAAAGAATGATTGAAAAGAAGAAAATTGGGAACTGTTGGGGGGGGGGGGGGGGCGCCCACCCGGCTATTGTAGAAATGGGAAAGAGTTGACATATAAATTTTTTTGTGTGTAATTGCTAAAAAAAAAAAAATCTCTTTAAAATAATTTTTTTTTCTACTAACACTAATACTTATAATATGCTTTAAACTTATGTAGGTGAAGTTAATAAAATTTTCACAAATAACAATGTTTAGCTTAGTGCTTTCGGAGTATATTTACACCATATTCATAGCCATTATTAAGTGTTAAGCATAATGAATGCAAATCACTATCTTGTCCATTTTTTCGATATTGTAAAGCAGGCATCCCTTCGATTGATTGCGTTTGGATCGTTCGCAATGAAATACACTTCTTTTATTTCTTTTTTTTGGTGTAATTTCTTTCTCTGCAAACAATTTCAGTGCTGGAAGGTTCAAATTTATGATTAAATGTTTTTGTTGTTCTTTTTATTTAATTGTTTTCGAGGAAGTTTGGTGATATGTAATGGTATACATATATATATATGCCGTATCATCACTGTTAAATAGAAAAGGAGATTGCTAAAGAAAATAGATGTAAATTAATATATATTTTAAAAAAAATAAAAATTCAAGTAGTTATATATATATAAAATGCACAGATGGTAAACTGATAATTATTTAAGTTAAAAATCTAAAAACAAGTCAAGCATTGTTAGCCGAGAGGTCATCGCACCCGCCTTGCAAGCAAGTAGTTGGTTGCAGACGGGTGTGGGTTCGCGTCCCGGCCGATGCTATGACACATGAAAAAAAAAAAATCTAAAAACAAAAGACTACTTTATTGTAAAAAAAAAAAAAAAAAAGCTGTTAGCGTATTTTTAAAGTTATTTTTAATCTTAGTAGAATGGAAATGATTTTCCATAATGACATAATCAAACAGGCCTTTGGGCTTTTAACTGACTGTAAGTCAGATAAGAGATGAATTAAAAAATTAATAGTAATAAAATCTAGTATTCTCACTTAAAAGTGAATTGGCCAATAATGATGCGAATGAACACATGGTCCAAAGTGAAAATCATCATTGCCAATAAGAACAGGGTCAAGCCAGGCAAGATTGATCCTAGAATTTGATGATAAGAATTCAAAATGATATAAAAGAGAAGAAAAGAAAACTGTTGTAATTGGAGTTTTGTTCTTTTTGATTGCTCATGCTGATTTACGTGTTTATTATTTAAACATATGTATTCATGGATTGTGGGCCTCCAAAATTTAGGGGTCATGCAATAAATTTTCCTTTCCCGTATTTACACCAGCTGAGGTGGTCTCCAGAGTGATGGTTCCTGGAAAGTGGCAAATGACACACTTGTTTTCCCAAAAACAAGATTAATATTAAATGAAAGGACCTTCAAATGGAATTGTGTGATGCATCAAAGACCGCAAAGATGGAATCCAGTAATCTGAAACCATGGAAAGCATGAACTCTTGACTTAAATAAGATATGAACTTTATTTATTGAAAATAAAACTTTTGAAATAGTAAACATTACCTAACTTCTAAAGAAAGTCTCTTATCTGACTAAGTAGAAATTTTAATTATTTGTTATATATATATATATATATTTTATGTTTGTTACTGTAATTTCCATTCTCATTAATTTCTTTTAAATTAATAATAGGCATCAATGCGTGCATAGATATGTAAGATTATGTTAGTTTAGGTGTGTTATTTTTGGGATATTTGTTTTGTAGTTGAATTGGTGCTGGTGGTGGGATGTACAGGTGTTTTATGTCAATGTAATCTGGGGAAGCACATTGGATTCTCATTCCATTGTGCCACGTTAGCATACAGGGCATAGTAGCCACCTGAATGCATGAGCCAAAAGTGTAGCCATCACATTGCAAATGGTCATAGATGTATTCCCTACACCAATGATCTCCTTCTACTCTGGTTGGGACAGTAAGCCAGCAAAGACCGCTATCTCCCATTTATAGAGCATGTCTTTTATATAATTCCAAATGATTACCTCACCAAACAGATACACATTTCTGTACTGGACAAGGATTATTATTTCTCTGATTATATCATGCTATAGCTGCACATTCCTGTCAGCATTGTTTTTTATGCTAACATTCTCATTTTGCATTGTTCACATCAGTATATCATTAAGCTGGTGTTGGTTTGCATGAGAACTTGTAGCCTGGAGTTAAAAGAATCAAGTTAGTTATATGCGTATTCTATGAAGCGTATGTGCACTTAGGAAAATATTAAAATTATGTTAAATCTATAAAATGAATCCATCTGTGCATGTACATAAATTAAATATATTTAATCATTAACTCAGTTTTCTGAATTTTTCCTTTTAACGTGTGTGTACGTTATAATGAAAATGTTTTGTTTAATTAATTTTTGGCAGTAATTATTTTTTTTATTAAGAATATTTTTTAAAATCAAAAATTAGAAATTTTAAATATACAGCATGATACAATTTATCCAAACTGCTTCAAACACATTTTAGCAAAACTCTTTATTTGTACATATACATACGATTTTTTTTTTTAGAAAATCAAAATCAAATTGCTCTGAAGAAGACTGCAGGTCAGTCAAAACGTAGGTGTATGTATATGTACAAATAAAGAGTTTTGCTAAAAAGTGTTTGAAGCAGTTTGGATAAATTGTATTTATAGGATATTACAGCAAAAATAAAGAAAAGTGTGGTTTTGGTAATATTTATACAGCATGATATTATAAACTCAGTTCTTCCAAGAATTAGCAACTGGGACTTTCGGTTCGATAAAAGAGTCACCCATATGTAGTTGCCACCTTTATAAATTATCTAGGTTCGAATAGCCTAGTAGCATTCTGGCATGGCAGATGAGGTTGGGAGGTTCTGTCGTACCTTTATAATATATATAAAACAAAAGGCCTGTTAAAACCCTGGATGCATTGCTTTGGTTTGCTTCATGATAGTTACAACACTGTCAGTTATCCACTGCTGACTTCTATACTGTTTATTCAAACTACATGCAGTGCCCTTTAACAAAAAGCAAAGAAGATACAAAACATTTCTAAAAGTCTAGTTTCAGCAATTTTACTCAATACATACATTGTGCTTCAAGAATTAAAAATAATATCAGAGCCATCTAATTAAATGTAAGCTATGGAAATCACTGATGGTGTATCAGCAGCAGTCTTATAAACATTATTGTTTCTTCAACAGTTCTACAATTACTACTGTGCTTGAAACAAGTAAATACAATATCACAATCATTCATGTGCATTTAATTATTAAATAAAAGGATCAATTTACAAATCATAGCAATTGTTCCAAATTTATAATGAGTTTTCTTACTTGTGATCTTTTTTCGTTTAGACACTTACTCTAGATAGAACTTCTACAAAACAGTGTCTCTAAATATATGACAAAATTTGACTCAAGACTAGATTTATATATTGGACTATATCCATCATCTAGTATAATGTCTTTTAAAAATTGAACTTTATTTAACTTTTCAAATACATTCAAATGTTAGTAATAGTGTACAGATTAATATATTATGCAGCATTTCAAGTGCTATTATTTTCCACTCTTCTTCAAGTGTTACTGCTTGACAAGTAATTATAATAGCACAGGAATCGAACTAGGGACCTTTAGATTCATGAATACTGAGTTTAAGGTGATGCCTTAACTAACAAGACTATTATGTCACAAGCTTTCAGATAAAGACTCTAGACTGCCAAAAAAACAACTATTATCTTTCATTCTTTAAATGTAACTCGTATGAAATGACAATTACAAATCAATACAATAACAAGTTCTTAATGATGACGTTTTTATTTGGTTAAATGAGACCATCCAAATAAAATTACTTCAATTATTGATGTATGACCAAATTATCAAGGGAGAATTTAAACTAGATGCATACATTTTGATACTTGTAGTAACTGTAAATATCTGAAAGTTTTAACTAATGAAAATAACATGTTTACAACAACTAATATGGAAATATTTAAAATTGCACTTATTAAAACATCTTGAATTGAACATACTTACAACTTGAAGGATAATGGTAATAAACATATAAAATAAAATCACATAAAAATATTTACAAAATATTTACATTTAAGTATTAAAGCAAATTATAAATATTTACCTATAACATGAGTTTCCACAGAGGCTAATTTAAATATTGGCACAACTTTATTTTGATAAATGCGAGGAGCTCTTCTCTTACCACCAAAGGGATTAATAAATACGAGTAACTTTTTTGGACGTTCAGATAAACCTTAAAAAAAAAAAAAATTAAGTATACACCCATACATAGATTAATTAATTTTTTAAAAATCATTATATTGATTCCAGAAATCTCCTTAAAATTAAAATTAAAGAGTAATGAAGTGAAAGAATAAACAGCAGATTCAAATTAATTATATTTGAAATGGCTTTATCATGCCTTTGCCAAAATTATCATATTTATTAGAGATATTGAATCTGCCATTTATTTATATATGATCTAGAAATAGATTAAATATGAAATGGATAAATAAAATAAGGAAATTGGTTGGTATAATGTGAAGAAGATAGGTTTGAAATGGGAGAAACAATACTTGGAAAGACCTCCATTCTGCAATGGATCGAAAATGGTTGAAAATGATGATGATGATTTAAGAAGATTATTTACAGTTGAATATATTAATGTTATAAATTTTAGATAATCCAGCTCCAAATAAAATCATCTATTGCAAATAAAAAATGAGACCAACAACGTGAGATCATTGACTTTGAAGATCCAACCTAACCAACTGTGCTACGTTACAACTTCCATCTCTCAGAATTTAATTAATAACTGAGCTATATATATATATAAATGCACTCATATTTAATTTCTATGTGGTAAAGATCCTATGACAGCACTTAAAGAATTGCAGTCACTTAAAGAATCTCATTTCACCAATCGTGCACTGTTAAATATTAGATACTTATAATTAAGTAAAAAATTAAATTTGTCTTTAAATTATAAATATTAAACACACATATGTTTATGTGTTAAACAGAAGGAAAAAGTCCTATATGCTTTTGGTACTGTGTACCAGACTCATGTCATATAAACTCTGGTACACGATATTATTTCATATTTACATTATAATTATAAATACATGCGTGTGGGTAAAAAATGAAGTACTTACATTTTTAAATTTATGAGAAATTTGTCATCAGGCATATTTTCAGGACAGAAATACCACTTTCATGGCAAAAGTATTACAATAAAATGAAATTTCATAACTACAAATTGAAGTTTTACTAGTTATTTTAATTGGATATTATTGGATCTTTGAATGAATGCATCATATGTTGTGCTATGCAATGCTTCATTTATCTTATGGTTTTACTATTGTTTCTTCATAAATTACATCAATGTTATTTGAAGAAAAAGCAGTCTATTTCTATAACATGAGTAAAAAAACAACAACATTATTCTCTGACTTATAACACTAATAAAGGCATTGAGTTGCTTTTGTGTTAAAATTAGCCCTAATCTTCTTGCAATAAACAACAGAATAAATAGTATCATTATATTCACTAGAATAAATAATTTTCTATTTATTTACTAGTGCTAATTTTCTCAGTCAAGTTATTAAATTTACACATATATTTTTATTTTGACCATGTATACAAGTCCTTTAAGGCATAGTAACCCATGTTTTATTTTATTTCAGTTTACAGTACACAATTTCTCCTCATTTAAGTATTCTTACTTTGAAAATAATACTGCTGTACTAAAACATCTTTGACATATATTATTATTCAATGAAAACTTGTTTGTAACATTTTAAAAATCCCAATCTAATATATCAATACAAAGTTTTTTTGAGATTGTATGTATTATATATGCATAAAAGTATTATCTGTGTCAACTTGCTATTACATCACAAGAGTCTAAAGTAATTCTAGATAGACAAATATCTGCTGAAAATATTTACTTACTATTCAATTTATTGAGAATTGATTCAATCCACTGTACACATGTTTGTTCATCAGGACACTGAAAAGTAATTGAACGATTCCTCCATCTATGCTTTCTAACACGATGTATATAATGGAGGGTGAAAGCAGTTGGATTGGTGGGAAAACATTGCAATTCTTGGGGTTCTACACTTTGTTTCTGGCATTTAAGTTTGTTCTTCGGTTTTTCTGAATGAACGGTAATGACTTCTTGAAGAGGAATCCGAATGACTTCTGAAAATTAAAAAAAAAACCATAAAGACTTTTTAATAAAAATAATTCATATATAAAATATATCCAATGTAGATTATTAGTATTAATGTATTTTCATGTTAAATTGTTTAATATATATAAAATTCAATATAAAAAATGAATATGACTTAAAATAAAAAAAATTAATGCACCTTCTGGCATCCATTGATTACTCTGGTTGGCACTGAGTGGCACTACTGTATGAAGAGTTTTTGTCTGTTTTAATAACAGTTATGTGCTAGCATAAGAAATGGTGATCATGTGATGTTTAGTGGTTTAACTTTACAGATTCAAGTAAATAGTATTAAAAAAACAAAAAAACAAATCACTATATAAACTGAACTGCACAAAAAAAATAAATAAATAAAATCAGTTAATGTTTATTTTTGATTATTTTAATATAAGATTGCTTAATAAAATATTAAAATTAATAAGCACAGAACTATAATTTGATAACTACATTGTTTTTATTATAAATAAAAATAAATACATCTATCTACATGTAATATTTTTAGAAAAATGCTATTAAAATATATAATATTTCAATGTTCTTATGAAGAATCTTTATAGAGAACTAGAAGCTAAATGTGAAACCATTCTGTTTCATCAAAGCCCATTTTACTAAGACGCATCCAAGTTTATTTAAATGATGTTAGAGAGAGTTGCATATTGTCATAAGAAATATGTAAAGAGAGAATCTAAATTGGAGAAAGATGATTATGAATTTAGGATTGATAGAAAAAACATCTATGACCTTAGATATGCACCATGATACCATATTTACAGCTGACAATAGAAAAGACTTCAAGATTCATTAATAAGATTTAAAGAATAGAATAAAAAGATAGCTAAATATGAAGAAGACAAACATTATGACAACAAGATGAGTAGCTGACATCAAAACTGATTCACATTCTTTAAATGATGACCTTTTTAAAAAAAACAAAAAGAAAAAAATGAAGAGTTTAATTTTATCACTGACTGATAAAGCATTTGAGTTTTTTTTTTTTACTAATAATTACTAAAAAAAAAAAAAAAACTTTATAGATTGTATTTAAAACATTAGGAACATTCTTTAGATCATCATTTGAACTGGCAAAAATTACACATTTACTAGAATAAAGTTTTTGTCTTTGCTTTTAATTGATTCAAATTAGAAACACTATTATTGAACTTATGTCATAATTTGCTGTTTTATAAAGTCACTTATAAATGCTCCATATGGCTGCCAAAAATGTAATACAGAATTGGAATTAAAATGCACCATTTTAAATCCAGTCTTCATTTTAAATGTCTCAAAGTTTTCACAATAGGTAAAAATGCTTCCTCTCATACTATTGAGTAGCAGCTGTGTAATATGGCATAAATTCCTATGAACAACTAGCTATTTCAAGCAATCCAGTAGTAAACTTTATCAATCAACAGAGTCAAATAATTTGATTAAATCTTTTTTTTAAATATATAGTTGACAATAAAAATGATATTCTTAATCTTTCTTGATTCTCTAAAATTATGTCTCAGGCAAGTCTATAAGCTGACATTTAATAAATCCTTGAAAAGTGTTTTTGCTATTGTGGACATCAATAATATTCCACAATAATTACGATAATCTTGGCTATATCCTTTACTTTTCCAAACTGGATAATAAAAACAATCCTTAATATGAAATAGTACAATTTCATAGGTATAATTTTAAATACTTCCAATTGTGGAAATATCTGTTGAATTTTCATATTGAAATATTTAAAACATTTACAACTGTTAAAAATTATCAATATATATAATATTCCTAAAAATATTAATAGTTTTGCAGATCGTATATCACCATATTTTAAATCTTCTCCAGATAGTTTATTAGCCTTTCTATCTTTAAAATTGTGGCATTATTCTAACTAGCTTAAAGCTGGATATCTCTGTCCAAATGTAAACAAATAAGTAGAATGATTATACATATATATATATAATTAAAGCAGCTGTCTGAATTACTTATATATCATTAGACAAAAGATTATCAAAACACTTTCTACCTCACCTGATCAAAATATCAGCATTATTATATAAAAGAATATGATTCATCGATGTAATAAACTTATATCATTTTTCCTGTACAAATACTTTTGTAGATTAAAAAATGTCAAATATATTTAAAAAATTTCCTATAATAATCAGCAGAAGATTAATGGAGAGAATAATTGCTACTTGTGAATTTTCTAGCAAACCAAGATGGCAGCACATATTTTTGATAAACCTGTAGTTTCAGGGGCCCCAAAAAATTGTTTACAAAAAAATGCCTGTTAGGAAGTGTCATATTTAATATTTAATTTTATTTTTTTATTACTGTTATTTTAAAAAAAAGAAATCATTGTGAAAAAATTAATAACAATATTTACGCTTTATTCATGTTGGCGGTATGCAATCATATTGTGGCCATTAACACACATTTTTCAGGAGACATGATCCTGTACCTGTGAAAATAATCCATTGCATCACATTCCGTGACAGGAAGGTCCCAAAGTTTTACCATTATGACATTTTTTTAAAAAAATGCTGATAGAAAGTAACATGCTGAATTGAACCAAAGTACTACAATATTAAGAGCATCTCATTGCTTTCCACATTATAATATAAATTAAAAAAATAATCTAAATAAATTTTCTTAATGAAATTTATTGGAATTTATTCCTTTTTTTATTTAACAATCAATATCTTAATTTTGTTTTAATTTAACAACTAATATATCTTCAGTAGATTATGGTTTACAAAAAAAGTTGCAAATACCAAAAAATTAATGAGGACGACTCTGAAAAGAATTCTGATCACTATTGTCTATGTATAGTGTCCAAGACTGCTGATGTTTAAGTAATATGGTTATTTCCCTCAGACAATATGAACTGAATTACAAAACTCTGGATATAATTGTATAACGTTAATAAATTCTGTTTCACTCAGTAAAATTCTACTTTGGAATCTAATTACTATTGACATAAGAAAATAATTGTGATGTTATTGAAAATTGGCAGCAATCCTCACCATTATGCATGGAAATTCTCTCCTAGCCCCAAATAACAAAACCATCAACATGTAAACAGCCCTTTAGAAAAGTTGTTACTCGAAAGGCTAATCAATTATCAATTACTGAGACTTTCTATTGCTTTCTTTTGTTTTTACCACTCATCTATAATAGCTAATACTCATTTACCAAATAATATTTGGATTGTCACTACCTAAGTAGGCAGAATCTTTGCAAAAAATTTATAAGCTTCAATCCAATTTGATCCCATATCAAGGGAAAGTAGGCTAATTATCATATTTTCAGACCCTTGTTATATGTATAGAATTATTTTAAAAACTATTTTTCTTACACATATATGTAAACAATTGAACCTATGACCTTACAGTTCCAGACTATGACACTACCACTGTAATAATTCAAGCAGAGTAGTAACATTTCGGTATGTAAATATATATAAAGAAAAAAATAAACTTTAAAAAAAAAAAAAAAAAATCTAGTCTCTATTAGTTTAAAACTTCAGAACTGTTATTCTTCTTGAAACGATTAAGTTGAAGGATACTGAAGTATTATCAGTTGAAAGACAAATAGCAAAAAGTAAATAGTGAGAACTTTAAAAAAAAAAGTGAATTCCTCCTATGTATTTAATCTCTTTTTAAATAAAGTGCAGTTTCTTAATAAGTGCACTTTAATATACATACTACATAATTAAATAAATATTTGCGCATAAAAATATATGTAAACAAACTGGATAGCTGCGAGTTACATTTTAAAGTTTAAAACACAGACTATTGATGAAAAAACTTAACATAACTCTGCAAGACACATGTATTTTGGGAATAAAGTTTATAAGTATTTAGTTTGCTAATACATTATATATATATATAGTATATCTCATAATTTCTGGCAGAATATTGTATCACAAGAATAATGTAAGCCAGTGCTTCTTAAATTAAGGATTACATTCCTCCAAGGACATATAAAAATTTTAGGAGATTTATCTATCACTTCTGGTGTCATATAACCCTCTGAGCAACTGACCATTCAATTAACTAGAGAATTATTGAAAAAAGCTCCATGCAGTTTATCACAGTGGTTGATTAGCAGTTAAAGAACTAGTTTTCTGGAATGATTATGGGTTGATTATTCTCAAACTGCCATTTGGACTGAACATCATATCTCCTCTCGAGCAAACAACCTGATTATTATTACGATTTTTATTACTATAGAAATGCAGGTTTGGTGATTCAATAGTTTTAACATAGGGCACTGATAAAATTATGAAAATACATGATAATCATCAATGTTTGATATTGATAATCTTTAGACAAAAATTATTGTAACTTCTATTAGAAAGCTGTAAAACCTACAATATGAATTAAGTAAATAGATTGAATTAAAGCTTTAGAAAAAAATCTAAAATTAGAAATTAAAATAGATAATTTTGTAAGATCAGTTTGTCCTAATACAAAAAAAAAAAAAGAGGATTACATTAAAACTCTTATTTGTATGTTAACATATTTATTACAATTTATGTGCCCAATTATCTAATCATAAAATTCCTTTATCCTAAGATCACTATTAATTGGTAGTAAGAAGCTCTTTACTTATTTATTGCTACCAATGTTATTTTAAGTATTTATATTAAAATTGAATTTGAATAAGAAACCATGTGAGTTCTAACTGAGCCCGAAGTTAGTTTACTACTGATGTTATTAAAATATGAGAATTGGTTTCAAGTTTATATAGTTAAACAAGTTTTCTTTAAGTTTAAAATTTTAGAAAATGGCAAATTCAAGAATCTTGCTGGAATAGGAGAATAATACATATTAAAAATAATTTATAACAAATACTTTTATTCACCATGCATTAAAAAGCCAAAATAATAATAATTGTTTTCTTCAACTACAATTGGGGTTTCCAGAAATTAATTAATTCACTCGTCAAAACTTTTATTATAAAATATTTTTTATATATATTATCTTAAACTTTTGGTATTTGGGTATTTTTTGTAATTATTCCTATGCATTAAAAATTGATTCCAATATTTTTTTTATTTATAAAAGAAGCATTTTAAAAAAAGAAACTTTTACAAGCTATGAATATGAGAACATGAAGCTCCCAAAAACGCTAAGCAATTATTAATTCATAATATAGTTTCACGCATATGCATTTCAAACGCAATATACAGATTATGAATCAACAGAAAATAAAATGTCCATTTTAAAATAAGCAATTTTTATAATCAATTGAATCTATAAGTGCTTTGCGCACATACAATGAAGCTTTAAATTTACTTGTACACCTGGGTCTCTTTTTACGCGATAGATAGGTTCCTCAGAAACATGCGCAAACAAAATCGCGCAAAAACAGATGTAACTTACCTTGAAAAAGGGGGGATACGGACTGTGATTTTTCAAAAATCACACAAAAGCAAAGCACCAATGTAAAATTACTTTAAAATTCGCGCAAAAAAAAAAAATAAGGAAATAAAATATGACTAATAAAAAATTTCAAATTTGAAAAAAATTTATACAAGACAAACTTTTTTTAACTATAATATTTAATTTTATTCAAAACAATATATTTTTATGTATAATTTACAGTAATTTACATTTTTTATACACATTTTAATTATTATGGCTATTTGCCGATAAACAGGTTCGTTTACAAACTGGTTAAAAATCAGATTCTTCACAAGAGGAAATACAACTAGCGCCAACGTCACTCTCATGTTGTGTTAATGGTTTTCTGATGACAACTAAAAATTAAATTCTTATTTTTGTCTTTAATTTTTTAATTTTCAATTTTAATTGTGCCCACTGCTATTACTCACCTTTTAAAAATAAACTTGCAGACACTAAACGATTAATAATTGATTACATTCTTTTTTAAAAAGCAAAAATAGAATGTGATTTAAAATTAACATGCACAATGTTTGAACAAATTTACATTATAATATTGTAAAATTTAATGTGTGTATACATAAAATGTGGAGATCATGATTTTAATTTCATTATTGCATAAAATCTTACTATTATAAAGCACTGAAAATATTGAAATTACTAAGATGAAAGTCGAATTCCAATGATGTGCTATTACTTTCAATATGACATAAGTGCGCGAAATTAATAGCGCATTATCAGAGTTCGACTTCCGGAGAAACATGAATCATGTAACTTCAAAATCGCGTTAAATAAATCCGCGTAAAGAGACCCAGGTGTATATTAAACTAAGCGCTTTCGGGAGATATGTACTCCCATATTCATAGCTAGGTGTAGAATGAGAAAATATCTATAATGCATATGATATGCAAATATAAGTAAATTTGAGTGCATCATTTACAATGTCCATTTTCTTGATATGAAGAAGAAAGCTTCTTTTCTGTTAATTGCTGTAGGATCACTTGGTATGTAGCAAGCCTCTTTAATCTTGCATTTTACGTTGTTTCTCTCTGTACAATGTTCACTGCTGATGGTTCTCAAATTTACATATATTTGCATATCATATGCGTTACACATATTTTCTCATTACATGCATAGCTATGAATATGGGAGTATGTATCTCCCAAAAGCACTTAGTTTAATATATAATTAAATTTAAAGCTTCATTGTCTGTGCCCAAAGCACTTATAGATTTATATACGTCATTGAAGTAAAACCTTACTTAAATCAATTGAAATAAATTTGTTTCTATTTCTACTTTAATTGATCGTTATTACTTTTTAGTGTAACTTTTTTAAAAAAAATAAGTGTTTAAAAATATATACTGAGCGCATTAGTAAAAACATATTGAACCCTATATCAACATATTTTAAATTTTGTCTACCAATAAGTTTAGATTATATAAACTGATAAACTCCTTGATAACCCTGAAATATTCACTACCATATTGCATTTTCATCAATTTCTACAATATTTGAAGGCAATCCACTTGATTGATAAAGACTAATAAACTTTGATTACAAAATATATCTAAAACAAACAAATAAACAGAATTTCTGTGGTAAATAAAAGTGTTTAATAAAAAAAAAAATGGCTAAAATTACAAGCAAAGCTGTTAGAACCCTTGTAATAATGATGATCACTTAGCCAAAAAAAATCATAGAAATAATTTTGGTAATGTAATAAGAGACACAAGTAATAATTATATTGTTAATTGAATAAATAAAATAAAAAAAGAGGATGAGGGGGGGGGTTTACTTTTATAAGAAAAGCAATATAAAAAATACGATTAAGTCAAAATAATTTTACTTTTGGGAAATATATGTATTCAAGTACGAGTGCGTGTGCGGCGCAACTGTTCCCAAAAGCTGTTAATACAAAATAGCTAACTAAAAATAATAAACTAGCTGAGCGCTTTCAAAGGATCTTGCCTTCATAATCATAGCTTGCTAATACATTTAACGATGCCATAAATAGGAAGGACACGTGCTTTGCTTTATCAAAAAAATGGAATTAGCATATTTACATATCATTAAATGTATTAGCAAGCTATGATTATGAAGGCAAGATCCTTTGAAAGCGCTCAGCTAGTTTATTATTTTTAGTTAGCTATTTTGTATTAACAGCTTTTGGGAACAGTTGCGCCGCACTCGCCGCACTCGTACTTGAATATAAAAAATAAAAATCCTGATCAGATTTATATATTTATAAAATAATAAGATTGAAAAATTAATATTTGAATAAGATGCTGTGAAAGTGACAATAGAAATGAGAAAAAAGGAGCTTTTTCTAGTGAACCAGTAATATGATTTTAATGGGTTCAATCATCATTTACATATAATCAATGAATTTAAAATATCATCTACTCATTTTTTCTTTTCAAAATAGTTCTTAATTTTCCATATATGTCAATGAATACATCAAACTTCTTTTTAAAACTTGTTTTTTTTTCCTCATGTGTCATAGCATCAGCACGGAAGCGAACCCGCTAATCTGGGCACCTGCTTAGGAAAGCAGCTGTCGCTGACTTCTCAACCACCAATGCTTGACAAAACTTGTTTTTATAATGCCTATAAACAAGTTTTAAAAAGACGTTTGATATATTCATTGATATTTACATATAAGTAAATAGCAACTGTCCCACCAATAAAGAATGAATTGTATTATAAAAGTATTTTCCATTTATACTCAACATATTGATATTTAATAAGATTAACTATAAACTGGCTTGTGTAATCTTTGTAGAACCAAGAATATTATATAAAAGATATTATTAACAGTGATTTGAGACTATTTCTTGATAATAACATTTTTTGAGAGCTTTCTGAAAAGCAGATTTCTCTTAGCAAAAGATGCTATAATTGGAAACTAAAAACTCAAACAACATCAGTGATAGCTTTCCAATAATCTTCATTCCCAATGATTTCCCATCAAGTTTGGATTTTTTCAGATAGCTGATTAATAACTGATTCAGATAATCATCTGCAACACTGTTGACTATTTATTTATTTTTAAATGGAGGATATAATTGGTATTGGTCAAGTTTTAAATATAATATGTAAAAGTGAATAAGAAAGATTCTTCAGTTATTGTACAAAAGTATAGGCTCAACATTTAAACAAATTAAGTTATGTATTACAGATATAGTATAGATATCATGAACAAAAGCAACCAAAAATAAATCTATTGTGGATATAGCTGTAGATACAATTGGTTTTATTATTAAACATAATATTATTTAGAGAAAAAAAAACAAATACCGTAATCATCAAACCTGTCAGGTATTACGTAAAAAATGAAATTTAACCAAAGAATTACCATGATAGTGTTGACATTAGTAAGGATGCAGTACTCTAGCTATATATATATACACACACACATTTAACATACAGCTAAGAGTGAAATAAATGATGTACAAAGGAATATCAAGGGATTTTGTATTTGTATTTTTGTCATCACCCCCGCCCCCCCCCTTTCCTTTTTACTAAAATTTACTACTGTAATAATATTTTTTTTTTCTCATATCTCATAGCATCAGCCGGGATGCGAACCCACAACCGTCTGCAACCAACTACTTGCTTGCAAGGCGGATGCGATGACCTCTCGGCTAACAACGCTTGATTACTGTAATAATATTTTATTATAACTATATAAACGAATTACAAAATGCCAAGTCTATCAAGCGTTGATGGCCGAGTGGTCAGCACAGCTGCCTTACAAGCAGTTGTCCCGGGTTCGCTTCCGGACCGATGCTTTGACACATGAAAAAAAAAAAATGCCAAGTCTAGTTTAGTTTATACAATATAACTAAAAATTGTTTTCTTTTGAATTAGTAGGATGGTATGTTAAATATTTCTTTGCATTTCAGATTACTTTTAAAAGTATTTACATGTGCTTGAGTGATAGATTAAAATATAATATTAGTTTATATTATTTGTAGATCTAGATAGCTACTTAATATCTGTTATTTCATTGAATTCTGATAGAATGATGATCCAATCAAGCAGAAATTAAAGATGATTTTGTATTAGGATAATGGGAATTAGTTTTTATTGACTAGTTGGCAACCTTTTAGTGGTGTCATGCTGAAACTATGCTACAGTCAATAATGATTCTACTAATCTTATATATAGTATAAAAATTGGTCTGGTTATATGGGTTTCAAAATGATATATTATGTCCTTTTGAAATTCATTATAATTGGATCATATTTTATTTGTCATTCAATATTTTAAAATACATAGAATCATATGTGAAAAGCACGTTTTGTTAAGTTATACTGCATTTGAAAGACATGCTTAAAATTTCTTTTGGTGTGGAGAAAATTCATGGTTGGTGCTTAAAAAATTGTGTATTGTTTATAAAATTGCCGATTAATTTATAATAATTCAGAACAGATAAAAAGCCTTGATTAATTTATAATAATTCAAAATACTTTCAACAGCTTAATTTTAAAAGCTGATTAATGAACTCTCAACAAAGTAAAACAAGTATTTTTCTAGCACTGACCAAAAATGTTTCATATATTCTTTTTTTCTTTAAAACTATGAACATTTGGAATTTTTCTCTATGAGAAATTTGTTTTAATTTCACAATAGACAAGAAAAAACAACAACAACAATGATTTCTAACTTCTTTGAGATCCAAATGATATTATCAAGTATGTATTTACTGACTTCATTCATTCATTAATCCGACTATCACTAATTATAAACTTTTTTCCCTTAAGTAAATGCAACAAAACTTAAAAATATATTATTATATAATTAGAAGTTTTTCAAATGAATTAATCTATATAATATTCTGCCTGAACTTAAATTTACTCTAAACACACAATTGCGTACAAAAGTAGCAAAGATTAATTGACTGTCAAAAAAAAAACACAGGCAAAATTAATTTTCCCTGGTAAAAACAAAAAAATTCTATCCCACTTAGCTGTTACCTTTATTGAAAATAGCAACAATCGAGTGCACATTTATTGTACAAAATAATTAGTAAATTAAACTAAATCATGGTTTCCATTTACATGCGAGTTACATATGCAAAATGTAGATGATGGCACAAATGCGTGCACTGTAATTAAAATGTATTTTTTTACTATTTGAATTCAGAGAGTCATTGACAATTGTTTTGTATGCCGTGCTTGGCATGTGTGCCCTCGGTTACTGATCCCTGGACTAGTCAACTATACTAAAAGCCATTCTCAGGTACTCTTGATTTAGCCTCTATCCAAAGAGGCAATATTGATAATAGTTAATGAATATATGACTCGTGACTGCAGGTCATATAATCAATCTCTGGGAGAATGTTGGAATAGAAATAAACTTTGGAAAAGCTGGAGCCAATATCAAGAAAGTAGTCCAAAGATTAAAAAATGAACGATAACTCCTTGCATAGTAAGTTATAAAAAATTAAACAGTCTGAATAAGAACTATGAGACTTATTCTAAAAATGAAGTTGAAATAAAAATGACGAACTGTGAGCATGTTGGGGGGGGGGGTATACTTTGTTTTTTAAAAAATATTATGAAAAAGTAATCAAAAAATAGCTGATCTTGTATACACTATTTCAAACAAAACTTGAAAATCATAGTTGAATTCAAAAGCAAGATCGTCAGGGAAGCCATAATTTTGGTACATATGAGCTACCATGATGTATAAAGGCAATACTTTAGACTTCTGTAGATGTTGATGATTTGTTCCTCTAGAATATGAAATAATAAAGCTTCATTAGATTGCATTATATAGCTATTTCAAATAGGTTAAAGCGATAGAAAGATGAGTGGCTGGCCACGAGAAAGAGTCATGGTAAAGTTTATAGGTAAAAAAAAAAGATTGTAGTTGTACATATATACTATTTATTGGTGAGCCAACATCTATATATCAAATTAGATAAAAATAAGTTAATTGATTAAATAAACAAGAAAATAATATAATTTATTTAGAAAACAAACCTCAAAATAATACATTAAGTAAACAAATCTCATTAATAAATAATTTCAATTAGTATTAACAATGCAAAATTCTGAAAGAAATCATTAATCCAATTTCTTATGACATTCATCACATAAATTGATTGCTTAATATATTATTTCCAGGTTCATTTTCTAAATAAATTATATTTTCATGCATGGTACATATTTATAGGGAATGTCCAATTTACCATGCCCCCTGTGGCCTCTTTGCTCTACATAGCCTGGAGGAGTTAGCTCTTGATTGGTTAAGAAGTATTGGTGTTGTACTGACATCATATGCTAAATAAATACATTTTAATGTTTTCAAACATATTATGTTCCTATCATGCTTAGACTATTTTTTGCCATTCCTAATAAAATTTCTCATCAAATGCTTGCATTGATCATATTTATTGATAAAAATTGTTTTCAATCATTGTTTGCTCAATTTATGTTTGTACTAAATTTCTTGATGATCACTAAAGAAATTAATCCCAGGCTTGTTTTCAAGCATATATTATTTTCATGGCTTTAAAATTCATTGATTAGTTTAGTCCTGACAGCTTTAATACTTGATTAGTTGCTCCACCGATAGATAATATACCAAAAAATGACAGAACTGTCTTCCCTTTTAATTAACTAATAAATTCAGACAAAAAAAGGGATAACTTTTTCCAGAACTATTCATTTAAAGAGCTATAAAACTTTTATCTCTTATGAGATTTAAATTAAAGTCAATAATTACAAGAAGCCATTCTATACATGGATAAGCATTTATTTTATAACGTCTTGCGTACGAGCCTGTTAAGCTAATTGCGCAGACGCTGTGAGAATGTTATTAATAAATGAATACCTTCGAACAACCACATGATATAGTATTTGTATATGATTTAGTTTCGTTTAGAGTGGCGTTCAGTAAATTCTAGAAAATTTCATCGGCGTCATTCATACAGACATTATATATAGTAATTTAAAGTGACTATTATGTAGTTACGCCTTCGTTACAATTACTTTAGATTTGCTCATATATAAACATTTGAGTCGTAAGGGTAAGAGGATTCCTTTTTACTCTTACACAAATACTATATCATGTGGTTGTTCGAAGGTATTCATTTATTAATAACATTCTCACAGCGTCTGCGCAATTAGCTTAACAGGCTGTCATTCTATCGTAAGAAGCCATTCTGTGTTTGTTTGTAATGATTGGGCAAAGTAGAAACTCATTTTTATTTCTTTTGTTAATTTTAAACAAAATCATATTTTCATTCTTGGTCTATTTCTTTAGATTGAGAGATGTTATGTAAGTTAAAATGATGCAGCAAAGTTTTTTATTTTTTTCTATTTCATCAAGTGAATTTATATATAGGCAATTATATAGCAGAGCAGCAAAAAAGATGTTGTATAAAGTAATTAGTGAAAATATGTAAATTAAACTTTCATAATTCATGAAAAAAACATATAATTATCATTTAATACATCACTTCAAAAAATAAAAGTCTTGCAAAAAAAAAAGCCCCTACAGAATCATAAAATTTTTATATTGGCATAAAATCATTTATATATAATAATCTTTATCCAATGTCTATAAACAGAACTGAAATAAAATGATCCATGCATACATATAAATAAACATACACTAATGCAGAGTGAAGATGGTTTTGTAGGAAAAAAAATTCTAATAACACAAGCTATACAATTTCTCTGAAAACATTTCCAATAAGATACACCTTACACATAGAGTTGAAACAATCTGTTCTATGAAATGTGATATAAAATGATTTCTCCTTAGATGAGCTCAAAAGTTTCTGTACTAGGCCATATATCCAGAAACTGTTAGTCAAGTTACGTTCTTTCTCTGAAAACCATTACATCATAATATACCATCCTAAACTCATCCACAGTTTATTACTTATTATTTAATCATTTCTTCAGTCCTAATTCATCTTTTTTTGTCTATTGTTTCATTAAGATCTAATAAGAAAATCATAAAGTCTCATTTCTTATTTTCTTTACCCCTGAATTTCTCCTATTCTTCAAATAACATCATACACATCAAAAATGAAGAATCAATATTCTTCATACCATTTGGATATAAACTATATTTACATTCAAATGTCTAATAAGATTTTTGCTTTTTCTCCCTGATATCAAAAGTATTTTTTTAATAAAAAAAAAAAACAATGAGATCTCTTTCTAGTATGCACATTCTTTCATATTTTGAATATTTATTATTCTTATTCAACATTAAACTATTTTTATATAAATTCATTTTCTATAACTCTATTTATTTTCTAACTTAATTTATTTTCCTACCTTTCATAATTATTTGTCTGTAATAATTTTTTTATCAATTTATCTCATTTTTTATATAAATATATAAAAATAAAGTGTCTATTAACTTTGTATATTATGTAAATCTTTGTTGTCAAAGTGTTTGTTTTCCTCTCCTAATAACCCAATTAAATACTACTATTTATATATTGTAACATTCCAGCATTTACTATTTGTATTTATTTTCCCTCATTAAAAAATAATTCCATACCATTTCTACAACTCACCATCTATCTATCTATTTCCTTTTGCATTCTATCTGAAAATTTCTGAGTTCCCTGAACCAATCCATTTCCGAATGTCAAAGAGATATCATTACTCTTTTCAATATTACATTAGAAGTAAGACATATTTTTAATTGTTTGCATTCTATTTCGTACTTTTATTTTCAATTCTATACTTCTATCTATCTTTCTACTCTTCTCTAATAATAACTCCATATTTTTTAACTATTTACAAAAAAAAAAAAGAAGCCATATTAACTGCATAAAAAAAAAAGAGCCACTACATTATTACCTCTGGCCCAGTAATAACGCTTGATCTTACGATCATACAAACTATCGTTAACATATATACGCGACATATAAGATGACAAAAATTCTTAGCATAAAACAATTAAATTCATGAATTTATTAAATTTACTGATATATAAATTTGTTAAAATAAAAAAAAAAATTGAATCTCTTTAAAATTTTCCATTATTATTTTCGTTTATTGTTGAGGCAGACAATATTTACTCATTTTTAACGGTGTTAATACGTTACATAAATTAACTGAAATGTATATTTGAAGAGCATTTTTTTGGTGGCTGAGTCGTTCTATATATATAACAGATTGAAATAAGAGAAGGAAATCAACTTCCTTTTTAATTCAGACTATAAAATAAAAACAAATTCAAATAAAATTAAATTTGAAAAATTATTAAAAAATGATACTTCCAAAATTAAAATCTGCTTCTAAAAAATAATTTATGAATTTATAACAGTAACAAGTAATAATTATTTATAGTGAATTCAATTTCACAGAAATTTATTCAAATAATAGATTTGAATGAATTTGCGTAAAAAAGATAAAAGTTACGATATTCGATTACAGGAAATTACTTTTTCCTGATAACGAACAAAAATGACTTTATCATTTTATTTTACATTTGTAGAAGAAAATTATTAAAATTCCGGAATACGTATAACTTGACTATTAGTATTTATTATCCTTAATAAAAACTATATGAAATAACCACTTCAATGTTCGAGAATTTATGTATAGTGGAAGCATTTTATAATTAAGAAAATGAGACATTTATAAATTAGTAAATGCATTATAAAATGAGTAATTGGGATATGTTTAAATATATCTATCTATTCTACAGTAAGAAAAGGTTTAATTAAAAAATAATTCAATTAAATTATAAGCAAAACAATTTTTAAAGATTATGAAAATAATAATGTTAAATATATTTTCAAATAGATAATCCAATAGCTGACTTTGGAAATCGGATTATTATTTTTTTTTAGGGAAACTATTAATCATTAAAATGCTAGAGTAAGGGACCATATAAAAAGTCTGAACTGATCTACTGGCTGGAAAAAACCGGTTTACTTCAAATAGGAAAAAAAAACTTCAAATGCTTTATGTCATCTCCTGGTAGTATTTTCTCTCAGACTAAATTCCAGAATGATCTACCCCTAAAATTCCAAAGTAAATCTAGGATTGAAAACAAGATGTAGTCATTATATTTTTTTGCAGGGCTTAGAATGAAATTTTGCAAATATCTTTAATAATTAATATATAAATGTTTCATTACTAAATCATGCTGTGTTAAATCATATGGCACACATTAATCTGATTGTCTATTAAATTATATATAGAATTATCCCAGAATTCACACTCATCCAGACTAGCCAAGACAATAAACTCTAAAACACTACCAGCAAATTTCTCAAGTGTAAAGAACTACAAAATAACAACATATTTATACTAAACATTACCCACAATTCCACTCGCCTCCCACATACACCCTTAATATTAAAAAAACTTTTAAATAAGTTAATTGCTTCAGAATTATAAATTTTTAATAATAAAGATTCATTCATTGTTCTATTAATTTTGATGAAGCTAAAGGTGTCTTAAGATGTGATATGTTGGACTATTTCCATCATTTATGAGTGAATGTTGAATGTATAGAAAATTTTAAACTTTATTTAAACTTTTCCAAATAACAAACAACTTGTTAGTAATAACACACAAATAGACAATACAGGTTAGTAATTACACAATACATTCAACATTCACTCATAAATGATGGAAATAGTCCAACATATTACATCTCATAATATACCATCATTACAAACCTTCAGACAAATACTAAGTACTCAGTATGGACCCGATGCTATGTTGAAATTTAGACATTATAAAAAATTATGTCTAAAACTGGCTAAAGTAGAAAATCATTTAACTTTATGTAAATGTAAATCAGAAGGGATCATCCCTAAGGATTTGCAGTTAAAACCTCCTATTTCCTCCAAGAGAGCTGAAAAAATTATTCAGAGATCAAATGAGACCTTATTGAGAAAAAGTATAAAGGTTCAGCGGTGTACCAAGTATCAAACATTGCAAGCTATTAGAAATGTGGAATCATTTCTACAAAACAAAGTTACAGATGAAGATTTCTCAAGAATTTGTCAAGCAGTTAACAAATCACATTGTAAGTTACATGAAAGAATAAAAGAACTTCAGATGAAGAAATTTGTAAATCTACATGGGCAAGTCAAAAGTAATACTGCAACTAGTCTATTCTCGTCATCAGTGAAAAATCTTAGTTCTAAACAACTTACCGATTGTGAATTATCAGTTCTTGAAAAAGGTTTGAATTTCGCCATTACACCATCTATTGTCCCACTATTGGATGTAATGGCAGCCACTGATGAGGTGACCCAAAACTTGACTCTAGAAGAAGTGGCAGAGTTACACTGGAGAGTAAAATGGACACTTGAAAGACATCAAGTGCACAAGCAGAAATCAAGCATTTCATGTGATGAGAGGAAAGCTATTAAATCTCTCAAACAGGATACATCTATAATCATTCTTCCTGCTGACAAAGGTAACACTACAGTTGTAATGGATAAAACTGGTTATGATAACAAAATACAAGGCCTTCTCACAGCAGGCCAATACAAAAAAGTAGCAAAAAAATCCAATTCCAAGTACAGAGGTAAAACTACAAGCATTACTGTGGAAGCATCACAGATATTTCAATGATTCAGAGAAAAAAAAATTTAACTTCGTATTTCAGCAAGATTCCTCACCTGTATGGACTGCCTAAAATCCATAAAGACAATGCTCCATTAAGACCTATTATAAGTTCTAGAAATTCACCATGTCAAAATTTGTCAAGATTTCTTCTCAAAATTCTTAGTCCATTGGCGTATAGGACACAGTCTTTCATCAGGGATTCTAAGCACTTTGTAGAATTAGTCAGGAACATGAAAATGAAAGGAACTGACATATTGGTAAGCTTTGATGTTGAAAGTCTTTTACAAATGTACCATGTGATGAGGAATTGTCTATTGTAAGGAAAAGGTTATATGACAATAATAGTCTACAAACTAGAACAGCTCTGCCTATTGACAGTATAATGGAATTATTAACATTCTGTGTAACAACAACATACTTTCAATATAACTGAGAATTCTTCCAACAAAATCAGTGGATGGCCACGGGATCATCACTGTCACCCTTGCTCAGCAAAAAGAACTTGAAATGACAGCCATAAATACTACTCCATATCCATCTAAAGTGTGGCTTCGATATGTTGATGATACATTTGTGGTATGGCCACATGGTGAGGTAAAATTACAATCATTCTGGATACACATAAACAACATATCTCCTACAATTAAATTCACGATGGAATCAGAACAAAAACAAAAATTGGCATTCTTGAATGTTCTTATGACAAGACTCCCTCAGGGCAAAGTAAAAAACTGTATAGAAAATCAACACACACTGGCAAATACTTGGCATATACATCCAATCATACAAGAAGCACTAAACAAGGAGTTATACTATCACTATGGAACAGAGCAAGGGAGGTTTGTTCAGAAACCAGTGATTTGGAAAAAGAAAGGATTCACATAGAACAAATGCTTATGAGGAATGGTTATCTATCAGCAGTCATCAAAAAAACCTTCAATAGACAACACAGAGAGATACCAAAAGAAAAGTTATTGGTACATAGTGTATCCATACATACCAGGAATGGCAAACAAATTAAAGAAAATCTGCAGTCAATATAAGCTTTCCAAAGCCAGACCACACTTCAAGGAATGCTTACTTCTACTAAGCCTAAACTGAAAATGCTGAAGAACAAAAACTGCATCTATGAAATACCATGTGAATATGGATGGAAATACATTAGTGAGACCTGTCACCCTACTGAACAGCAATTGAAGGAGCACAAACTAATGGTTAAAAGAGAAAAAAACAGATGTGTCTACCATAGCAGATCATGTATGTACTAATGACCATATGCTTAAGTGGGAAAATACAAAGATATTGGATAAACAGGATAAAAATGTATAGATGAAAATTCAAGGAAGCTGCTTATATGACAATGGTAAATAATCCTATAAGTTAACCTAGTGTAAGGAAGTCTCTAATTAATCTTGCACTTAGGAAAAAATAAAATAATTAGTCTCGTTATAAAAAAAAAATTGAAGGACTAAGAAGGATTTGAACCAACCCTCATATATAAATATATCAAATTTCTACTATATGTTGCCTTTGACAGAATATCTCAGTTGGTAGAGCGTTTGCCTTAAATTAGATATTCAAGAATCTAAAGGTGCGAGTTCTACTTCTAAGCGAATATTGTCTCACTGTGCATATAGGCCAGCAACACCTGAAGAAGAGTGGAGAATAATGCTACTCGAAACGTTGTGTGATTACTAACCTGTATTGTCTATTTGTGTGTTATTACTAACAAGTTGTTTGTATTTGGAAAAGTTTAAAATTTTCTAAACATTCAAATGAATGATGGAAATAGTCCAACATATCACATCTTATAATATACCATCATTACAAACCTTCAGACAAATATAAAGTTGTCTTCTCTGAAAGAAATGAAATAAAAAAAAAGAATTGAAGAATCTTTATTATTAAAAATATATGATTCTGAAGCAATTAACTTATTTAAGTTCTTTTTAATATTAAGGGTATATGGTAAGTAAGTAGAATTGTGGGTAAAAGTTGTCTTCTTTGAGAGAAATGAAATAAAAAGAATTGAAGAATCTTTATTATTAAAAATGTATATGATTCTGAAGCAATTAACTTATTTAAATTCTTTTTAATATTAAGGGTATATAATAAGTAAGTAGAATTGTGAGTAATGTTAAGTATAAATATGTTGTTATTATGTAGTTTATTTCCTTGGCTATTCTGGTTGAGTTGCGAATTTGGGATAAATTATAATTATTTATTGACTAGTTTAGCTTTATGCTTTTAATGTTTAAGTTATGCATGTACGTAATGTTTGTCTGGTTATAGCATGTGACAATGTCTTCAAACAAGTTAGGCTATACATAGAAGACAATTTCAAATTAATATCAGAGGTTGCAATAATGCAAGCTTTATCATGAATGATGTAGATGATTGCATTTTTAATAAATTGGTGATAATCAAACAAAAATATCATTGTTACTCTATTTAGTTAGCCAAAAAAATCATTTAAATTGCAAATAAGCTTAGTGAATGCATGCAAAAGGTTATCTTTATGAACAAGTGATCCAAAGTCTATCAAATTATTTTAGTCCATGTCACTGTAGACATATCACTAAGTTTCACCCCAGAAATCACTGGCAAGATAGAAATTAAAAATATAAAAAACTACAATGTAGCTCTTGAGTCTGATATATTTCTGGAGAAGCATTCCAGGAACAATTTCTGCAGGGATAAGCAGTGATAGTTATTTTCAACAGTTATTAGCTAATAACATATATATTTCTTAAGGGAGCATAAAATATGGAAATGCTCAAGACTTATTTCTAAAGCAATCCAGAGAATGCTCCAAAGATACAATTATTAAGTCACATGGATACATGTAAAGTAATGAATTTGGAGGTAAAACAGAAAAGAGCTTAATAATACCTTACATTATTATTGTGGTAAATTAGGCACAAACATGCAACTGTTTTAAAAGAATTGAACACTGCCGAATTTGTGAGATAAAAGGATGTTGACAAGATGTGCAAAAAAGAGATTAGCGAAGCCAGATAAAACAAATCATTGCAAATATAAAATAGATTGGAAACACAAGAGCAAAGAAAGCAGCAAACACACTATATTTAGTGAATTTGATCAAATTATGATCCAAGTATAACAATATTGTAGCCCTTAGATCTACAGAAATAGATAATATTTTGTGAATTTCACAAATGTCAACACATGATGATTGGATTTCTTTTATAGTCAAAAATAATTTTTTAAAAAACCTGTAATTACAAAAAACAATTAAAAGTGTAGTCATAAACGGCAATGTTATTAAAATAAAAAGGCTGATTAAAGTTCTCGTTGAAAAAGGGGCTGAAAAATATATGTCACTCCTATAAAATATAAAAAAATAAATCCATTAGATAAGGATGGTTTAGTTTGTTTGGTACTTTGGTTAAAAACTTTTCAATGAATTATGAAATAATGGTAATTATATGTAAATTACTGAAAAGTATGGCTGAACGAATAACCAAATTCCCTGCACAAGGATCTTTTGCCGATGTCTGAGAAAAACTTTTCTTATGTAAAAGTTTTCCATTAATTAGTTTATATGTTGTAATTATATCAAAAGAAAGAAATAAAATATTAAAATTATTATGTCCTAATATGATGTGAGTCAAGGCATTTGCTGATAATTATATCGGGTGAATGGAAATAAATAATGACGAGGTTTTCATTAAAAATTGTATTAAGTACCCCTCATCTGTGAAACATCTAATTAAAGACTATAATACATGGCTAAAATCATTAATGCCATGACAAAATAATCATAGAATACCACTCTTAGTATTCAGATTCTTTTCTTAGCTGGTCTGAACATCAATTAAATAACATCAATCAAATTTTAATAATTTACGGAGGGAGTTGAGGATAAGACATATTTGCAGATCTTCTTGCTATATACAACTGTAATAATCTTGTTTAACTGCAAGGGAATTTTTATATATTTATAATCTTATTTAAAAGGTTACATTTTACACACACATACATATTTATATTTTAGAGAAGACCACATAGTATAGTAGAAAATGCAACTACCTACTTTTCAAATCTGAATAAAATTTGATTTTATCCCATAGTATCTAAGGATTTCTAAACAAAATTAATATTTTCATAGCTAGAAATTTAAAAAAACTAACATACTCAGAGATCGGATATTGATTATCCTGATGAGTAAATATACCTATATATAGGTATATTAGAGAAGCCTTTTTGACTTATTGTGAATTATTTAGAGGCTGTTTTACCTTTTTACCTATTCATTTCATTTTTCAATATTGAATTTTCAACACAATCATTAATCTAACTTCTAATAAAAGATTATTTTATTTAAAAAGTCAAAGAAAAATGTATAAAAAACATATTTAAGAAAAGAAAATTTATTAAATAGTAATTAAATACTATTCTACTCTGCATATATTTTGAAATTATGAGCTATATTAATTAAAGTGACTAGGAAGTAACATAATTTTGAATGATCAATTGATTGATTTATTTTAACACACACTATATTCAAATAATTCAACCTAATGAAAAAACAAACGACAATTAGATAATATATTAATAATTTTTATTAACCATTCATTAGATTAGAGATGTTTCTACCATTCCCACACAAGATAGGGACTGGCTACTATCTATTTTTAACACCTTGCAGAGGGGTATGATCATAAGCATATGACCAGAGATGTAGAAAAGATGTATGACCCCTAAGATGCATATTTTGTGCTGAATCACCACTCATCAGTTGGCCCAGACCATAATCTCTTACTCATATCTTTTTCATTGTTCAATATATATCGACAGCCAATTATTTACAAATAATTAAATAAATTATGATGTATAAAATCAAAATGATCAGAGTGAAATTTCCTCATTTTGGTTCAATAGATACATTCTAATTAATCCAGACTGTATCAATTAAAACCTTTTCCCAAATACTTTTGGATCAGCCAACATGGCATTTCAAAGAAATATACAGAATACAATTTCTGTAACACATACATTTAAAAAAAATGTTGATCTGTTAAAAATCAGCAAATACTGAATGTTATGTGAATACATGTATATTTTCAACTGTACATATAAAAAAAAATTAAAATCACATAACCAGTTTTCCAAATTAAACCAATCCTTAAGTTATACAAACTTTCCCAAAATTATTAGATTGTGCTAAAATTTTATTTTTTAATAATAAAATGAAACACAAAATGTGGCAGGATTCTCTAATGGCAAAATGTTATTTATAAGCTGACATTGAAAAAGAAAAACAATTATGTGGAACAGTTATTTATTCAAAATATATTTTTATAAAAAAATTAAATCAGTTTTTAAGCTATACAAATTTCCAAACTGTTAGTGCAATCTAGAAATTCTAAATTAAAGTTTATTTTCTATATAGCAATGAAATAGATACATTTTATAAGACAATAACTTCTAATGTTTTTCCAAAGGTTTGTGATGATGGTGTTTTGCTTGTATTTATATATTGGACTATTTCCATCATTTAATATGAGTATTGAATGTCTTTAGAAAAATTTAATTTTATTTAAATACTCCAAATACGTTCAACTGTTAGTAGTAGCACACAGGCTAGATATGCACAAGGTTTTGAGAGATATTATTCTCCCCTCTTCTTCAGGTGCTGCTGGCCTGACCAGTGACAGTACTAGCATGGGATTCAAACCTGGGTCCTTAGATTTTTAAGTATTGAATTTTAAGGTGACGTTCTAACCAACTGAGCCAGACTGTTGCCTTTGGCAGGATGGCTAGTTGGTTAGAGCATTACCTTAAAATTTCAATACTCAGGAATCTAAGGACCCAAGTTCGAATCCCATACTAGTACTGTCACTGGTCAGGCCAGCAACACCTGAAGAAGAGGGGAGAATAATACTTCCGGAAGCATTGTGCATATACTAACCTGTGTGCTATTACTAACAGTTAAACATATTTGGAATATTTAAAGTTAAATTTTTCTAAAGACATTCAATACTCATATTAGATGATAGAAATAGGCCAACATATAAATACAAATAACTTCTAATGGTTGGATTCAATCAAGATTTAAAGAAAAAAAACATATGGTATGAATTTAATGTTTAGCACATTTTTTAAAGGAATTAAACTTACATTTAAGCTATAGCAAATATATCAAATTTATTAAGTGCAAACAGATAACATTGTAATAATGTGAAAGCTAAAACCTTCAACAGATACGCTTTAAACATGCTTATGTGACAGCCAATCAGATGTAATAATGACATCACATGGACCTCTCAAATCTCAAACACAAGTCAGAACTATAAGAAAAAGATGGGACCCACCTTCTTCTATGCCTCAATTTATATATAAATAAGCCAGACTCAAGCATTTTGAACTAAGAGTGTGAAGCTTAAATACCTTTACATTTAATTCACTAAATATTATATATAAATAAACAACGCAAAATCTTTCGATTCTGGCTTATTTATATATAAATTGAGGCATAGAAGAAGGTGGGTCCCATCTTTTTCTTATAGTTCTGACTTGTGTTTGAGAATTGAGAGGTCCATGTGATGTCATTATTACATCTGATTGGCTGTCACATAAGCATGTTTAAAGCATATCTGTTGAAGATTTAAGTTATAGGAAAATTGTAGCTTTCAGTATTTTCCAAAACAAAATAATGACTGATAAATTTTATATGATAACTTCTTATTATATCAACCAGGATTTAAAAATAAACAAGCAAGTTAGCAGATTAATGTCGGTAATATGTTTTTATAAAAAAAAGATAAAGTTGTTCATAAGCTACTTGAGCATCCCAAATTTGTATTGCAGTAATTTTTAAAAGGAAAAAAAAAACCCCTCATGTTCTACATTAAAAATTAATTTAAAAAAAAATTGACAATTTAGATTTTCACTCTATTGAAACATGAGCTTCATTTAAGTAGTATGTTGCAGATATGAGTAAGTCTATTCTGGGTTCGCTAAAAAAAATTCTGGGTGGCACCTTATTAGTGATTGAATAGAACAAAAGTATTACCTGCTTAGAACCATAATAAAATTAATGGACTTTATAAACAATGACCAACAAAAAAACTTACGAATGATTAATTGCAAAAGATTTGAGCACAGACTTTCAAGCATCCTTTAGCTATCGACTCTATCTCATATACATAAGATCACACACACACGTGACAAAGACAAATGATCTCCAATATATCTATTTCGTGCTGAACCAGCACTCACTCATCAGTTGGTCCAGATCATTATCTCCCACATATACATAATCAGTATTGGGTTTATATTAAGGTAGCACATCTTCAAACTTTAATGGACAGGCTTCAATCTATTCCACCCTCCAACTATTCAGCCATCCATACCATTGAAAATCTGATGATGGAATGCCTAAATCCTTTCTTGGTACCAATATTATTGCAATGTCTATGTTAACTCTAAGTCACTCTTTCCCCTCATGTATAGGACTTTTTCCATATAAATACACAGAAGAGATGAGCAGGTTACAAGCTGAATATGTAATATCAGAATACATGAGGGGTCAGAGTAATTTAGGGATAACATGGGCATCACAATAATATTGGCATCAACAAAGGATTTGGCCATTCCATCATCAAATTTTCAATAGTATGGATGGCTGAAGAGTTGTGTAGAATGAAGGCTGTCCATTAAAGTTTGAAGATTTACTATCTTAATATAAACCGAGCGCTGATTATGCCAATGAGTGTTGGTTCAGCACAATATATATATATATTGGAGATCATTTATCCTTACCACTTGTGTACAGCCAAGTGGACCGGTTGTATGAGATAGAGTCGATAGCGGAAGAGTGCTTAAAAGTCTGTGTTCAAATCCTCTACAATTACATCTAATTTCCAAGTATATTAAATTATAATTGTATTCTAATATTATCAACGATTAGTGGATTAAAACTGCAAATAGATACAGCCAATTACTGACCATGGTCATTTTAGAATATTTTTGATACATTAAAAAGTAATATAAAATCTGAAAAACAATATGAATAATTAGCTAAACATGTAAAATAATTAATTATGTTTTAAGACCCATTGTTTTTGAATGCTAGGTCCAATAACTAGTTAGTTAAAAAATATCTAAATTAGTTTTATTTGCTTATGCAATGAAAGTATATCCTGATTTAATGCATATTTGATTTACAAATAGAAATTATTAAAATAGGCATATACATTAAGCAATTATTTAAATGTGATAAAATAATAATAATAAACAAGCTCTTGTTATTTTACTTTGGATATTTTCATGAAACTAGTTTGCCCATACTTTTATTATTTAAAACTTAAGGAAAATTTTTTTCTTGCATGGGAATTCTCTTAATATTTTATAACATATAGCATTAGCTTCTATATATATTTGAATTCATATAAAGTGAATTTAAGCAATTTTTTCTATAGTGAGATTCCCAATGAGCTTTTTCTGGATAATAGATTGTATCAGATAAATTATCCATGCATCTTATAATTTCTTAAGATTTGATAGATGGCCTCAATTGCATCTGCCTTCATTGGGCAAGGTCTTCCTTAACTTTCATTTTCAATATTTTTACTGAACAACTAATAACTGATAGTCTTGCATCGGTGGTCGAGAGGTCAGCGCGACTGCCTTGCATTTGCAGGCAGTTGCCCGGGTTGCGGATTCGCGTCCCGGCCGATGCTATGATATTTTAAAAAAAAACAACTAATAACTGATAATTCATAAAACTAAATTTTTTGGCTTGCATAATTATTTTATATTGTAACACTGTTTATTGGAAAGTTAAACAAAAAAAAAAAATCTCTTATCAAAAAAGTAAATTAACATTTTAAATCTTTAACTCAGAGAATTTGATCAACAAGATTATTAATTTTGCCTTAACAAAAGAGATTTCTCTTTCAAAAAACAAGTCTTGAATATTTTAATTAAAATAAAAATACAATTCAATTTTTTTAAAAATACATTAACTTGCTGAAGCAATGCATTTTAAGATTGTCATTATAGAGTCAATTGGCATATTTTAAAATCAAAAATCAAAATAAAATTAAAAAATCATTTCTTTATTACAAGTGCCCTTCATTAAAAAATCCTATTTCATTTTTATATTTTTTACACATTTTGTTAAAAACAGAAATTCAAAAAACCAAAAATAAATCTAAAAAATAATGATAAGTAATCAAACCAAAGATTTTATTTAAACCTTCCGACTAAAAAATTAATGTAAAAAAAAATATATCTTACAAAAAAAATAATCTATGTATTTAAATTTCTTTAAGTCATAAATTAAATAATAAAAATATATTTTTGAAATATTTTAATTATAAAAAAAACAATAATAAATTTAATAGTAAGTATTTGTTATTTGATATTAGTAAATTTTCAAGTGAATAATTTTCTTCCAAAAAGATAATATAATCAAATAAAATATAAATATACTTATTAAAAAACAAATATTTACTAATTTAAAAAATAAACAGATAAACAAATTAAGTACAAATTAATTTTTATATTTTTATAATATAAACAAGACTATTTTTACAAGCTAAAAAGTGTATTCCTGCATCTGCACAGAATGAATACCCCCTCCCCTCTATTCTATTTTTGGGTCATTGATAGCTACTAATATCTAAGTGCTTTAGTTAAAATTAAAATTTTATTATTTGTAATTGTTAAAATCATGCAAAGCTTTTTAAGTTAAAATTTGTACTATCAACTGACTAAAATTGATTCCTGATATTGAGATAAATTATGATCACTTGCAGCACCAATAGTGATAGGTTTGTGTGAAAATAAATTAAGAGGTTAAAAGAAATAAAAAATAATATAACCTAATAAAGTATTTTAAATGTTTATAATTATTTTTTTTGTGTATTTATTTAGTACTTCTAAATTATATTATGGATAATGACAACAGAACATCTCCATATATATTACCTGTAAAAAAGATGTTATTCCAATTTATATAAACCTTACCAATTGAATTAAATATGCATATAACATATATGTCTGAAGGGAGCATTTAGCATTCTGGAAAATAAAACTCAATGGGACATTCTGGAGAAATGCTAATAAAATAATAAAAATAAGATCATGTCAACTTGGTGGTACTTAGTAATATGTATTAAAAATGAAATGATAAACTCAGGGTATTATCATTATAAATGATCTGTCCTTTAGTCACTGCAAATTCAATCAACATTCATAGAAAAAAAATAACTATTTTTTCTACAGGTCTAATATATTATATGGTTAACTGATTTGAAACAATCAAAAGAAGTGAATATTAAGTCAGTTTCAGATCTTTTTAAAATAATGTTACGATGAAATGATAAACTCTAAGCAATGTCAATATAAACAATTGAGCTGCTTTGAGAATTTGAATGTCAGTGAATTCAAATAAATTTGCCTTAAATATTTTGGTTGATTAGATAATTGTTTCTTATTGTAATTCAAATCAATTATGAGAAAGAAACAATCATTTTCTTTTGATAAAAGTTGATTGAATTTGCAGTGATTAGAGACAGCTCAATTATTTACACTGACAGCGCTCAGTCTTTGTCACTACACCTACTACATATTTTCTACAAATATAATATTCTATCATTAGTTATTTTATATATATATATAATAAATTTCAATTTATACAAAGAATTTTATTCATTAATCTGTATACAATTATATTGTTAATTTGACACGAGGAGAACAGTTACAGAGATATCAGAAATGGAATTGTTTCTAAGCAAACCAAGGATCAATATCATGAACCATGATTAAAATGTCTTCAATGAATAATTTACTGCAGACAGAAAGCAAGAAAAAAAAAGTGCATTAAATATTCCTAGAAATGTTTTTTGATGATTACTAGATTGAAGTAATAAATCAATCCTCTAGGATTCTTTCCTGGAAGAATGTGTATACTATAGTGAAAAAAATTAACGAGACAATAATGATTTCATATTCATGAATCTGCAATGGATAATAAAAAAGACTAAGGAATTAGTGATTAATGTCATCCTGTTTTATGTGACCCTTATAGATCAACTTAGAGTTGAAATCAAAATTCAAATTGATTTTCCACATGCTTAACATTCCTCCACCAATCTATCCAATATTAGCCAGTAAGATGCTTTCTAAACATTTTTAGCTGGAGAACAAAGAGTTGATGTCAGAAAGTTCTCCACATGAATAAAAAATGCATACTGATTCATAGCAATGGAAAAATCTTTCATAGCTGTGATATAAAATTGTGCTAAATGCAGTAAAATAAGTTAAATTAAATTTTTAATGTGATCTATTCGCGTAAGTCCATATGAGTTATTTGTTTACTATACTTAAATTCTAGTCTTAATATATTATTTTGTAATGTTAACATTTTATGTTTAATTTCTATATGATTAGAACTCTGAGGACTACTTTTAAATAATATAATATTGCCGTATACAATATCCATTCATGAGATTGGTCGGATTTTAATAAAAAATATTTTAAATTCTTGTCATTTCATATTTAATTAGATCTCAATGTCATCCTTTAATGTTTTTTTTTTTTCACTCAATCTTCTCATTTAAATAGAATGCACAACTTGCATCTCATAAAATGATATCAGTATTTTACAATTAGTTTTGAATAAGAGAAGATATATGACATTTTACTTATGTTAGGAGTTGGTAAAAAGGTGCAGTTAATATCCAACAAATAGTTAAGTATTTATAGCTTGATCATGAGCCATTGGTCTGTTTTTCAGCATAGCACTTAACGTGTATACACAGTATTGCAGTTTGGATTTAGAATTTTGCATCAAGAGTTGTTTGTAGGATTGTTGGTGGATAATGGTTATGATCTGTCATGCTCAAAACTAATTCGAATCCAAGCCATAATTGAAATTTGGAATTTTTTCTTTCAGAGTCCAAATAGTTTTGACTATTCAGAAAACCATCCAATTATTGCTTGATAAATGGATGCTTAGCTAATCATAGCTAAAAAAAACCTTACAACTTTCGCTAATCACCAGTTAACACTATGGTATCTGATAAAAATATATCTTGCATTGCTTAGTGCTACGGTAGAGTGACAGACTAGAGTGCATGGTCCATGATTCAGATGTCATTTCCAGTTCTTGGATTCCTCAAGATAGAGTTTGAATCTGGGTGAAACTTGAAATTTTTTTAAAAAGTACTCAAACATTTCCAAACATGATTAGGATTTTTTTTCTAAGTAACTGGCCCATAATCAATCTAGTTAATTACCTAAGTATATTTCCTGTGTGCTTAATAAATAATTACAACTTTAATACTGACAGATAAATATCTGGAAATTAAAGCAAAAAAAATCTTTACCAACAGTATCCCTCAGTACTCGTGGAAAGGCCCTTATCTTTCATTGAGCAAATGAAATCTATTTTTTTCTGCACAATACACAGAAAAGGATAAAAACTTCTATTGTTATAAAACTAATAACATTGATTAAAGATGACCACCAATGATATAATCCCAATGTTATTAAATTTGTAATTTAAATTACAATTATTTCATTACAATTATGTAATCTTTAATCATCATTATCCCATAAAGTTGATTAATGAGGGATTTTTTTTTTCATGCATTAAGAATTTACATGCTTAAAATTTTCTTGAATAGAATTCAGCAAAATTTTAATATATATATATATAGTGTTTATATAAACATAATAAACTATAGATAAAGGTGGCTATTCACATTTATTATAAAAAGGTTGTGTTGACAATAGAATGAGACTGTTGATTGTTTCTCATATTGTTTAAATGTGGACTGCTTTCATGTATTTACATTTATATATAAACCTATCTAGATTTAAACATTATTATCTTTATTATCTAAGTATAATATAAATAGTTTCAATATAGTTTAAAACAGAGGTCCCCAACCCTATGCCCGCGGGCACTATGGCGCCCGCAGACCATTTTACGTGTGCCAGCCACTATCCGAACATTATAAAAAATTATTTATCTGATACAAATAAATTTAATTTTTAAAATTTCTTATAAATTATTGTATTATATTGTAATCAAATTGTAGGACATACTATACTTTTACAGCGTAAAAATATAAACGTTAATTGTATGTTAAAATTTTATTTTTGAAATAAATATTTTTTTGTACATTATGTGTATTATTAACAATATCCAACTATAAATTTACATTGAAAAAATAAATGGTGCCCGCCACTTAATTGAAAAATAAATGGTGCCCGCCACCTGGCCGATATTATAGAATGTGCTCTTAAGTGCAAAAGGGTTGGGGACCTCTGGTTTAAAAGTTATGCTGACTATTTATTAGTCTATTTTCAGAAAAGGTCATATTTTCTTGTTTAATGAATTTTATTTAAGTTTTTGAATTAATAATCCCTCTGCAATCAAGTTGCAATGTTCAGAGTCTACACAAACATATTAAATCTTAGATAAAAGTGGATATCCAGCTTTATTGTAAAAAGGTTGCCTTAACAGTAGATTGAAATTGTTGATTGTTATTGATATTGTTTAAGTATAGACTATATATATATATCAGGTACCCTGTATGGTTTGGCAAAAGTTGAGAGTGTCCGACTTGGGAACAAGAGGTCCCAGGACCGATTCTGGCACTCGTGGGTCTGGCGCTCAAACTTATGAACTCCCAAGCAATAAAAACATACACTTTTTTTTAACATGTATATGAGTGTGTAAAAAAAGTCTTTAAATAGTTCACTGAAGGACTATTTCCAACAAACTCTAAGTACAATAGTGAAGAACACTATTCCGATAACTGTCAAGTAATGAGGATTTAAGTATTGCACCAGGGCTTGTTTTGATTAAGAATACACATATCTGCTGAATGACCAATAATTGGCTGGCTAAGATCATCTACCATAAAAAACAAAAAAATTGTAAACTAATTTGAATCTGAGATAAAAAAATTCAATCTTATATGGCCTGGAATCAAATCCCAGATCATGGTATAGCAAGCTACTACACTAATCACTATAACAATAGTATATGTAAATATATATATACACAAACACACGTCAATGTACATTATATTAAATTTAAAAAACCCTTCATAAGAAACTGAACATAATAATCAATCAAAATATGTACATATAATTTAAAAATAACAACTTATATTTCAAAATTATATATAATTTACATGTAGTTAAAAAAAAATTTTTTTTTCCTATGAAAACTAGAATGAATCAATCTTAATGATTTTTAAATATAGAATACAAATTACACTTTAGAAAAAAATACATTTTATGTAATTTCCTTATAAACATACATATAGAGGATTTGAACTCAGACTTTCAAGCACCCACCAACTATCCACACTATCTCATACAACTGATACACATGACCATAATATACACATGTAGAAAAGATAAATAATCACCAATATATGTATTTCATGCTAAACCATCATCTCCCACGCATATATATAATCAGTGCTGTTTATATTAAGATATCAAATCTTCGCACCTTAATGGACAGGATTCAATCTACTCTAACCTCCAACTTTTCAACCATCCATATCATTGAAAATCTGATGATGGAAAGCCGAATCCCATGCTGGCGCCAGCATTATTGCCAAGCCCATGCTGACCTGAAGTTACTCTGACCCCTCATGTATAGGATCTTATCCATTTAAATACATAAAAGAGGGATGGACAGGATACAAGCTTACATGTAAATAATTGAAAACCAGGCACTCTTCACAAACCTGGAGCTTTAATTGTAAATTAATTGTATCCTGCCCATCCCTGTTCTATATATTTAAATGAATAAGGTCCTATACATGAGGGGTCAGAGTGACTTCAGGTCAACATGGGTTTGGCAATAATGTTGGCATCAGCATGAGATTTGGCTTTACATCATCAGATTTCAATGATATGGATGGTTGAAAAGTTGGAGGTTGGAGTAGATTGTGTGAAGATTTGCTATCTTAATACAAACTGAGCACTGATTATATATATGTGTGGGAGATGATAATCTGGACCAACTGATGAGTGCTGGTTTAACATGAAATATGTATATTGGTGATTATTTATCTTTTCTACATGTGTGTGGTCATGTGTATCAGTTTTATGAGATAGTGTAGATAGTTGGTGGGTGCTTGAAAGTCTGAGTTCAAATCCCCTATATTTACAATTAAAGTTCCAGTTTTGTGAAGAGTGTCTGGTTTTCAATTATTTATAAGCATACATTAAATTATTGTTGTGTGTATATAAAAAAGGCTGTGAAAAGTGTTTATTATTTAAATTGATAAGATCCTATACATGATTGGTCAGAATAACTTACAAAAGTCAACATGGGCATGACAATAATATTGGCATCAACAAAGGGATTTGGGTGATCCATCATCAGATTTTCAATGGTATGGATAGCTGAAGAATTGGAAGGTGGAGTTGATTGAAGCCTGTCCATTAAAGTTTGAAGATATGCTATCTTAATATAAACTGAAAACTGATTATAAATATGTATGGGAGATGATGATCTAGAGTCTAGACTAACTAATGAATGCTGGCTCATCATGAAATAAGTACATTGGAGATCTATTATCTTTGACAATGTATGTGGTCATGTGTAATGTCAATGTATGTGGTCATGTGTCAATGTATGTGGTCATGTGTAATGGTTACATCTAGAACTCCAAGTATATAAATTATACCTGTATTCAATCAAATATTACGAATTAAGAAGCAATATATTAAATTCCTGGAATAATCTCAAACTGAGTGCAATAAAAACTAGTCAGCTTTCAATACACTATCCAATATATGGTCGAATAATCTATTTATTAACTCATGTGTTCCAACTTGACTTCTGATTTATTACAAAAAAACAAAATTAAAACGTAACATTCATCCTGAAGAATAAAAATTATATGATATTAGGGATGTTTACCGTTAGTATTGAACTGAAGAATCAATATATATGTGTGAATGTAAGGAATATATTTTAATCAGAACACTACAAATTCAAATTCTTCTATTTCTAAATTTTTTTATGATCAGCTAACATGGAATCACAAACATATACTCCTACCACTAACAAAAATGAATTGTTAAAAAAAAAATCAGGTTAAAATCTGAATACTATTTAAATACATGTAATACATATATATTTTCAATTGTAAATATCGTAAACAATTCTTTCTTCAGTAAATTATTGATTAATCAGTAATTAATGATAGTTAATTTATCAATTCCCCACTTATAATATACTACTTGCATATAATTCTACTACCAGTGTTAAAGATGTTTCTAATAGCCACAGTTTGTATGAATGTAAAATTAAATGCGCTTTCAATTAATTATAAATTGTTGAATTCATTCATTAACTTGTGAATATATCGTTAATACTAATTGTACTGTGAATTCAATGATTTATTTTACAAAGAAAGTATGAAAACATTTTTCAGCAGACCTTTTATGATTTAAATTTCAACTAGAATGCATCAATAATTATGCAATAATTGGAATCTTTAATCTTAATAACAAACTTCAACATCTACTAATTTTTTTTTTTTTTTAAAAAAGCTTTTTTAAATTTAGAGTCACTTTAATTATAACAGTAAACTGAGGTTATACTTCACAACAATAACAACAACAAAAAATAACGTATCATTGTATAAGGCCTATTTTTAAATTACTTTTTTGATTTATACTGCCACAATTTAGGAAAAAATACATTTTCAATAACTAATTAGTTTAATAGACCAGGAAATTGTTTCAAAATGAGAGTGAAATTTGTTAGAGAACATATTCGTTGGTACAGCTTGTATTTAATTTTGATTAACGTGATTAATTGAAGCTTGAAAAATGTCTGCACTAATCAGATTGTATAAATAATTATAAACCCTTTTTTTTTTGTTGTTGTTGCAAAAATCATGATAATTAATCCATACATCAGTCAAAATTTTGACATTGCTTTATGGTCACTGATTATTCTAATACGCTGCCAGTAAGAGGGAACGTTTCATCATTTTTTTAAAATAACTTTTTAATACATTGTACAGGCTTAAACCAACTGGTTTCGAGCTTATGGCTATTAAAATATGGGAGATCCGAATTTAGTTCAGTCCCATATAGCTATTTAAGTTAGATAGCTGGATTTAAAGACATTTTCATGTCCGAAAATTTCAGAGTTTCAACTTAAATATACATATGAAATAAGTGCTGGGTTTTGAGTTGATATTTTAGATCTAGTGTCCGAATATTCTAGCTCTCCACTGATGTGAACCATAAGCTCGAAAACAGTTGGTCTGGAGCAGAGAGTGTTCTGGATAGAGATTTTAAATATTTTCTCATACCGCACTTATTAAGAACTATAGGCGAAACAATTGGAAGCTACTGGGGAGTGGACTAGAGTGTGGCAATAATGTCCATGATTAATTTAAATGAGTGTCCAGAAATTTACTCTAAAACACTTTTTCTCCAAGTAGAAGAGAAGTATTCAACAGTAAAGTATGCAAGAGTTAAGGCGAGTGTCTTTAGGAATATCTGCATTACAATCTCAAGTAATTTCAATCAATTTATTAAGCATATTTCTTAAAAATTATTTCAAATATAAATTTCTTCAAATTATTTATAAGTAGCATAGGATAAAATTGTATTAGAGTCTACTATTTCAATGAGTTATGTTCAGTTAATGAAATGTTTCCTTGTGGTGGAAATTTGATAATACAGCCTTTACATAATCTTTGAAAAACATTTTTTTTATCGATGCCAATATCTTCATTACACAGAGACAAAACTCTCCATAAAAGTAGTGTCATGCAGTTCAAGCCAGAGTAATCAATGGATGCAGGAAGGTTTGAGCATAAAATCCCTATCTAGTGCCTTCTCATCCAATATCCCCAGACTAGTTTGTAGCTTGTGGCTTTCATCAGTGAGGAGCCCTTAGCACTCTCAGATCAAAGGCTCCTCGCTGATGAAAGCCATAAGCTAGAAACTAGTCTGAGGATATTGGATGAGTAGGCACTAGATATGGATTTTATACTCAACCCTTCCTGTATCCATGGATTATTCTGGAGAGTTTTGCCTCTGTGAAAAACACCTTGTGTAAGCATAAAGAGATGATCATGTAATATCTTCATTACTGAATTCAACATTATATCTAAATCACTAAATTGTAATTAAAGACTGCCATTAATGTTTTTGTAAGAAATCCCAATTAAGTCATTTCATAATGCAAATTAAACCTTATTTCTTTTGTCCATAAAATGACATCATCTCTCATTAAGTAAAGACTAAAACTTTCTTTCTAGAAAACATCCATTATTTCTCTCTCTCTCTCTCCCTCTCCTTTCCATTAATACTTTTAACATTATGACTTCTAGAATTATTTACTAACTGTAACTTCAATGCTCATAAACAATTTCATAAAGATAAGCCTTTCTTTAGTCTGCTGTTTGCAGTAATGAAGTCATCTTGGTATGCATGATTCATCTCCTTATTATTATTTTTTTAAAATCTTTTTCAACTAATATGTAAAAATAAACTAGGCCTTCCATTATTAATTCTGTAATCAAGACTTACTCATTAGATAGTCAAATGACTGGTAAAGATTACTGGTTATAACCTTATAAAACAATACACAATAGAGGGTTCTAAATATTTAAAAGTATTGAAAGAGTAAGATTCGTATTCGAATCTTAAGCTTCACCTTTTTCTGTCGTCTCTCATTGATCGGTCTATCCCGCCCAAATTTAAACTTTTTGGTATCGAATTGTGTGTGTAGCAATATTAAAAATGTATAAATATATGTAGAATTCAGCATAAACACGCACACATTTCGATCTCAAATTAAAGGCAATAAATAGGGATAAAATAGTATAATTTAGATTTCTTTTAGTTATATAATTTTGTATAATTTTAATCATTTATTTTGGATTATAAAGTTCGTATTTATTGCTTTGTTTAAATTTCGTTTAATAATAATTCTAAAAAAATCTGATGTAATATTTAATTAAAAGTTAAAATAATCTTATGTTCCCTTTTTGTCTTTGAAATTTAAAAGCATCGGTCAGTGATAGATAATAGATTAATTAAAGAAAAATTCCCCAAAGTATAATTAGTAAATGTAAAATGTAAACAATAGAACGGCAGCTTTCTTTAATTAAAAACCAACAAAATGCATTGATTATCCTCAGGGCAGATTAAGTAGAACCTAAAAATATCTTAAACAAAAATGTGAAAGATCAAGATAAAAAAAGAGGCCATCTTAGACTTGCTGGAGACATTCACTTAAACTTTAGCTTTGCTCTCGAGCACTGAGAGTCTCCAAAATAAAAATTTGTTCCTGCCAAGGTATGACCGAGTAAAGCACCTAGATTATTCTCCATCGGGAGATGGCCTATCGGATGCTGAACTTTCCATTGCCCGTCATAAATTCACCATGAAGATCTGCTGCCTGAAATGAATGAGAAAGCTGCTGCTGCCGTGAAATTAAATGAAATATCTAAATACAAGAAAGACTTGCCACTCGTGAACTTTTGCTGCTAAACTAATGGAATCAGAAAACTTCTTATAAAACAGGTACCTGTCTGTGTTCAAACTCTAGAGTACTCTAATAATATGCTATAGCTCTTCTTCATACTACTTATCTAAATTATAAAATGTAAAAACTACCATATGTATAACTAAACTGAATAATTAACTTAATGTGTAAATTTCTCTACTAATCTAGCTTACCTCATTCTATCTTGGGTGCGTATTTTTAAAATCTACATTTTATCTATATTTATTATTTAATTATTGCATGCTCATAATTACCTCAATTTTCAAAGTTTAAATCTATGATCGTTTGAAACAGTGAATGCGTGTCACATTTTCATTAATATGTACTTCGTCGGGCCGAGGCAGAGACCAGCCCGCCATTCTTATTTCCTTAATAACTTCACTTTCATATAAATCGACATGCATTCAGTGCATCATTTATTGTAATGCAGGGTCTACTACTTCGCAAATGGCTGGCATATTAGTTGTAATAACTCCCAGTTTATATATGTTTTGTATTTATTAAATCTAATGAATAATTCTAGAAAATCACATTTCTTTGAGAGTCGCCACAGTTCTTGAGTAAATGTTGGTAATGTAGGGCCGAGTCAGAAATCTATTTAAATCTCATCATAACCGTTTATACAGTATACATGTGTTACGTTTTAGAGACGCGATGACCCATTCCGCCGTGAAATTTCCAGATTCTTCAGGGTTGAAATTAACCCCAGTCGTCCTACACAAGCGGGCATAATGGGTGCTCCCGTAGGACTTGACAACATCATGCAGCCAGCCGGCAAAACTGCGACACGGACCGCTTATCCCTGGTTATGCTTATGTGACACCTTACTTCGTCGGGCCGAGGCAGAGACCAGCCCGACATTCTAATAAACCCATTCGCGGCATTGCAGTTTCAATATACTGCCATTCCATATCGCCTTTCTAAAGCGTACCATGTGTTCCTTTACTCAATTCTATTATTCTATATATCACTCCGCCTCTGCATTATCTTCATAATTCACTCTCAAATAAATGTTTGCCCTTAGTATAAATAAATATTTTAATTAAATAAATATATGTCTGCCGTTACTCTTATAACCCATACTTTAGACTCTTGCATTGCAAAGGTGTAAATTCCCCAAGGCATGCATTAGAAATATGTACTCGAGAATTTTAGGTAGCTAGATTACGCCCTCAAATAAATGAATTCCTTTTGTAAACAAATAAATAATGTATTCTTTAAAATATACTCATGTTGCAAATCCCGCTACTGAAGCTTTGAATCCCTAAAATATTATTAGTCAATGATTTTATTAAAATGTATTAATAAATAATTTTAAACTATACGTCTGCATTTACGTTTCATTTATTCGATACCCATTCTATATAATATTTCCTCGATTATGTAAATATGAATGTTTAATTAATATTAGTTTGATTATTGGCTAACTCGAGAATAAAATCATGAGTCTCTTGCATATCCCTGACCACCGTGCATAAGGAAATATTTACTAATGTCGCATCAGATGCGTTGTTTCGTGGATTGCATTGTGGAACCGATAAACTATGTTCGAACTCAGTACCACGGGTGGCTTCGCTACTCGATGGTGCTGCTGTTCTGTATGGTGGTCAAATTCTGCACTATGTTTACGAGTCACACGTTTTCTGACTGTTACAGTATGCCATCTTAATAAAATTATTAGTCAACTTTTAGATTTAAAATCACGGTGAAATTTTTCCCTCCCCTTTCCTAAATGCAATATCTTTCATTAGCATCTTCTTAAATTCAGCTATTACTCATACTTTTTTCTAAATTTTTTTTTTATAAACAATTTAATATTTCAAAGAGATTTCTTTTATCATAACTTACTGCTCAACTTATATAAACATACCCTCATGAAACAGGCATCAAGATGCAGAATAGGTTTGATACGATTTTAAACTTGAAAAAATTAAAGACAAGAACTTCACTTTCTCGGATTTTAACATTCTGATGACTATACTATTCTTGTCAATTCAGAAGATAATCTACACAAAGTTCTTAATGTTTTGAATATAATTTATAAAAATTTGATTAAAACCCCCCAGGCATTTTATCAGTTACTGATAAAATTTAACAACTTGAGAAGATAGATCAATTTATAAATTAATTTCATAACTTTTTAGCTAAAAAGGCAAATATAGATGTTGAGATACAGACTGTATTGTATTACTGCTACTTTACCAAATAAAAGGAGAGTATTGGATCATAATAATATAACTACTTCATCCAAACTCATTTTATACAGAGTTATATTATTCAACCAAATGGAATAAATAGAAGTAAATCATAGTTCCTTATGAATATAACACAAAGACTGAAAAACTTTCACTAATCCTTTTTAACTGTAGAAATACAACAGTAGATCAGAAGATTGATAGTTTTGTTTGCAGGATGCTGGATGTTATGACATTGAATCTGCATTGTTACTATATACGGCATGTAAGACAGATGACAAATAAAAAGATTTCCTAAAAAAAGTATTTTATAATGAACATAAATATGTATTCTGTGAGAAAAAGAAATTTTAGTTACATCACGAAGATTACAAATATAAATTTCCTTCACTGAGAAAAAACTATACAATGAAAAACTACTATTAGTCAAACTCTTAAAAACTTTCAGAAAGAAAAAAAGTTTGCTACAAACCAATCAAAAGGCAGGCTAAAAGGAAAATACAAGATAAGATACTGTAATTGTGGTATATGGATAGGAATCATGCTTGTCATATTTGTTTACAAGTGTCTGTCTTATAATAAAAATAAATAAATAAAAATTACTGATAATTTTAATTTTGTTACTAATATAAATATTAAATAATAATAATAATTACCTTAACATCTGTTGTATGTAACATTTACAATACATTCTGTGTTCTTCAATTATCTCTATTTCGACAAAGAAACGCTTAATACAGAAGTTAAAATGAAACGATAATATCAATAAATATCAAAAAGCCGACTAAAGAACCAGCATGTGACATACAGGATCATAATTGTGGTTCATAGTATGGTTTGTATAGTCAAGACAAAACTTGTTTAATTTTTTGTCTTTTTCTTTATCGTGCATTTTTTTCCTTTTGTTCTCAAGTTAAAATAAAATGGCTGCTAATGAATGAAAAATTTGCATTGAATATTACATATGATGATATGTCATTACATCATTATTAATATAGAAATTCATATTTTTATTATTTTCAATGCTTTTTTTAATATTTGACTGGTTAACAGTCTTATTCGATTACAAAATGAAATGGGCAAATCAACTATCAATAAAAAGTATTGAAAATAATAAAAGTAAGTAAATGTTATTTCCGAGTAAAATTTGTGCTAGACAATTAATATTTGCCTTTTTTCCCCTGCACACACATCTTTCAAAGAAGACCTATTAACTTTTTAATAATATTTACACTACATAAATTAAAATGCATTTTGAAAAATTGATGAATGAAGAAAGTGCTTCAATTCTTATTCATTTTTCAGTTGCCATTTTATAAAAGAAAAAGAAAAATCAGGAAGTTCAAAGTGACAAACTAAAAAAATAAATAAATAAAAACATGACAGGCATATAAATTAAAGAGTTATATTAATTTATTTACTGTATTAAATTTTTTGTATTTTTTAAATGTGTTCATATTAATATATTAAAGATTATACATATATAATATTAATTTTTACTCATGTTAAAATAATAAGTTTGAAAACTATGCTCATTATAAATACTTTTTCATAGTTTTGTCTGCCCTGCAGAATATTCTAAATTACCAGCACCTGCATTATTTATTATTCAACTTGTATGATCGAAATACATATATCTTATGCATTAAATGTTTATCTTTTTTCTTACAGTTTCCATACCTCTTATCCTCTTTTCAGAATATTACCTAATGTTGTAACAAAAACTATTATGTAAACAAGACATTTATTTTTTATATAGTGCGATGTTTTTTTTTATAATCTATAATATTAATAAGCCATTCATTTACGTAGTAAAAAAGTAATTTAAAGTGATCGATTAATAACTTCATGCTCTTCATTTCAAACACTTCAGATTTGCCCATACATATACGGTTGGGTCGAAAATATAGGTGGATTCATTCTATATTTTCTTAAAGACTTTATCTTGTGTTTGAAAAAGTGGGAGTATTCATTTATATATAGTGACATCTGCAAAGCGCATGTGTATTAGCTTATTGGCTTATTAATATTATAGATTATAAAAAAAACATCGCGCTATATAAAAAATAAATGTCTTGTTTACATATGTTTAATTATAAGAATGACGTATTGTAAATTCTAGAAATTTCATTAGTGTCATTCATTTACGTAGTAAAAAAGTAATTTAGAGTGATCAATTAATAACTTCACGCTCTTCATTTCAAACACTTCAGATTTTCCCATACATGTACGGTTGGGTCGAAAATATAGGTGGATTCATTCTATATTTTCTTAAAGACTTTATCTTGTGTTTGAAAAAGTGGGAGTATTCATTTATATATAGTGACATCTGCAAAGCGCATGTGTATTAGCTTATTGGCTTATTAATATTATAGATTAAAAACTATTATGATAAAAGTTTATAGAATTGCTACGAGTGATGAATTTAAATATATATATATATTGTAGTGATTTGAGAAATCGTGGCTAATTTAAATCCTCAAAGTTGGGCTGCCAATCCATGTAATGAAAAGTAAATAGGTGAATGAAGGATTGTTATTGGATATATATATGGTCAAATATTAGTATTCAAAATTTATATTCAAATTCTTAGAATTGGTAGGATATATATTGCAACATGTTTCTTAATCTTTATTAAATTCTGGGATTTGCAGAAAATAAGATTAGCATATAAAAGCGATTTACCTGCTGACGAAGAAGCTGCAAAAACCAAAAACAATTAAATGTATGGAGAAAGTGATGTTGAGAAAAAAGAATTTAAAACTTTTAGTAATAAAACAAAGATTAATAATAATAGAAATGAGTATCATCTGATCTTCAGAAATATGGTGAACAATGTTTTTAGAAAAAAAAACAAAACAATGAGCAGTGTTTTGATTCAGTTCTTTTGCAATCACTTTCTTCCCTCTTCTTTTGGTGATCTCCATCCCACATTTAGGCACTTGTTTACCATCATATCTTACCACCCATTATAATGTCTGAGAAGAATTCCGGATCATAGTTGCAATGCTTTGCATGTATCTGCGGTACTTTATTGCTTTTTTTTAATTATTATTAACTAGGCACAGAGCATGTGTACTCTTTCCACTTTCTCAACTCTTCCAATAAAATGTGATGAACATTGGTTTTGGGAATGCTATCAAGTTCCTCAATGAGTGAACAGAAGAATTTCAGCAACATTTTGGATGCTGTCTTCATTTTCAGTTGTTTTGGATAAACTTGGCTACAATTTGTTTTCATTCCTCTCCTTGATATCATAAATCCTGCAGACCAATTGAAACCATCCCTGTGATCATGGTTTCATTGCTACAGGGTTTGAATCATTTCAAATGTTTGCAGTTTTTCCCAATTTAATATTAGTGGATTGTACCATCATAGGTTTTCCACAAATATGAAACACACTATCCCATTATATGTCATTCTAAATCGTATTTACTTGGCTTTTCTTTACTTATTGTAATAGTCATAAACTTACGAGTAAATGAGTATTAAGAAAAGGTAAAATAATTTAAATTTAAAATTTATATTGCGCTAAGCCTACTTTTTGCAGAATCAGCGCTATGATTCTGAGAGTATTCTGCCAAAAGCATGATTAGCGCGATATAAATTTCAAATTTAAATTATTTTACATTTTCGTAACACTTGTTTACAATAAGTTTATAAGTATCTCATTTTATGTCGCAACTTATGATCCAGTCAAGATAGCACCTTAAAATTTTTGTGATCTTTATGAAACACATGCATTGATTGGTTCTGAGACGGCAATGACAGCAAACTGGATAAAAAACCAATTATTTTTTCACTGGGATACGTGTATATTTAAATATCGCATTTAATTACAAATCATACTATCATAATTATATATATATAGAATCAGGTTAGTAATTACAAGATGTAAAATTAAGTTAATAATTCTTCAAGTATATACTATAGCATTTACTTATATACTGTGTATAATATATATAAATTGGCTACAAAAACTTCTCAACCTATCAATGTAATTCTCAATAAATAAGTTTAATAAATCTAGACATTCTAATTTTTCAATCTCATTTTCTTTTCAAATAAACCAACAGCAAATACCAACTACTGCAATATTATTTATTTAAGAAATTTCTCCAAATAGTAAAAAAAAATAAAGGAAATCTAATTATTATAGAAATAAAAGTCACAATGAATTAGACATAAGTCAACTTTATAAAGCAAAAGAGACAACAAAAAATGTTAAATAAAAAAGCTTTATAAAAAAAATTCAAAACATATCATCATATATATATGTGCATATAAACTTTCTACAGCTCTGCATTGAGCATAGAATTAATAATCGGAATTAAATAAAGCCATTTAACTCAGGTAATCTCAGATTTTTTTAAGGAAAGCAACCCTTAGTGAATCAAGATAACTATTGAACAATAATTGTTAAACGAACACTAAACATACTGACTATAAAGAGAAAAAAAACTAATTTGATATAACCTTTATCACAGTGACTAAACTTACAATTCTTTTTTTTAAAAATAACTACTGTGTTTGGTCTGAATAGCAGATTCAAACTGACAGTTATAAAAAATATGAACACTCAAAAGTTAATTAGTATAATTTATTAGTAACAAATGTATATACATATTATACAATCAATAAATACAATATAACATATATAAACTTAGTTAATACTGGGCTGGTCATGCCCTAATGACTGGACTCACTTCCAGCTGTATATAATAGCTTGTCTTGTGAGTTTTAGCCTAGACTCTTCCAGCTGTAATAGACAGCTTGCCTCAGTCGGCCCTAGTCTTTGCAGCTTCCAGTCCTATCATGGACTTGTCTCACTGTGGCAGACTTACAGCATGACTATAATAGAATTGTGCAGTGTTGGCAGTGGTTTCAAATAAGAGCGCGTTTAGTCGTTTAGATTAGACCGACCTTCTCTGCTTGCATCATAAAAGACTGACTATTTATTACAAGATCCCCAACCTTACTGGCAGCAATTGGTTTCTGAGAGCATCACTGCCTATTGGTTGTGATTTATGTATCTGTTTACTCATTGGTTAGCGACAGTGAATGCTCAATTCGACCAGATAAAGAATGAATCATAGTCCACTTCTGATGGCAAAATGAGATATGACAATAACTATAAACTATTTATGAAACTGACTAAAAATCTGTGTAAAAACTTTTTTTATCACAGTTTGTACACTGAAATGATATAATCTTTTCCTTTCTAAGAACTATATTAAGAGAACTGGATATTCACAATCAATTAGAATTCTAAAATGGTAAATTATTCACACAACCATGAAGTACTACCTGTTAAGCATCAAAAGATAAAAACTCAAAGCAAAAAAAAAAAAACAAATAGAGAAATAAAAATGTATGATGTAATCACGGTAAAAATACTTAACGATAACAGACAGTTCTCAAAGTACTAAATACATAAAAGGTTTCATACAAAATAAATATATGATATAAAAAAGCACTTGTAGCTTAATTTTAGAGATTTTAGTTCTGAAATATTTTGAGTAATGGTATATACACACATATACATTATACTATAGACTTTATAATGAGTTTTTTAAAATAAAAAATTATGAAAAAATTGAATTACATTGGGAATGTAAAATTACATGATCTTAAATAAATGATAACATAATTGGTGGTCATTGAAAATAGAAGTCACCACTATCTATTAAAGAAATGTTAATGGTATTATATATTATTTAGTTTGAAATATTCATTTTTCTACTAAAAGATTGGCTTAAATGTAATTAAAGTCTGCAAAAGATAAGTTTTTGATGAATTTGTTTCTGAGTTGTAAAGCGCCATTTCTCAGAAACCAGATATGATTACTGTAATGCCTTTGCTATCTCAAAATCAATCACTAAAACAATGCTTATATAATCCCGGACAAGTAAAGTTATAAGTAATCATTATTTTAAATTACCAATTCTTTGAAAATAACATTTGACAATTTTAAAGCAGCAATAAATGGAGCTGCAAGATAAATTTTACAAAAATTGTATTTATTAAAAAATATAAATTTGAAGATTCCTATCATTCTGCAGTGTCATTAAAAAACATTTCATAGAATCGCATCAAACTTTAATCTCTAAAAATTATCCAGTGTAATGTTTTATATTATATACCATTTTATAACACAATCATCTTTGTACCTAGATGTTAATGTTTGCATTAAGAATCAATGTCCACATACTTTGCCAGATCAATTTTAACCCAGAATCTATTCTCTATTTGCTAGATAATTATAGGCATTATAGTGTTACAATTTCAATTAAAACATCATTAAGTCACCCACTGTAGTACAAAGATCTCTCTAAAATTTCTTAGAAAAAAGCAATGAAGACATTTCTCATTTTTACAAGTAATTGGTGAAGGGTTTTGCTTTTCCTGCATTATTTTATCATTCAGCTACAAACAGCTCATATCTATTTATACATCAATAACTCTAACTAGCTAAGCTGGCTGTAAAGCAGCTACCTGAAAAAATTCTGTGCGTTAAAAGCACATAATTATTGATATTAGATATAATCAAATAAAATGATTCATTTGTCTGAAGAGTTTGTGATGATGGTATATTATTAAATGTGATATGTTGGACAATTTCCATCAACTATACGAGTGAATGTTAAATGTATAAAAAATTTTAAACTTTCCAAATACAAGCAACTTGTTAGTAATAACATACAAATAAACAACAGGTTAGTAATTTACACAACATTTCGAGTACAATATTCACCTAGAAGTTGAACTCGGATCTTTAGATTCCTGAATATCGAATTTAAGGCAAACGCTCTATTGGGTCAAAGGCAACATATAGTAGAAATTTTATATGTTTATATTTGAGGGTGGTCAAGCCTTACTCTTGAAAAAAAAAATTGAAGGACTCAGGAGGATTTGAACCAACCCTCATATATAAATATATCAAATTTCTACTATATGTTGTCTTTGACAGAATAGCTCAGTTGGTTAGAGCATTCGCCTTAAATTCAATATTCAAGAATCTAAAGGTGTGAGTTCAACTTCTATGTGAATACTGTCACTGTGCATATCAGGCCAGCAACATCTGAAGAAGAATGGAGAATAATATTACTGGAAACATGTAATTACTCACTTGTTGTTTATTTGGGTGTTATTACTAACAAGTTGTTTGTATTTGAAAAGTTTAAATAAAGTTTAAAATTTTCTATACATTTAACATTCACTGATGTAGCTGATGGAAATAATCCAACATATCACATCTAAAATGATCCATTTCTCTGCATTTCCGCAATTTGCATATCTTTCATTGCAAATATATCCACATCTAGAATCGAACAAAGTGCATTTTCATAAATTTCTGGAAACTTCCTACATTGATTCTATTTGATCATAAAATGTACAGAATAAAAGGAATAATACCAATTCAAACAAACATTAAATTAATTGTCAACTATATATTTTATTATAAATTAATATATTATCATAGAATCCAAAAGCATGATGATCCAATATAGAAAAATACTAACAAATTACTAGCATCACTCAAATCTTAAAAGTTATCATAAAAAGATAATTCAATCAAACCCAAAGCCATTATTAGCTTAATTATAAATCAACAAAGTCAAAAAACTATAATCTAATACATTGGAGTGATAAAAATAAAATCTACAAAATATAAAGCAATTTTAAATATATGTAGTTCAAAACAATTTATATAAAAAATAATGTCAGTAATACATATATATAATTGTAAAAAATACATGCAATTTACTTTATTTATTGTATTGTTATAATATAGTCAATTTTTTTGCAATTACTGGATTTATATATGTAGGTTTTGATTTTTTTTTTTTTTTAATGATTTATATTGTTATTCTTAGTTTTAATTTCATTATTGAACACTAGATGGTTTTATGTCTGTAATAGTACATTAACATAATAGATTATTAACATTTGAAAAGAGTACCAAATCAGGTGCTGAAAGGGCTTTTTATGTATATTAAAAAAATTTGATATTTATATAGTTGTTGTAAAGAATTTAACATTTTCTGATTATTATTTTATGGAAGAACAACATAAAGATATTTATTCTTTTCCAATTTTGATTTAAAAGAGCATATTTAAACCTCAAAAAGGAGGCTGTTGTTTAAATATCATTTTTGGTACTTAATAGAAGAAATCTTCATGAATACAGTTTTAATTTTTGTTTTATCAGTGAAAATAAATCAAATGCTAGCGATTTTATGATACCCAGGCTAGGCTTGAAAGACATCCTTAATAAAACCACAAAAAAGTTAGATTGTTAAATGTATCAGGAACTTTTTGTACTATCTTTTATACTGATGCGAAATATTTAACATAAACACAAAAACACAGAAGCTTACTAGCTTATCCTCATCATTTCAAAGCAATGAGATTTCTTGAATGAAAATAAATACTATATGAAGATACTCTCATTCTAAATAATGTAGAAAATGTCAAATTGGATAATAAAATTAACTCTCCAAATATAAAAAATATATATAAAGTAGCTCTAAATATGGAGATCGTTATCATTATTTAAATGTGAAAGATTGTATGTTCACTAATAACTCGACAAATATTCACCAATCTTGACGAATCTTTCATGATTTTTTTTCTTTTGGAGAATCACATATGTTTTATGGTATTTGTTTTAAAAACTTTGATAATTTGAAATATAAACATGGGCTGGTAACAATCATTTTTGAATGACTTCATCAAAACGTAAAAAGCGGGCAACATTGATTAAAAGATTGCAGACATTGGAAAATTTTCAAAAAAATGTGGCTGGCATATTGAAATACCATACTACAGAAATGTAGAGAATTACAGTATTTGATTAAACGAGGTAAAATGTGATTTCGTAAATATATTTTTAATTAATTAAATTTCATTCCTACCAAGTATTTAATTTCTCACTTGCAAGTGGATCGTGAACAAAATACTATGATATTAAAATTTCATAGCCATTTTTAAAAATGAGTTTATCGCTTGAGAAATTTCTCCCTTTTCTTCTAATGCATAAGCTTGTGGTTAAGACCTGTAGAAGTCCCTACCTTCTCATTTTCAACCGCACATGCTTTAGGTTTATTGCCTTAGTAAATATTAAACTAAAATCCTAAAAGTTGATTAAATTCAGTAGTATAATTGATGGTAAACAGTTATATTATTTGTGATACTATTGTTGACAATTCATTATTATTACATGTAAATAATGTTAAAATACAAGCCACAAGAACAGCTATATATTGCATTATATTTGTTTATTCTTCTAATAAGCACATTCATAGGTATAGCTACTATAAGAATAAATTGTACTTCAAAGAACAAAAGGAACTGATTATTACATTTACTTTTTAGTTATAGAACTTTATTTTTATTTGAGTTTGACGAAAAAATTTAACAGACTATGTTTATAATGATCAAATAAAGTGAAAACCTAAATATGAGAGATTAAGATCATAAAAATTTCTGAGATACCCAAAACAATATTAGAGCTCCTAAGGTTCTTACTCATTTTTTTCAAAAACCAACTCAGTCATAGATATTTCCAAAAATGAAAGGTCATATTTTCAAAGATCATTAGAAAGACATATATGATGAATGTAACATTCAGCAAAAACAAACTGTAACAAAGAAAAAATTTCTAGTGAGAATAATTTAAATGAATGAATAAGCTGATGACATTTAAAGGGAAGAATGATAATGAAGGCAAGAAAATGTACTTCAAAGATGGCAGAACATTTTATAATAAACAAATAAATATTGTGATGGAGAAATAAATTTTTATGAATGAAAAAAATTCAGAGGGATATCATTATCAACAAAATGAGATTTTATAAACTATCAATGATAATATATATATAACAATGCATCCACTAGGAGTGAGATTCTCTGACTTATATATCAAGTATATGTAACTATTAAATAATTAAATGTGTGGTTTATATATGTAATGATCAGATATTTTACGGTAATATCTCCGCACTAAACTCTAATATATTTATTTCTATACTTAGCGCTTTTGAAGGAACGATGCCTTCATCTCTACAGCTTTGAAAATGAAGGCATCGTTCCTTCGAAAGCGCTAAGTATAGAAATAAATATATTAGAGTTTAATGTTGAGATATTGAAGGCATCGTTCCTTCGAAAGCGCTAAGTATAGAAATAAATATATTAGAGTTTAGTGCGGAGATATTACCGTAAAATATCTGAGCATTACATATCAAATATATTTGTTTGAAAAATCTTAATCCAAATATTACAAAACTCCAATGATTTCCTTTCTTCCATTAAACAGTGATGATGACATCTGCATTCATTTACAGCCACTTATGCAAACATACAAATTTTTAAATTTTAAACAAAAGTTAGTTTAATTTAGAATGGCATTATTTTTAGAAAATATATATTCCAGTTTTTTGAAAACTAATTGACTAAAAAAAATAACAATGCTGTTAAAATTATTATGACTGATTAACATGCAATTCCAAAAGCGTGACATTTTAAGCTATTACTAGAAGCCCTTATTAATTTCTTTAATATTCACTTGCATGTTAAGTTTTTTTTTTTTTTTAAATCAATTTATTATGTGGAATGCTCAAATTGTGTGCGGATTACAATTAAAATTTCCAGTAGCAAAGACTAATCCTGGACTTCTGTTTAAATATTTTAAATTTACTTCCCTTCTGGTACGTATTCAAATAGTTTAATGAATAGATAGATATTAATTGAATCTATATTTATCATATTATTATCAACGATATTTGTTTTCTTATTTAACAAATTAACATTATTAGCAGTTTGAATAGTTTAGTATTTATAATCAAAATGACTGAAATTAACGGCTTCACTTCAACTAAAAAATTAATGTTATTCTCTTTTTAATAATTTAGCATAAAAATAATAGGGAGCAGCAGTAATCTTTCTTGTTAATCAGTTATTGCAATTATGATTTAAAATTTTCAATATATTTCTCAATTCCATAATTAATACTCATTTTGCTAAAATTAAAATCATGCTAATATATCACATATTACAAACAAAAGGAATGAGTATTCCAAAATTTTTAACAAAGCTATGCTAGCTACTGGGGAAAAAAATCGAACTAGTAAAACTTGAAATAATCCTCAGACAATTCTAAGTAATATTATCTTGATTTTTACATAAATCTATGAACAACATTGTTACACAGTCTTTCACTGAGGTTCTTAATCACACACGTGAATGTTCCATAACTGAAAATTATTCACACACACGTGTGTGTGTGTATGTTATAATACGTTAAAAATGCAAACAACCTAATACTAATGATAATCTTTTAATACTCTTTAGACTTGTAACTAAATTGGTTTCAAAAGTTTAAATTGTTTAATTCTACTTTATTGATATAGCTATATGTATGTGCAAATTATGTAGTGTATGTTCATGGTTGCCTAATAACAAGTAGACATAAAAAATATGCAAATTTAAAAATTATCAATTAGACATACAATAAACACAATACATTAATTTTTTTACTAATAAAACTAAACAATTATAGAAAAAAATATAAATAACAATGATAACTTCAATAAATGATCTATAAACATTATTAATTAATATTTTTTTTTAAAACTCATTTTACTATTAAATGGGGGGGGGGGGGAATAGCATGTAATATTGATGAAAAAAAAACAATATGCTTTAACATTAAAAATTGCCATAATAATTATATTGGAGACTAAGGCAAAAGGAAAATCTATATATAATGAAGTGTATTACAGTGAAGAAGACTGTTTTGAACAACTAATTAATAGAATGAATACTTTTTTTTTATTATTAAGATTTATACAACTAATACAAAAAACATAAATTCTAGAATAGCAGACACCTTTCCCATGTAAAATAAAGTTATCAATTTAGTTCCCTTATACTCTTTTTATATCAAGTGATAAAAATGTTGTACAGTACATATTTTAGATATGTATTCTCTAAAATGCATAAGCTTTAATAATTCTTGCTATTTGTCATAAAAGTGGAATTTGAAAGTAAATTAATATAAAAAATATATATGCAAAAATTAGCAACAAATGTATATATATTTTTGTTTAAAACTATTTTCCTAGATGTATAAAAAGTAGAAGTTAAATCTGAATAATATTGATTTAAAAAAAAAATGTAAAATAAAAAAACCTTGCAAAATGGTGGAAACATAAAACCTAGTTATCAATTTGATTTGTTTACTTCTTTCTACTTTTTTTTTTTATTAACAAAAAATTTAGTGTCCGGTAGCTACATTTGGTAATTACAATAGTTTCATATAGACGTTCAAAGCTTTGCAACCAATCTGTGTAGCATTATCATAATATTTAGTACAGTAGTCTGAGATGTCATCTCATCGTCACATATGGTAATCTGCGCCTATGTGTCTACAAAGAGAAGCTCTGGCACAAGGAGGCGATCTCTGTTATTCATGCTTATTAGTATTTTTTTAAAAGTTCTCTAAGGATCATTATGTCCTTGTCTGAAGATATGTTGGCACCTGATGATTAATATGGCATGTAGTAGGCATGATCCTAGCCTGATAGTTGCATAGTTTCCTTCTTTAATTGCTCGATCGATTGACAGGACATTGCCACAGCCAGAGGAAATGCTTGCGATAATTTTGTTTCTAGTGTAACTCGAATATGAGCAAGCATAGAAGATGTGCTCCAGTGTTTCTTCATGCATATTACAATATGGGGGGGCTTATTTGATGAAATCCTCTTTGCAACACCAAAAATGGACTGATAGGCAAGGAAGACAAGTTAAACTTGATTGTAAAATCAATCAGCTTTGGTCCTATCTACCAGTATCTTGAGTTTCTGAGCATTTGTTTCACTGACAGCCTTAATCGGGTAGATATTGGGTTTTGATTTGGGAAAAGGAGTTTGTATGCTACCCAGTATGTTTGCTTAGCTTTCTCTATTTGCTCAGTAACTGAAAATAGTCCCCAGTTAATCTTGTAGCTCTTTGACCCAATTTACTGGGTATGGGTGGTGGTATATCTGTGGGCTCCACAGAGTCTTCACTCTGATCCTGTTCTCTTTTATTGTGGATTTTTCTGAGCATTGAAAGTGCTCTTTGAACAAAAAACACCTTGATGGCATGGAGACCAACCCATTCAGATCATGTGGTCTCTGCACTTTGGCCAGACTGATAGATACAGTTTTTCTCTTCCACATCATCTTGGTGCAGGCTGAATTTATAGCATCCTGAAATCCCTTGGTTGGTTTGAAGATAGCTTATACACAAAAGCACCATCATATTTAACAATGCCACCTTTCCTGGGAGTGAGAAGGAGATCATTGAGAGGGAGTTTGCTACCTTCTTGGTTTTGTCCAAAAGATCCTGCTGGATGTCCCTTCTCATCGCTGTTTTGGAGAGGACCATCAGGAACCCAAAAAACTGTGGATTTTCCATATCTTGATGGTACTGTACCACTCCTACTGATTTTCCAGCCCACAGATTTGTCTGGGTTGATGGCCAGATTGAATTTTTCCAGCATATCTGTCCAGCAGTTGGTATAGCCTTGGCAGATATTTCTCAGAAGAGAGGAAGATGGTAACATCATCCACATATGAAATGTGGTGGAGTTTCTCCCTTAGTGCCGGCACAAAGACTCCTGGTAGTTCTTTTTCCACATCTAGTAGAGGATTCAGGTAGGTAATGAAACAGAGGGTGCTTAGTGGGGACCCCTGGGGGATTGATAGATGCGGTCTGAAACCAGGGATCAGGGAGCCATCAAGTGATGTGTGAATTGATCTGTTTAGCAACAAGTTAGCAATGATTTTAACATAGACAATAGGTACTCCATAGTCTCTTAGCAAGGATAGCAGTTTTGCTGGCATCATGGAGTCAAAGGCAGCTGCAAAGTCTATCTGAACAGCAACAGACCCTGATTTTCTATGTGATCTTACATGCTCCACCAGCAGCATGAAGCGATGCACCGCCTCAATGGTGGATGAGCCTTTGCGAGCAAACTGGTGTACAGAGATCCTTGTAAGTAATTGCTGCTGGATCCTATCCTTAACCAATGATTCAAATGACTTGATGATTAGTGAGGACATTGTAATAGGTCTAATGTTAGATAAGCTGGATGGATTTGTGGATTTTTTCATGTACGGTATGAGAGCAATTGGATACAGGTCGGGAACACTTTGAAAGTCCCTGGCCAGCATATCAACCACTCTCCGGAGGTACTATCAGAGCTGTGAAATGGCTAAGGTGCAGCAGTACAAAATGGGGAATGCCATATAGGTCAGGATGCACGTGTTCAGGATAGGATTGAAGCTTCTGGATGATTTGTTCCTCTGTTATATTGTGTTCACCAACTTCTTGTTTATCATCCCAGATGTCATTGATGTCAAACTTTTGACTTTGGAGTTTTCTCTTGAAGAGCTCATGGATCTTATCTAGCATTGCAGCCCCAGAGTAGTTATGGTTGTCTATGTTGATTAATGATAGGTAGGTCTTTTTGTAGCACCAATAGCCCATCTCAGGTAGCTCCGCGTCCAATTCTGTTGTACTTCTTTCCACTTCTAATTGCAAAAATGTGCAATTTGTAAAAGTGTTTTCCTAGGTTGCCTATACTATAATAATTTTAGCTATGTATCATAAAAGCAAAATTTGAAAGCAAATTAATATTAAAGTCAAAAAATAACATTTTCAAAATAAAAATCCAGTAAAAAAAAAAAATTCAAACTTGAGTTTGTAGAAATCTAAAACTGAATATTTAATTTGTTTAACTCTGACTCTAGTGATAAAAATATTATACAATTAGTGCTTTTCTTTATAACTATTATTCTAATTTTAAACAGAAGATAATAAACCCCTTTACACATTCTCTGTACTGTTATATTAAATCAAAATTGTTTTTGTTGAATGTGAGGAAACTCTCAACCCAAGGCACAAAGCCTCTATCTTGTGCCTAGGACTGACAGTGTTCCTAACATTCAACAAAAACGTTGATTTAATATAACAGTACAGTGCATGTGTAAAGGGGTTTATTACTGTCTGTTTAAAATAAGTATTACCCTAAGTACTTATACTGTAATAATTTAATTTAAAAAAATAGTAAAGTTGAACAAACTGCACAATGTTATGTAATGTTTTACTGAAAGCTAAAACATAAAAAAATTGTATGCACATGGTTGCTATAGTAATGTTTGCTGCAACACTTTTATTCAGCCAATGACTTATGACATTTAGTGATACTATCCTTAATATTGGATTTTCCACAATTTTGCCAAATTCATTTTGATTTTTTTAATGTCAACATCGATCAGCTTTTAAATTTAATTTTCGTGGCACAAAAAATTGTAGAAAAGTAAGTGTCAAGCATAGAATCATTAAATCCATGAAGGCCATTGGCTGACAAAAAAAAATTACAAATGCTACTGATTGAAATAATAACTATGTGCGTAATATTTTTTTTACAGTGATTCAGTTTAGAGTAAATCATTAAATAACATTATTACATCTTGTAAAAGTTATGTAATTAAATCACATTAGGAAAGATCTAGAATATTTATCATTAAACATTGCTACAAAATTGTCAATAATTAATTTCAAGAAATCTTTTCTGTAACATAATAAAAAGCAATAATGTTATAAAAGTAATAAAATACAAAATATATCATTTTCTCAAGTATTTTTGAATGTTGGATGTAATAGAAGGTAAATCTAACACATTTCAAATAAAATTAATAAAAAATTCTGCAGCTTAATTGAAAATAGAAATAATAAAAAATGAATATCTGTGCTTTTTCTTAATAATAATCAATTTAAATTCAGTAAAAAAATATTTGACAATATATACAATGTTTCATTTTATATTTCATCAAATTTAAATAAATTAGTCAATAATTCTAAATATGCTACACCTAAAGGACAAAAAAAATAATACTGTTTATAAAATTATATGTAATTATAAGAAGTCGCATGTAGATAAATTGAGACATTGTATAGAAAACCAGTTAGATTACAATCATATGAAAATTACAGGAAATGCATGTAAATAACATTACAATACTACCAAAAAAAAACAATAGAAAAATAGAAAAACTAAAGAAGCAATTCTGTGTAACATATTGTGACATTTTTTTTTTGTTTTTTTGTTAAATAAATTCAATTAATGATAATGATTTCAGTGCAGTAAAGCTGCAAAATGCTACCCCCCCCCCCCAAAGATAAGTAAATAGAAAAAGTTTAAATAAAAACATTACAATTTATGAATCTAATAAATTTTGCGATAGGTAGTAGCCATTTTTCTGCCTCACAGCATCCTATTTTGTGTAATAAATATTTTATAAGACTAAAGTTTTATCAAATTTTAAAAATATCAAATATCTTTCTTAAGCGATTAAATAAATTGATTTAGTAATGCTAGAAAAATGAACAGTACAACATTCTTGTATTACAGTAGAAAATTGAAGAGTTTAATTGGAAATTTGAAATGAGTAATAGCAAATAAGAGTGGCTATAAATTCCGAAATTGATATAAATTTAAAAACATTAAAACAACTAGAAAGGATATAGTTTGATAATAACAAGAGTGCTACTACATTTCCATGGGGGGGATATCGTCCAGAGCATGTTTAATTGCTTATAAAAATTTAATATTTAGCTACCTTTTTTTTAAAAAAAAAAAAAAAATGATGCCATAGGTTTTTTATTATTTTTATTTTTTTGAATGAAAATGAAATGAGTAAACACACACAGTAAATATAGGTAAATGTGTTCCCCATTATTTTTTAAAACTTTATATTTTAATCTGAATTTTTGTATGTATATTATACACATAAAAACATGTGTTATATAAAAATACATGCATGTAAAAAAGTATTGTACACTTGCAGTTAGGTAACGAATATATATCTTATTATAATCAAAGCCTATCAACAAATGTAAGTTATTATGTACATGTATGCAAGGAGAGCTCATAACTGAATAAAGCAGATATCACAATTCTACTATAATCAAAAGTTTTTCTGTAAAATATTAAGTTCTTATTATTTATTTATATTGTCATCATAATATTTATGCACATATGGGTATAGTTGTATTTTTATATTGGACTATTTCCATCATCTAATATGTCTATTGAATGTCTTTAGAAAAATTTAACTTTATTTACTTACTCCAAATACATTCAACTGTTAGTAATAGCACATCAAACAGTGTTGTTGGCCTGACCAGTGACAGTACTAGCATGAGTTTTGAACCTGGGTCTTTAGATTTCTGAGTATTGAATTTTAAGGTAATGCTCTAACCAACTAGCCATCCTGACAAAGGCAACAGTCTGGCTCAGTTGGTTAGAGCGTTACCTTAAAATTCAATACTCAAAAATCTAAGGACCCAGGTTTGAATACCTGAAGAAGAGAGGAGAATAATAATGTTGTACATATACTAATCTGTTTGATGTGCTATTACTAACAGTTGAATGTATTTGGAATATTTAAATAAAGTTAAATTTTTCTAAAGACATTCAATATAAAGTTAAATTTTTCTAAAGACATTCAATACACATATTAGATGATGGAAATAGTCCAATATGAAAATACAACTAGAACGCCATCATCACAAATCTTCGGGAAAACACATATGGATATAATTGCAAAAAAATATCTTTTTTTAATACTCATGTCATGCCAAATATAATTCATTCTTAACAATGATTCCGGATTCTTGCTGTTCATTGAATTTTCTAAGACATAAATTTGACATTACACAACAATAATAACTATGAAAGGAGATTGAAAAATCTATCATTCATTTATAAATATTTCCATCTCTTTATCCAGAATCAAGATAGATTCAATAGCTGAACTGTTAGTTAAGGTAAAACATGTGAAGCAATTTCCTTTACATCTAGCTACATGGAAAAAAAAATCTTTATATTGATTATTTTGCATTTTCACAAATTTATTAAAATTTATTATATAGCTCCAAATATTGAGATATTAGTATAAATTATAGTGAAGTGCTTTTAATTATTAGAGGATTATTTATCCTATTTTTTTAATTATTTCAACCTGCTTTCAGAAAGTCAACTAGACTACTATTTGTGTAGTATAATTTCCATTACACCATTCTAGTGCAAGGTAGAGATTGGTTTCTATCCACTTTTAACACCTTGTGGAAGGGTGTAATCATAAACATTTAGTGCTGATTCGGTATGAAATGTGCATCTTGGGGGTCATACATCTTTTTCATATCTTTGGCTATATATTTATGATTACACTTCTCAACAGGGTGTTAAAAGCTGATAGAAATCAGTCCCTACCTTGCGTGAGAATGATGAAGTGAAAATTACATTACAAAAATATTATTCATTAAGTGAACAATCTCTGGTCTAATGAATCACTAATAAAAATTATTAATATACATAAAAATACATTTAATTATGTTTAAAGTTTTTTAATATACAATTAAAATACTATATAAAAACTATTGGATATAAGATCATCATACTTCCGTAAATTTTAGATTGAACATGTGGAATATATGTGTATATATATATATATAGTTTTTCTCATGTGTCATAGCATCAGCTGGGAAGCGAAACCGCTAACCCGGGACAATTGCTTGTAACGCAGCTGTTGCTGACCTCTCGACCACCAATGCTTGACATTTTTTTAAAAAAACATCTTAATTTCCTAAAATATTTTTACTGCTGAAGATATATGAAATGTTTTGATTATTTTTAAAATATTCATCTTTAGCCTGCAAAAACGAATAGTAAAACGCAACATACACTGGCGAAACAAAAATAGGGGAGTAGATGTATAGTTTGTTTTAAAGTTTTGAATTTTTATTCTTTTCACCCAATTTAAATCAAAATTTAGATATCTCATATGGTGAAATCATTGAAGATTACATTACTATTATTACTATTTATTTACTTTCTTAATCTCCTTTCATACATATCTTTTTATAGATTGAAGATAAATATTTAAAATAGTTGCAAATCGTTTCATTAATAAAAATACAGTAAATCAAAGCATGTTTCTTGGAATACATTGAAAATACATTTCATTAGTTCACTAATATACAATACTTAAAACTATTTACATATCCATTTAATATAATAAATATTTTGTTATTTACTATAATATATATTCAGTAAAAAAAAAATCAAGATTTAAAAGTGTCAATAAATATTAGCCTACATTACAGAAACTATATTTTACTTATAATAATGTTTACATCTTTAATCTATTAATAATATGTAGTACATATAAAACTTTATATAAAAAAAACATATAAAAAACCTCATAAAGTACTAGTTAGCATATTTGTCTACTATACCCATAACCTGGAGTTTGAATTTGGATACAACTTGGGAGTTTTTCCCCCAGATTTCAAGCAAGTTTAGAATTTTTCTTTAAGATAGCTAGTATTCAGTCAAACCTAAAAGATAGTTACTGAGGTAACATGCTATTCTTAACTAAAACCAATTATTTACTAGAAAGTAGTGTTTCTTTCCATGCTGGGGAAGTCACTGTCATGTGGTAAATCCAGGTAAGTTTGTTCGACTTTTTAATTTTTTTTACATAAATAATTAACTAAATGCCAAAAAGAAAATGTTTTTTCTCCAAACAAATTTTCACTATCCCTATTTTAAAACATGTCAATTAATTTACAGCAGTACAATATACTGCAAAGAGAAATCATTATTTACTTGATTAAGGATCATCCAAAATAATAACCTGTTAGTCTCGTTTTGGTATAGAATTCTCTTTCTGACATCTATGCTGCTAACACCATATGCAGAATGTACTGCATACATCCAGTTTATATTTCACATTTCTTATAGAAGTTCATATCCAAAAAATATGACTGCTGGCATCCAAAAATTTGATATCACAAACAAAATTCTATGCAAAGATTAATAATCAGCTCTTAAAAATAAATGTGCATTACATAAGCATACCAACTATCCCATTTCCGTTCATCAATCTTTTGTATAGCATTGATTATATTTTTGTTCTGCATTAGTTGATTTGCATGACTACCATTTCACATTCTGCTTTACAATTTAGTAGCAGTAATATTTATGATTACATTATAAAAACTGTCTTAGAAGTTTCTAATAAAAAAAATTCAACAAGATTATGATTTTTTCTTCTATAACTCAAAGAAGATTTTAAAACTTCAGAAATTATTTGACTACTCAAATACATTTATCATTTCAGTTTCTTACTAAATTACTATAATATTAGATCTCATCATATACATATTGACTGAATCCTTTTAAACAAAAATATGTACTATGGCAAAAGTAATATGTCACTTTAATAACTTCAAATTATAGATCTATCAATTTTTCATCTGTTATATGTAAGATTTCTATTAAAATCATTACAATTCATCTAAAGAGAATTTTGGTCTAAAACCAACCGAGAGAGCAATAGTAAGAGAAGTTACATAAAGAATCAATAACTATGAACATTGACTTTGTAGATTATGAAAAGGTATATAACTTTATGTGCACTTCTGCAGGACACAGCTCCAGTATAGATTCAAATTCCGAAGAATATTTATCAAAAAGGTAAAATTAATATTGATAACACTATTTGACAAGATGACTCTATCTTTTCAAGACTTTTAAAACAGCTTCAGAAAAGTATTTTGTAATCAAAAGAGAAAGCTAGAGGATATTAATAGATTTAAGAGACATTTAAATTTTGCAGCTGATGTGGTTGCTTTCACAGATTAATGCTTCATATCTTTAGAAAGATGAGGGTAAAAAAGTACAACGAAAGATAAATGCTAAAAAAAGCTAAAGAGAAAGTAAAGATTGGCAGTAATGAATTAGAAGTTAATTACAAATATCTTGATCAGATTATTAATACAGATAAAAATATAATGGACAAAATTGATCATAAATTAAATATGAGTAGTAGCTAAAAATAATTTAATGTTAAAATAAAGTATATGCTTAAAAAGAAAAATTTTGGTGAATATATTTTGCTAATCCTTATTGTGGTTATGAAATTTTGCTGCTTACTAGAACAGCAATTTAAATATGGCAGAGCATAGAAGGGATCAAAAGTGAAATACTTTTGTGATTCTTTTATTCATATGATTAAAGTTTATGCCTTCTGGTATCCATTGATTACTCAAGCTTGCTGTGTGTGGCAATATATATATAGTGAGTTTTACCTGTTTAATAACAGTTACAAGCAAGCATAAGAAATGATGATCATGTGATGTTTATTGACTTAAAACCAATCCTGCTTAATAGGATAGTGGTGGCTATGGTTATTAAAAAATCAAAGACACCAAAATGTATGGGTACTGAACTGAGTTCAGACCTATATGACTATATAAGCTGATGAGCTTGGATTAAAAATATTAAGGTGTTTTCAATTTAAGACTCATAGTTTTGTAGTTAAGTGGAGATAAAAGGTGGCTGCTAGAGAGTTGCATTAGATCCTAAGATCTAGTGCAGTGCTCTCAGATCCAAGGCACCTCACTGACGAAGGCCACAAGCCAGAAACTAGTCTGGGGATATTGGATGAGTAGGCACTAGATGGAGATTTTATGCACAAGCCTTCTGGCATCCATTGATTACTCTAGCTTGCTGTGTGTAGCAATACTTATAGTGAGTTTTGCCTATTATATATAAACCGGTGGAAGAACCATTTGTCCACTAGTTATTTAAAGATCTTTTTTTTTCTTTATACATTACTAAGATTTGAAATACCAGGCGCTCTTATACTGGAGCCTAATTGTAAATATAGAGGATTTGAACTCACTTTCAAGCATGGGATTTGGGAATTCTATCATCAGATTTTCAATGGTATAGATGGCTGAAGAGTTGGAGGCTGGATTGTTTGAAGCTTGTTCATTAAAGTGTAAGGATTTGCTATCTTAATATAAACTGAGCACTGATTATAAATATGTATGGGAGATGGTAGTCTGGACCAACTAATGAGTGCTGATTTAGCACAAAGTACTTATATTAGTGATTATTTTTTCTGAATGTGTGTGGTCATGTGTACCACTAGTATGAGATAGTGTGGATAGTGAAGGGGCTTGAAAGTCTGAGTTCAAATCCCCTATATAATATTGCTGTCTAAGTAATATTGAGAACTGAATGTAATTAAAAAATTCTGGTTATTAGTTATATATATATAAAGTGATGAAACTGGGTACAATTCATTAATTCTACACTCCAGTCTAATAATTTAAGACTCCAACAAATCATGTATGTGTACGTATAAATCTAATTAAAATCTGAAAAAATTTCTAACTGGATTCGAATCTTAGGGTTGTTGTTATGGTAAATGGATGCGATGAAGTTTGGTGTACACCAATGTAAAAGATTATAAAAATATAATGCAAAATAATACACACTGGTTTTTTATGAATGCCATTTTAGAAACTAAATACATTCATTTCAATAAAAATGACATTAATTTCGAATAATATCTAATATCACAGCATACAATACCAAACTAAAACAATTATCTAATCTAGCTAACTGATGGCTGCTGCATTAGAATTAAAATAAAAGACAGTTTTTCTTTAAAGAAAAATCAGTTATTACCCTGGATTACATCAAAAGGAAGTACAATAATTTTGATAAATTAATTGATTAATTATCCAGTTCTATCAGCTACATTTTAAAGTTTCATTTTTAATAGTTATATAAATTAAAGAACAATTTCATTATGTAACATTAAAAACATTATAGAAAAAAAATCTCCAGAGCAATTAATTTCATTAATAATTAAAAAAAAAAAAAAAGGATGAAGCAATAAATCTGAACTTCCTATGTTTTAAAATAAAAAAACATGTAATAATTTCAAATAATATAACTTAAAATAGTATGCAAATGACCGAATAAAGAAAGCTTTCATTTTTAAAGCTATATTTAATAGGTAATCTATTAGCTCCATAATGGCATTGGGTGCCCGGGTAATATATTCAGGGCTAATGGAAATTCTTTTCAAGATTGAGAAATTTTTTCTCAGGCTAACTGGTCCACCGCGAATCCAACTACGCATCCAACATTGATTGAAAATAGATATCTAATTACGCTTACGGATCAAATTTAAATTACAAATACAAAGGGAAAAAAAATCAATATTTTTTTTTTCTCAAAAGGTTTATTAGTCTTTGAATTTACATGTTTACATATAGTGATAAATTCAATTTATCTACAATTCACAATGCATATTTTGATTGAATGTGATTTTACAGCATAGAACTTCATTATCTAGGTATGAATTTGTAAACGGACATGTTCACATGATATGATATACAATGCTTTACTTATGATATTAGTTAGCACACAATGTTACAACCAAATGACAAATAATAATAGTCATTTTCATCAGTCACCTAAATCCGTGCAATGTTTGACTGTTGACCATAGAACCATGTCACCATACACTTAAGAACCCAAAAAGTGAGCTATTTCTAGCTCAAATCTGAATCCCAATGGCCAAATTTCTCAAAGACAAGCAAATCCAAACAGTAAGTCTGTAAAAAAAACTCTGTCCATGTTCCGTGGCTGGCGCTAGTGAAATGCCTAATGTCCAGAACCTTCTCTGAGATGCAGTAGCCCACCTAGTCCTCTCAGGGTAAATTGTATGCTGTAGCATTCTTTCCATAAATACCCTGTCCCTAATTAAAATTATTATTAGATAACTCCGCTGCTACACACAAGTCATAACTATACTTCAAATGTGTTCCACCCCCATCTATCTTTATATTTATCATCAATCACTAGATATCGATCCGGGTCAAATTAAGCACTGAACTTGATCAATAATTAATGATAAAGACTCAAATTTTCATCTTTCATCAAGTCTGGTGAATACTATCTTTTCCTTTATTGTTGCTTTGTAAGAGGTTACTGGAGAGGCTTTTGCCACATAGTGGGCTATTCATTTTAAAATGGGGTTGTTTTACCTTTTATTTTTATCTATAAGTGCTAATATTTAAAAATACTAGGAAAAAAATATGTTGTTTCCTAATATCACTTTAGTTACACACACATACACAAGGAAGACTAAAAGCCATTAAAGTATTTATATTTTTAAAATTGAGATGCCAAAATAAATTGCATCGAGATAAAATGCAATGATGATGATCACATGATTTCAGTAACTTTTGTCTAATTCCTTTGGGTAGAAAAATTTAATATATATGCAATAAAATATTTTAGTAAATGTAAACAACGAGAAAGTTTTAGAAATGTATTCCCAATAATAAATAAAATGAAGCTCAAAACTGTTCATAACTTGTACTAATTAAAACAAATACAAAAAAATGAAGATCCTACAATTTGTTTATTTAGTGAAATTCAAAATCACTATTTATGTAACTAATTTATTTTTATTTTTAAATTATCTGTTGGAAATTCATAGATCAGGTACTCATGGGAATATTAAAAACAGTTCACAGTATTATTAGTTCAATACGATTAGAGAAACATTTCATATGAATCCATCATTAAAAAATATCATATGAATCCATCATTAAAAAATATGATAACGGTATAGATAACGAACCCGCTGTTTCAATAGAATATGTATACATATTTCCAGACACTTTTAATAATAAAAAATTAGAAAAGAACATATATATATATACAAGCTAAAAAAAAAAAAAGCAGTTTCCAATAATACAAAAGCAGGAGACACTAAACAACTATATCGAACCTGGAATCCATTGAAATAATCAGGTGGATCTCTTTTACAGGCAGATATTAATAAATCAGCAAATGGAAATTTACACTTGAATATGTGTGCATATTTCTTATGATCCTAATTCAGAAATCAGGCTAAGCAATAATAATTACATCTAAAACATTGCCATTTTCACTGCTTCACTTACTACACTATCGAAGATCTATCTCCAAACGATTATGTATAAGCCAAAAAAGTTAAGTTCAAAATCTGATCAGACTTCCCTCAAAAACATTTATTAATTTTGGCAGCTGTTTAATTTTATTTATAAATCTCAAGAAAGATTTTTAATAAACATCTAGATGAAATAAAAACGTTAAAACTTAAAAAAAAACTACACACACACAACAACAACAACACATTTCTATGCACCTGAATCAATGCTTTTTTAAATTTTTGATTGCATTATTCTAACAGTTTTGACTGATCCACGGTCTTCATCAGAACTAAAAAATAATTTGAATCCAAATATTTAAATTTATTATTAAGTTTTATCATACATTTCTTGATATTTAAAATATTAACAAATTATTAATTTAATCATTTAAATATATATTTATAACCTCTCTATACATATATTATAATAAATAAATATATACATTATAATGAATTGTTATATAAGCATGTAAAAAGTAAAAATTATGGTGATTTAATGTCTCCTTCAGTTTTCTTTGATCAGGAAAAAACATGTAAATATAAATTTAAATTTGATTTTGAAAATGTGAAAATTCTTCATGAAGAGAGAAACCATAATAAAAGAAAAATTAAAGAGGCAATTTTTATAAATAGGAATAAAATGCATTTAATAAATAGACAAACTGCTAACATTAAAATATGAGATTCGTGGAATTTGAATTGATGACGTTTGCTTCCATTTTTTAATTTAATAGCAGTTGAAGCAGGTTTAAGAAATTAACAGAAAGTACTTCTGCGTTTTTAAGGATTGTTTATAATAGTTTGTTACAGTTAAATTTATTATTTTTATTATAATTACAACTTTGTTTTAATTAACAGACATTTTATTTATAAACGTAGACATATATGTAGAAACACACATACATATATATGTATGCTCGCACAGTTTTCAGAAAGGAGTTTACTATTAAAGTAAAAAAAAAAAAACCTTCAATATCTCTTTGAGACCTTAATGGAACAGAACTGAGCAAATTCTTACTTCCATTTCACATGATCTTGTTATTACAGTTGTTATTATCGTGTGATTATTCAAATGATAAATGAGCATGGATGGCCTACTCAATAATACACATTGGCCATCATAATGAGTTTACTGGCATTTTTACCTTTGAATATAGGTTCAATAAAGATCATAGTCTTTCTTTTCAGTTATCTAACAATTTTTAACTGAAATATCAATTGTGTGTTGTTGTTTTTTGAAAAATATATAAATGTGTGCTTGAATGATATTTTTTTGTTTATATATTCTTAATAGATTTAACGCAAGAAGTGATCATCAATTCGTAATATGTAAGATATGTTTCAAGGCAAAACTAAAACTAAAAATTATTAAAAAGGGCAATATTAACAGCTGATATTCTTAACCTCTAGAAACATTCAATAAATTTAAATTAGAATTTGCCAATTGTTTTAAAATATTAACAAATTTTGAACATAGTTCATCAGACTGATTGAAACCAATAAGAAGATAACTAATACTTTATTAAAATTTGTGATAAGGGTAGTTAATACAAAAACACAATAATTCAGTTAATTTTCAATTGTGACAATACAATGTCTGAAGAAAAGAAGAAGAAAAAATTTTAAGTGATCTACTAAAAAGAATTAAATATCTAAAGGTTTATAAAATAATATGAAAAAGAGTTAATACTGATATAAAAAATATATATAAATGTGAAACGGCAAGGAATACTATAGAAGAGAATAAAAGTTTCAAAAATGTAAAACAACATCTTGGGATTGGAAGGAAAACTCTTTTGATTATAAGAAGAAAAGATAGAATCAGGATTAAGAAGTATGATATAAAATATATGGAAGAGTTCTATAAAGAATTATATAGTAATAAAAAATAAGAAAACTAAGTATCCTCTACAATTATTATATCTCCTGAATTGTTAAATACTTTAAATGAAGAGGAGGTATTGAATCTATGAAGAAAGGAAAAAATAAGGAAATGATGGAATTATTATTAATATTTTAAAAAAAGCAGATGAATAATTAGAAAATTGTTGTTAAATTGTATACCAAATGTCTAAATGATAAAGTTGTACCAGATCATAAGCAGAATGTAGTATAACATCTACCTTTTTTTGGTTCTATACAGAATCCATACCAAGATAATTACAATATGTCTCCAATAAATTTTGGATTCAAACCAATTAAAAGAACAAATGGAATCACATCCAAGTATTGAAAGAAGTTATAAAAAATACCAAAGAATATGAGCTGCTATTATGCTTTGGATTTATAGATTATGAAAAGGCATTTGATTCTACAAGCATTCCACAAAGATTAAAACTTTGGATCATAAAGATATAGATCTGGGTTACTATCATATTTTGAAAAATATTTATCCAAATGCAACAATAATAATTAACATTGAAAAGAGTGCACAACAGAGTTTAATCTATATCTCTAAAACTTTTTGTTTTACAAGAAATATTTTGTGCAGATGACATTGTTTTTGCAAATGTAACTTCAGAGCTTCAAGAACCATTGCAAGAGTTATCAAATGAAAGTAAAAAGTTTAAGAATTATCAGATGAAATTAAAAAACAAAATTAAAGGTAAAAATTAAAAAGACTAAAGAAAGTTCAATGAATTTTCTCGAAACAAAAAAATAAAAGATTTATAATTATGTATTAGAAAAGTTAACAACTACAACTATATTGGTCAAGTTATTAATGCAGATGGAAACATAATGAATGAAATCAGTCATAGAATTAACTTTGGATGGAGTGATTTCAACAAAAATAACTTAGTATTGGATGTATGCCTTATTTGAAAAGTTTTTTTTTAATATATGTGTTTTTACTTATGGATCTAAGATTTGGACCCTTAAGAACAGTACAGATATTTCAGATCATTCAATAAAGTATAAAATAATGTGTGTTGAAATAACAAAAAGAAATCAAAATAAGTAGGTCAGAGAATAATAAAGTATGAGTGATATTACTGAAACAATTATGAGAGTGAAATGGAGTTGGGTTAAGTATATTGCTAGAAGATATGATAATAGATTGAATGGTTGAAGTTTTAAATTGGATCTCAAGAGATTGTAAAAAATTTAGAAAGAGAAGCTATGGATCAGAAAAACATTTAACGTGAAGAGACCATCTTGCAGTAGATCGATAATGGTTGAAAACGATGATGATATTGACAAGCATATAATTGTGTGAGTATAGCTAACAAATAAAACTTAAAATTGTAATTCCACTTTAATGCCCTTATATTCTTCCAAAATAAATAAAAATGTTAAGCATTTGCATATACCCACAAACACACACCCATACATATATTTATTTATATCTTATCAATTGAATATTCTAATCCACTTACTATGTATATCCAAAAACAATTACTATATAATAATTTCAAAATATTTTAATTCTAGTTACATGAATTATTTTTTGTCATACTTAAAGTAATCTTGTAAAAGTTGTTTGAATAAAATCAAAAATGTCAGCTAATTTTAAATTTAATTAAAATTTAGTTCCATCTACTGGAATTTTAATATTTAAATACAAGTATATTATATATATGCTTTTAAACTAGATGTAATTAGAGGGGATTTGAACCCAGACTTTCAAGCTCACTTTAGTCATCCATTCCATCTTATACAACCAACACATATGACCATATACATGTGAAAAAGATAAATGATCTCCAACCTACATATTTTGCACTGAACTAGCACTCATTAGTTAGTCCAGATTATCATCTCCTACACACGTATATAATCAGTGTTCAGTTTATATTAAGATAGAAAATCTTTAAACTTTAATGGACAGACTTCTATCTCCTCCATTCTCCAACTCTTCAACCATCCATATCATTGAAAATCTGATGATGACATGTTCAAAACCCTATTGTTGTCATAACCATATTGTAATCCCTCTTCTATGTATGTATATGAGAGGTCAGAGTGGCTTATGGTCAACATGAGTATGACAACAAAATTGGCAAACAAAGGCTTTGAACATACCTTTATCAGATTTTCGATGATATGGATGGCTGAAGAGTTGGAGAATGAAGAAGATTGAAGCATGTCCATTAAGGTTTGAAGATTTTCTATCTTAATAAAAACCAAGCACTGATTATGTATATGTGAGGGAGATGAGATAATCTGGACTAACTGGTAAGTGCTGGTTCGGCATGAAATATGAATATTGGAGATCATTCATTTTTTTCGTATGTGGTCCTGTGTGTCAGTTGTATAAGGAGTGGATGACCGAATGGAGTCTAAAAGTCTGGGTTCAAATTCTTCTAACTACTGGAATTTTGTATAAACCAATACACATACAATTAAGTGTATGTACATAATCATACATCTGTGTTGTTTATACATGAATGTGCAGTGTATAAACCAATACACATACAATTAAGTATATAAACATATTCATATATCTGTGTTGTTTATACATGCATGTACATGTTTATTATATTAATGGAGATTTTTTTGTTTGTTTGTTTTTTAAATGGTTAAATTTATTTATCATATATTAATATTTTTAAGTAATGTATGTAAAATTCTTAATATTACATTTTATTATTTGCATTAAAATTATTTTTTAACTCTAATGAAGACTATGTATCAGTTAAAACTGTTTGCAAAATAAAAACAAAGATTATAAAAAGCATTGGATTCATGTGGCTAAGTGGTTTTATTTTGTTATGAGATTTTAATATTTTTAAATGATACAAAAATATCATATATAAATATGAATGATTTTGTAAAATTAAGTGAATGAATAATAATGATGATAATGTTCAAATTGGTAGTATAGCATAATAAAACTGCCGAGTTATTTTTATATATTGACTTTTAAGGAATGCCAATACAATTAATATTGTATTACACTCGCTGCATATATATATATATTTAAATATGAAATGAAATTTTGGACTTAATATAGGTTAAAGAGGCTCAAAAGTTAGTCTAAAAAGTCTTATGTAAAACATAACAAAAACATATAGATGAATTTAATAATCAAAAAGTTAACAACCCCCCATCTCCACCCCATTTTAGCATTTGGTTTGAGAAAAAAAGGCAAAAAGTTTTGCTTTCATACCTTTTAATTTTTGGTTATTTTCCTTCAAATCTGAAAGCATAGCAGAGAAACTTGTGATTATATATAAAACTAATATAATTTAAATTTTTCTTAAATATTTAACAATATGAATCTTTTTATTTGAATATATTTTAGAAGTTTAAATAAAGTTTAAATTTTTCTAAAAACATTTAACAATTAAAACTTGGTTATGGAAACAATCCAACACATAATCACAAGAAAAATGCCACTAGCACAAATTTTAAAATAAACAACATAGGAAGTAGATTATTTTCTTCATCATTACAAAAGATATTTTAAAATTAAGTTTCCAAATAACTGTTTATAAAGATTTGGCAACATTTTTAAGAATGTTTTTATTTTTATATGTTAAAAACAGCTTGGTTATTTTTTATTACTACTGGGTTTCCCCCAAAATAAAACTGGATCTAATATTAATTTTTGTTCCAAAACAATGCTTAGAGTTTATTTCCAGGGAATGTCTTAATTTTTCCCATGTACAAAAATCTATATTTATTCAATATTACTACCATAATTTCAACGGTATGTAAATAATTTTTACTACTGCTTGAATATGTAACCTTTAGAATTATAAACATATCACAGAACATTTTCATTTTATATGAGAATATTAAAAGTTATTTCCATGTGAGAATTCAAAAGCAGATTAGAAAGGAAGGACTGAATGAAGGTGTGATTGATAAGTGAACAGTAAAACTATTTGCAAATTTATTAAAATGATTAGTTATGAGTCTATCTATCAAATAATTCTGAGTAACATTTATTCAAATACTAAAATCTACATTTATTTATATATTCATTACTTTATGATTCAATACATCTATCATGTGTCAATGGATGAATGAAATCCATCCGTCAGACTGACAATCTTAACTAGGGCTTATATTATCAGCATCCTGAAAAATCATGCTATATATACAGCAAAGCAAACCTGGTCATCTTCAAATAGTTTATAACAGGAAATGCTTTTCTTCTTTGGGGCGAGGGGGGAATGAAAGAACGTTTTCATCTCATTTTAATGAAATTAAAAATTTATTTTAGAATTATGTCACACTTAGCATCAAATATTTATTTTACTTTAATAAAATTTCACTAAAGCTTAATTTACACTTTGATCTTTCCATGAATTTTTACAAACTTTAATGTAGCCTTAACTTTCAGTTGATCACAACAATGTCTTATCATAAGTCCTAAGACTTAGGTATTTCAAATGCTAAGTAATATTCATATTTCATTCATCTGACAACTTACAATTTCATATTTATGCCATAAATATAGCATTTTCTTTATATTTATAAGGTATTCATAATATTTTGTAACTATTGAATAAACACAATTATAACTACTCACAAACAAGTAACATATTACTAATGAATGAACATTATATTTTGAATCCCTTATTTGTTGTTTCTAAGCTTGTGCATTATGAAATGTTTTTATGGTTCCAAAACTTCCACTTCATGAAATAAATAAAAATATTATATTGTTTTACAATCATTTAATCACAATAATTAGAAACTAATTAGAAAAAGTTGTGTTTGAAGAGAACTCTTATGTAATATTTAATTTCTCCACCTTTTGTGTACGACTAGTGACAAAAATTAACAAAATAAAAAAATTGAATTATCATAATGAATTATCATTCAACTGCTAAAATCTTCCTCAATTTCTTACATTTTTTTCCAGTTACAAAAATCTATACAATTATAAAAATAAAATTTATGGATCTTAATAGTGTAAAGTTCTTGATGTAGTCTAAAATAGATATAATAAATCATATAAATGAATTCCGACAAAAACAGATCAGCAATGATAATGTTCAGTAATACTTATTCATAATATTGTATTGTCTTATTATTCAACCCATCTTCTTAAAAAAATTTAACTTCCACAATAAAAAAGAAAAGAAAAATATATAAAAGCCTAAAAGACATGGATAGTGGAAAGATTGGGGGGCAAAAACACAAACAAAACTTAATATTTAAAAAAATAAAATTGAATTTGGATATATATTTAAAGATAAAATAAATTATAGAGAAATCTTTAATCCTGCAAAGGACACAGTCAAAAAAATTGCAGCAGGGTTGTTACATCCCAGAGATATGTTCATTATTAATATGAGCTGAATGAAATGTGAAATAAACTTAAATATACCACAAATTTGCGTTTATTATACTTATAATTAAATAAATGATTTTTAATTTATTTTCAGTTATAACCAGCAGTGAAATGCGGAATAAACTTAAATATGCAGCAAATTTGCGGTTATTATACCTACACCACAGGAACCACTGGTCATTAAAATTAGGATATAATCTTCATTTTAATACTCAATATTTACCATTAACCATCAACCACCCAATTGAATACCAACCCATAAAACCATTTTAAATCTAATATCACATTTTATATCCTAATCAATTCTCTGCCACTTGTACATAATTCCTTTTGAAACTAATTTTAATCAATATTTATATGTCCTCCTTGATATCAACTCAAGAATAATTTAATTCAATTCTTTATTTAATGTAGATATCCATAGCATTAAGCCAATTATAGATTGCACAGTGAATTAATATAACATCAAGGAAAAAACAAAACAAAATAATAGAAGCAAACTAGAAAAAGAATAAAATGAATGAATAAATAAAAAAACTAGTCCACCAAGTAGGATTAAAGATATATTTTTTAAAAATATGGCTCTAGTGAATTGTTTAGAATCAAGATCAAAAAATATCTTTATTTTTCAATAAATTCTGGGTAAAAAAAGTAAAAGAGACAATTTTAATATATTAGATCTACAAATTTTAAGTTCAAATATATTGTATGCCTTCTATAATGCTCATTTTTTAAAGAGAGCAAGTTAGACATAAAAATATTATGGTAAATAATTTTATGCAAAAATTTAAGATCTCTTGTTTTTGTCTCAGCATTAACATAATATATTAATTACTATTTAGATTACTGGATTTAAAAAATTTGTCTAAAATAGCTTGAATGAGGACTCCATGTAAGTGATGCATACTCCAGGAGTATCAAAGATGTAAAAAGTTTGCGTTTTGTTAATTTTTTTAATACTTTTCCACATCTATAAATAAATAGAGCTTTGTTCGCCATGAAATCAGTGTGATGATGGAAGAAACCATTATTAGAAAATATTATTTCTAGATCTCTTTGATGATCAGTTGTTATAACTTTAGAGCCATAGATAACATAAAAAAACCCTCAAGACCAGATTTCCTAGAATAAGAGACAACAAAGCACTTATCCACATTTACATTTACTAATTATTTTAACACCATTTAAAAAATTATCTGTATCTCTTTGAAATTAAATCAGTCTTCAATAACACAGATACACTTGAAAATTTTGCAATCATCTGTAATTTCTGAGATCATCAATATAAACATACAAGAATACTGCTTTGTGGTATCCCAGTGAAGCAACAGTAGGATTAAGAAAATTTATCATTAAACATTATAAAAGAGCATTCTATCTCTAAGAAACCAATTGATTAGGCTTTTGGAAAAACCTAATCTGTAAAGCTTTCCAAGATGAATTTTATAATTAACTTTACCAAAGCTTTGGATATATCAAAATAAATAGCATCCAACCGAGATTGATCCTCAAATGAATTGGAAAAATAATCTAAAATACTTAGCAGATTTGTTTCAATAGATCTATTACGTAAAAGGCCATGTTACCCTGATGCTAAACCTTTGTTAAAATCAAAGATAATCTTATTGTATAAGCATCTTTCAAATATTCTGGCAAAAGTGTATAAAACTGAAATAGTCCTGAATTTCTAGATCCTTTTTTAAAAATAAGCACAATTTTAGCAAGTTTAAAGAATTTAGGGAAAACATCACTTGCTAAAGAGCAATTAAAAATTTGCAAAAGGGGAGTATATATTCAGCACAACCTTTATAAATATAATAAGTACTACATACCTAAATTTAAAAAAAACATATAATCACCTACTTCATCAATAGATTATGTTAAAACTAATAATTAATATAAATAAACATTATTTGAAACACAGTGGAACCCAATTGTTTATGGTTAAATGATTAAAACACATACACACACACACACACACAAATATTAAATTCATGGCTATTAGGAAATGAAATTTCTATGTAAATAATATTAATACTGACATTCAATCTACTTTTTAAAAAAAAAATAGGATTTTTACAACTAAAAATATTTATTGTTTGTATGTTGTTCATTAAAAAAAAAAAAATTGTACAAAGGTTTAGGAATATTATAAGATTTAATTATAATTTAAAAATATTTTCTTAGATTTTGGTTTTAAAAAAATTTTTCTTCATGGTTTGATTTACAAAATTCTTAATGATATTTTTATGTATTTTCAATACTTAAAAAGACAAATGATGTTAGAGCACCATAAATATGACATATTCAAATACATTCCAAAGAAATGATTGAGATTCCCCTCACCCATTTTTATTTTGATCATTAGTAATATCATTCATTTTTAAAAGCAGATATTAATCAAAATCATTTGAACTTACTTTATAACTGAATAATGATAAAAAAAAAACTTTATTTTTAGATATTTTAAAAAATATTATCACTGCATTAAAAAAGCATTGATAAGTAAATGTTAAAACCCATTTTAAAGAAAACAAACCACTTTTCTTTTTATATGTTTGAAATTTGCATAGTGTTAAAATAAATTTGTACTATTTCACATAACATTCTATAGCTTTTTGCATAACCTGAATTATGCAAAAGTTGAAAAAAAAAAAAATCTTTATTGCTGTGACATATTAAAGTGTACCTTAGGCTGACTGGTCATATTTAGAAGAAAAAATTTCTTAAAAACATACTAAATAGAAAAAATTTCTTGAAAACATACTAAATAAAAATATCATATACCCCTTAAATGAACACTTTACAATGTAATGTATAATGTAAAATAGAGTTTATTCCTTCTTGCTTACAGTTTCATCTGCCCAGCAGTCATCATCAGAGCTACAATATTCAATATATATTAACATATTGATGCAATACTTATATATGCTTCATGTCTGTATTTTTAAAAGTAAAGATTTTCAACAATTTTAATAAATATAAACTATATATAATTTATATGCACAGGTAAATGTATATAGTATGATTAATTATAAGTTGATTTTAAAAGTAATTTAAAGCAAGATATTTCTTTTATTAACATTTGTAAAGGTATTTTATAATTATAAAGTGGAAATGGAATTATCTTAGAAAATATAATTAAAATTCTTATAAACAGATCAATTAATTTATGAGATAAGTATTTGATGTAATCTAGTCTGGTAATCCCTTTCAAAGATAAAATTTTAAATGTCATGATTGGACAAATAAGCAGCAGACCAAAATAAAGTTTAAGAGTTATCTACAAATGGACTGTTAATGAAGATAATGAATCGGATTTTTCCGGTAAGCCAACTCCAGGAACTATAAATAGGGGTTATAAATCATTGTGCTGGATTTACTTTGATTGATTACTGCTGAAGTATTATTGATGATTTACTTTGACTAATTTTATTGCATTGATCTTTCTTGATTGTGCTTTTAGTATACTTATTGTGCCTGGGGTTGAAAAATACAAAGGAAGAGTAGAATAGAAGTGACATCTGCTTCACTCTTGCCAAGCTGAATGTAGGCCAAAGATCCATAATGAAGTACAGAAAGGAGCTATCAGCTAATGTAAAAGCAGTATTGTATCCATTATATGCCAAAACTTCATGACATATTGCTTTGGGGAGAAACCAGCCATTAATCAACAATTAAACTATGGTCTGATGCTGCCTGTGGAATTAAGAGCAGTATGATTAAAGCCTACCAATGCCATAGCTATGGTTGAATAAATGACGTCCGCTAAATATGTACCAATACCTGAAATCCGAGGTCAAACTCTTAGTGATGAAAGGGAATGAGTATGAACTTTAAAAATATTTTATTATAAATCGCTAATACTAACATTAAGTATTTATGTCCATTATTTGGAAAGTATTTTATAAATTATTGTCATTATCGATTTTGTAAATCTGTCTATAAACTAATATGACAAGGGATTGCTATTTCATTTTCTTTAATCATGCCACAATTCAGTCGGCACCGATCTAAAATAATAATTTGTCATGAAAAGCAATCAGCTTATTATCGCAATCTCTGATCTGCTACCTGCAAATATAAAACAGTCTGCATAGACAGAATAAATTAAGAATGCTTTCTATTATCTTTTAATAGTTTACAGTTTTAAGCAAACTATCCACCAGTTATGGGGAAGAATAATTTCGATGTATTGATATAAATAAACGGCTGTAACTTTATTTCAGGCTGTTTGTTTATATGAGATTCATTTATATGTGTTTTATTTATTCATAAATGATTGTTATACCATTGCAATTTTTGGTCACTTGCATTCATTATAGAGAAGTGGTATGCGGTAGATGAACATTCCTACTGTATTACCGGCTTTGTTTTTTGAATGTGTCTTGGACGATACCATTTGCAACTGCTGGTCACTCTTACACTTAGTACTTTTACAATAGTATATGATAGACAAGAATTCCTATCATATAGCCTATTCCTAGCACATATATATTTATTTATTCATAAATAATGAAATGCAGATGTTTTCTTGTGTTTTACATTTGCACATATAATGTTTAGTTAATTACTTGTATCCTCAAACTGTAGGTTTATTAAATCTTAAAAGTAATAATAAATAGTTGTGATCATTGGTCTATGCAGCAAGTTTATCTATGTTCAGAAATAATTAAGCATATATTGTAACCATATGTGATCTGTATATAAACTTAATTATTGAAACCATAAATAACTAATCATATTAACTTGTTTATAAGCTGACAGGTCAGTCATTTTATGCTATTGGGTGTATTGTAAAATTATATACATGTAAATAAATTGTAGTGTCTCATTATTTTTAGCATTTGTCATTATTTTGCAAAAAATAATTTAATTATTAATATGATAGCGAGTTTCAAGAAAATGTTGTTTAGTCTATGATGTCAGAATGTGAAGATCTTAGGCAAATTGTCCCTGGGTGATTTGCGGGTGAGCTATACATTTGGACAATTACAATATAATTAATGCTTATATATTAAAAAAAAAAGTTATATATAGAGAGAGAGCTCACAAACAAGCTGTGCAGAATATCCCCAACCCCAGATTGAATCTAATGCTTGAATATCCTAGCAACTCACTGAAGATGCCAGTAGCAGAAAGCACAGCTGGTTAAGAGCTTATTTGCAAGGTCTATATATATATATAACATTGGTAATACAAGCTTGTTAAAGTAGGTCATGTGACATATGACTTGATTTCTTTGTAATTAAAAAAAGTATATATGTATAGCTAAGTATTAATTATATGATTATCTATATTGAATATTATAGCTCTGATAACAACTGCCAAACAGTTGAAACTATAAGCAAAAAGGAATAAATTCTATTTTATATTATGCATGGTAAAGTGTTCATTTAAAGGGTATATGCTATTTTATTTATATATAAATCAATACATAATAGGATAAGAAGTGGAAAGAAATTATAAAATATTATATTACTAGAATCTAGATCAAATAGTATTTAAAGTAATGACTAGACTAAGGAAACAAAAACAGCTTTCTACTAATAATTGAAAATAAGATAACCTAAAAGGTAATGTTTATTTGTGGCTAATGATTAAAAGTAAGATGTTTGTCTCCCTTTTCAGACATTAAAGCAAAATAATATCATTATTTAAAGTTTGAAGTATATGATTAAAAAGACTAATTATATTTTTGTTAATGAATGAAAGAGAGAACTTCTCTTCTGCACCACTAAGTTGAATTCTTAAAATTTGATCAATATGATAAAAAAGTGAAAATTTCAAATAATAGTTCTTCAACTCTGAATGATAGAATGTATAGTATTGAGAACATTCTGTAGTTTCTGTGTGTGTGTATATATATATATATTACAAAAATCTTTATGTCATAGTTTTATATTAACTTCATTCTCTCATAAGTAAGAAATAATTATTTTTAAATTACTTTAAACACTGGAAATTCTATAAAAATATAATTATTCAATTAATCAAGAAGCAAATTTAGGAGAATTTTTTTTTTCTAATTCTAACATGGAGTCTTCATTGTTTGCATTATTTAGATGTTCATTGGTAATCGGGAATCATTGTTTGAAGGATATCATTACATTCTTTTTTTCCTGAGTGCTATTATTATTATTTTTTTCTAATTTTAATGTGGAGTCTTGATTGTTTGCATATTTTTTTTGCATTTTGTTACAGTTTTGATGCCAAATAATAAATAAAAGCATTCAGGTGAAAGAAACAGTTCCCTATTACAACAAACATCTAAATAAAATAAATTATTAATCAATAACAAAAATTAAATTATTAAAGTTTTTATTGACTTACTTTTGGTCAAATAACTGTATTTAATTAAATTAAATAAGCATATCTGTTATAATTAAGTGTATTTATTTTTAAGTTATCAGACAATAGAATTTTTTTTTTAAAAAAAAAAAGATGGTACTTACATATTAGTCCTGCACAAATGTGAAAAGACATAGCAGGGTTAATACGTAAGTACCAAAATGACAACTATTAATTAAAGAACATACTATCAACTGATAATTATCAAATGATTATGAGGTCTATTCCCAGAATTATGTATTAATTTAAAGATTTCACAGTTTTCTAAATGGAATCATTGAAATATAATGGAAATATTCTTGTAATAACTTAAAATTTCAGCTATATTGTAGCTAGATCACCAACAATTAAAATTGACTGTGTTAGCTGAAACCATATGACCTACTAATCACAATAGTATTTATATAGTATTTATCAGACTTATATAAAAAAAATTATGCTTTTAGCATCAAATAACTATTGTGATTGCTAGAACAAATGGTTCGAACCAACATGACCAATTTTAATTGGTGGTTGCCTAGTTACATCACAGTTAAAACCTTAATCTTAACTATTAACAGAAATTCTAATTATATTTCAATGATTTAAATAAATGTGCATATACAAATAAAAATGGTTTGAATAATTCTTGTTAAGCAATATTATAACTCAAAATTTTTTTAAATGATTAAGCAATTTCAATAAGTGGATGTTAAAAATAGAATATAAAGATTATAAACTACATAGCAATATATGGAGATATTATAGAAAGATTAATATATATATATAAAAAATGGAAGCATATGGGTTAAAGAACAAATAGGTATCACTGGGAAAAAAGAGTTAAAATTAAGATAAGTTGAAAATGCCTCTAGAAAAGATAATAATAGATAATATAATAAACTAAATCCCAAGATATTATAAGAGACCTGGAGCAAGAGTTACATAAAATGGATGAGAATAATCTCGCTGAAGTGATGTAATTAAAAAAAGCTATACAGACTGGAAAAAGTGAAACAAACTCAGAAATGTCTTCATTATGCAGTGGATTGATAATGATTGAAAATTAGCATTAACTGTAACTAAGACTGAACAACTTCTTTTGCTTTAATTGATACTACTCCTGGAGTGATAGAATCAACAAAAATACCTGGTATCTATAGCACATTAATCTAGCCTTCAATAGTTAGTTGATGTACTAAGTTTTCTAATGTTTGTGTATTCATTCTGATTATTGTTGGTTGCCATTTACATAAAACTAGTAATTAAAGTTTAAAAAGAAACACCCTTTTTTAACTTTTATCTTACAGAATCATATTTCTCATACAGTGTTACAAAGAGTTTGCTAAACTCATCTTTTTTTTTAAAGATCAAAGTACATTATTCATGTTTTGTGATAAAGTAATTTTAGTTACTATGGTTTTAAATTATCAAACTACTTCTAAAATTACCTCCTAATCTGCAACTGGGGAGAGATTATATACTTTGGTCAAGTACTTTCATTCTACATTGCATTTGGGCGAGTTGATTTGTATAATGCAATGTAGCATACATCAGCAGCATGAGCAGCTACAGTAACTATTCCAGAAGAAGAACAAAACAGACAGAAAGTGAGAGATACACTTACTAAGGGGGGAAAGAGAGACTGAAGCCATGCTGCTGTGTAGATAATAAAAAAATGTGATTATATAAAAATATATAATACCACTGTTACAGTCATAACAGAGATGACCAGCGGCAAAAGCTAATGATAATTAAACAATCCAAGTAATAAGAATAAAATTAAATTAAAATAAAAAATGGAGAGAAAAGGAATAATGATTAATTCAATTTAAAATGCTCATAATAATTAGTGAATTGAGTTAGTAAGATAACTTTCATTTAATAATATACTTTTTTAAATTATTTTCATAATTTTAAAATTAATATTTCTTAATCAATAAAATAATTAGGATAATGACAAGAAGAGATGCGATCAATATATACAAAACACTGTTTATTCCCAGCAATATCTATGACAAATAATATTTATTTTTCATTATTTAAATCAAGTTACGCGTAAGTCTTAGATATATTATGAGCTAAAATAAATGTTATCAACTTAAATAAGAAAAAAAAGCATTATAAAAGAAAAGAAAAAAAAAGAAAACCGGTTTAGGATTATAAGGAAGCTAGCCTTTCCTGGTTAATAAGAATGATAGAAAGTAATGAAGTCATATAATAAAGCTATAAATATTAACTTTCTGTAGTATTATGCAAATAAATGTACCAGGACTATGAGATGAAGGTCCTAGGTTCTTAAAATAAAACATAACTACAAGGTGTTGGCAACTATTAAAAACAGTAATCCATTCCATTTAATCCTACCCCAAAATTATTTATTGTAAATATGAGTAATCAATGAATATTTAATGGTACTATTGCATCGAAATCCTAGATTATTTTGAAGTTAGTCATTTTATCAGTGGCTAACAGATTTGCATAATACAAACTAATATCTTGATATTTAACACTATAAAAAGATATTTAATACAGATCCAAGATTAGAACAACTATGTATTTTAGTGACCTGATGTCACCATCAATTCTTCAAATTTAGAATAGATAATTAAGGAGTGAGTAAATGCAATGAATTCTATTCTTAATGCAGATGTTATTAAAAGAGGACAGAGAAAGTCACGTGATACTCTGTTTACGGAGCACTGTAGGTGAAGTTAAAACAACCTTCAAAGAGCCCACTGAAAACTAAAAAACTTTCCAGTATGCTATTGCAGAAAAATGGTGGACATGAAATTCTATCCAAGCTAAAATATTGATAGTTAAAAGTTTATTGGTTTTTTTTTTCTAAAAAGAAATTTATTTAACAAATTTAATATGATTTACAAGTTACAATCAAGTGTAATAGTTTGTATTGGAACTAAAGTTTATATTGGAACTTTGATCTGTGAGACGTTTAGGTTGTTCATGTGCCACAGTTGGGACCATCTCAATGTTTATAAAGTTCTCTTTTTGTGGGTGATGTTTGCTTAATATAGCACAGGTTGTGCATATGCTATGATTTATATCTTGTAGTCATTTAGGGCTATTGTGTTGTTACATGTGGTTGAGTTGTCACTTATACTATTGCTGCAGTTTATTGTTTTACCTTCGTGTTTTAAGACTATGCTTTAAGACTATTTTTAGTAGTTGGATAATTAGCTTGGTTACCTATGGGTTATATATTTCATATTGTATATGTATAAGATAAAAAAAAAACTATTTAAAATCGATTAAGAGAAATAAATTTTCAATAAACATATCAATTATTTTGTTAAAAAAGAAATTTAAGTAGCATTGGATATCCATTTATTTATACAAAGGGGTAAAAAAATCAATAAAAGGGTTATTTCTTAACAAAAAAAAAAAAATCAAAATATTTAGTTTAGCAAACTAGAAAAATTGCAACGCACTAGATTTAAAAAAAAAAACGTAAACATTAAAAAATTGTTTATTCTTTGATCATTTAAAAGATTTAAAATTTAAAAAATATTTAATCATTCTTTCCAATAATACTTCCATCATTTTAACAGCTTGTACTATAAGATAATAAAACCAAATTACTCAATGTTTTAATAAGTTTACAAATGTAGAAAATAACACTCAACTCTTAAGCTACCAGTCTTGCATTGGTGGTCGAGAGGTCAGCGCGACTGCCTTGCACTTGCAGGCAGTTGCCCGGGTTGCGGGTTCGCGTCCCGGCCGATGCTATGACACTTAAAAAAAAAAACTCTTAAGCTATCAACAGTCTCAACCTGTAGTCAAGACAACCTCCTTAAACAACAAGGGTGGTAGCACCTTTATTTATGGTTTGATATATTTAATTTGACTATTTATTAGTCTGCTTTCAGAACAAGTTATATTTGCCTGATTAATCTCATCCTCCTTGGTCAGGTTGTAATCTTTGATGTCTATATAAATATATTAGTCCACAGATAAAGTTAGGTACCATCTTTGTTGTTTAAGGAGGTTGGTTGTCTTGACTACAGGTTGAGGCTGTTGGTAGCTTAAGAGTTGATTGCTATCAGCTTGCATTGTACAATATAGTCGTTTTTGGACCACTTTTTCACTGACTGCTAGTATATTAAACAATTATTAGTGGCAACTATTTACAAGCTGAGAATATCTACTTTCGAAGAAAAAAAATGTAAAACTATATTCATTAGCATCAATACTGTCATCAATAAACTGAAACTATTCACAAATGTCATTTAACAATGCTGGGCGTTGTTTATATGTCATTCACATTGAAATGCAAAACACAAGGAGAAATACTAATAATATATTATAAAAAAACACAGATGCAATAAATAAGCATGAAGAACTAATAATCAGGTCTAAAGATGAATATTCTGATCCATAATAATCAAGTTACTGATTTTCTGGTAATAAATTGTAAAGGATAATCTTAGCACCCAAGTATAAGAATGTATAGTTGTATCTTAATGCATAGACTATATTTTATGAAATAAAATAAATATTACATTATATTTGCATAATTTGATATTTATCCACTGCATCAAAATCGTAATACATTTTATTGGATTAAAAATATAAAGAACAAATCATTCAAATATTTATTTTCTAAAACGTTAATGTTTAAAACCAGCGAAATTTTATATTCGATTTGTTTCTGTGTCTTAAAAAATTCTTAGAAGTTGACAGAAGAATCTCAAATTAATATTTCTTTTTTAAAAAAAAAAAAAATTCCCAATAGAAATTTGATAATTATCTTTATTTTTTTTATTTTGACAGATTTGATAATAATAAAAAATCTGAAAAAATCAATATAAATGATTTTTATTAAAATATTTCTGCTATATATCTACTATATATATTACTTTTAACATACCAATGCATCCTAAATCAGAGTATGATAATGAGCTTTGATTTTGGTGTGACTCGGAGTGCAAGTGCTAATCATCATCAACTTTAATAGGAACATAGAGCAATTGTCATGTCATTAAAAAAAAGTATATTGCAACGTTTCCATAGTTTAAAGAACAAATGCAACAAGGTATGAAATAAAAATGTTCCCTTATAATTAAGATTCTTTGTGATATAGGGATTAATGCTACAGTCAAGACCGACTTCAGATTTTTAAATAAGCTGGCATTTTTTCAGGTAACTAAGGATTTCATAAACTAATAGCATTTTCTTCAGCTAATTGGGTCATAGGCATCCAATATCAGGTTAAAAATTGATATCTAGATATTCTTAGCTCAAAGATAAGTCTTATGACTATCTGGGTTGATCAAATGACAAAATGCTGGCCTTAAAAATAAATGATAATAATGGATTGATCAATAAATGACAACATGCTGGTCTTAAAAATAAAGGATAATAATATATCAGGAAAAATCAAAAAATACATTACAAATGATAGTCAAACATCATATATATATATATTGATAAGTGAGAATGTAACCCAACTTATCATAAAATGTATTTAGTTTATGGTGAAAATTATTATCATGACAAACTTTTATAATGATGACGAAGAGATTGAAAAATGGCGCAAAAGTGGTTGAGATAAATAAATTAAAAGATTTCAGTACTGCTGACTTTGAAAAACTAATAAAACAATGAAACAAGTTTAATCAATATAGTCAAGCATTGGTGGTCGAGAGGTCAGCGATGGCTGCTTTACAAACAACTGTCCCGGGTTAGCGGGTTCGCTTCCCAGCTGATGCTATGACACATGAGGAAAAAAGTTTAATCAATATAAGTAAAGATTATATCAAGAAATAAATCTTTGTGTTTAAATTCATATCTTATATATTTTACTTCTGATGATCATTTTGCAGCATGCTTTCTGATCTATTCTTGTACAACCTTTATCACCATTGGTAGTAATGTCACATACTGTTACAACTAAGCAGTCCATAATTTAATCTACAAAGAAAATAATAAAGGAGATTCAAAAATTCAAAATAATCAATTGACTGTTGGAATTAAAAAATATTTTGGAAAGCAAATGTGACTGGTAAATACTAAAGAGACTATTAATCTGAAATAATATAGATTATTGTATAATAAATAATAATGTTAAGTCCACATTCAAAAATTATTATGACATTTAATATGAGAAAGGCCATAGCATATTCAACAGCATCACAAACTTTATATCAATTTATTCAGCTTTGTGAATAAATAAATATTTCAGAGATGATAATTTGCAAATGAAAGTTGTTGTGATTATTTGATATTTCTTCAGTATGAGAGTGGAAAGAGAACAGATTCTTAGATATGCTTGAAGTTTACTCCAATTTCCTTAAGTTACAATAACATAAAAATTAAATAAATATATGCACTTATTAAAAAAAAATACTATTAACACATGATACCTTAGTACCGATATTGGCTTGATACTGTTTCCTAACATAAGACATCAAGCATACTTTCTTTCAAAAATATTGGCCAAATTGCTAATATAAAAGATCACATTCTCTTTTTAGTTGTTAATCATCATCATTATCATTATGCAAGCATTGCTTGGTTTAGGAACGTAATAGTGTCACATTCTGGAATGTAAGATCCTTGGAATAATTCCAGTTTTGACACTTATGATAAACTTAATTAAATCATTTTATTATTTATTTACCACTTTGCAGATCCTTCTTTGCGCACAATTTTCTGAGTATCTGGTCAGTACTTACATATTAGACTTGGAACAGAGGAGATGGTCACATTCGTGATAAACATTTAACCTTGCGATCATGTCAAATAAACTCTGCAATGTTATCCAATGTGGTATCAAAACGTCTTTTTTTTTTAATCCGATCTTGTATCAAAACTTGTTTTTTTGTGTGTGATATTTTTTGACAGTCTCAGTTATTGTCCAGATGTCATTCTGAAAACAGCTTTTATCGTAATTTTAATTCAAAGTTAATTACTGTCCAGATTTCAATTGCATTTTACTTCAAGATTTCAATTGCATTTTTGCTTGATTCATTTAATTTTAATTAAGTATGTGTAGTTTTCCTTTTTTCTTTTGATTTTGTTTACGTTATCATGAGAATTAATGATAGGACAGTGGCAACTCTGATTGAAGCTATTAAAGAAAATGTAGAAGAGGGTTCCATCATATATTTGGATTGTTAAAAGGAAATACCAGTTACGATCATTTTCATGTGAACCACAAATATATTTTCATGAATCCAGAAACTGGTGTTCACATGCAAAACATTGAAAGACTTTGGGGTTCAGTGAAATGGCATAATAAGCACCAGTGAAAAACAACATGGCAACATCTAGATTCATATTTGGCCAAATTTATGTGGTGGAGACTTCATAAAGATGATGATGCGTTCATTTCCGTACTAAACGAAATCAAAAAAATATCTCTGCCAGAATGAATAATTAATAAAAAGTATTCCAATTTTACCATATTTCTTTATTTTATGATTATTTTCTTTTTTTTAAAAATATATTTACTTATTACCATTTTTTTTAGGGGGGGGGGAATTCTGTTCAGGCGAAATACTACACTATCACGTGTTCAGTTTGGGGGGAAATTTTTAATTTAAGTCTCCATATTGGTACAAAAATTTGATCCACTTAAAATAAAGTAGAACAGACAAAATCATTGTTTCATCGTGACAATTCCTCTTATATATTACACAGTAAGTAATGTAAGTGTACACTTTGTTTTTTTTGATAATATTTTAGACAATTTCTGTAATTTAGTATTTGTTTTATCCGTATTTAAATTAACATTTGGGAATTGCGTAATGATGTGTTATTCATTACATATTTTTTTGGTCAAATTCATATCTTTAGTATTGCGTAATTTACTTTTTAAGATCGATTTTTTTTGATTGCACAAACATGTGTTAAGTAAATGTTTTGAGGGGAGGGGATTTTATGTTATTTTGATATTTTAGACTACTTTTTGTAATTTTGTGACTGTTTTGTCCATATTTAAAGTAACGTTTGGGAATTGCTTAATTTACTTTTTAAGATCGATTGTTTTGAAATTCATATTTGTAGTTTTGTTAGAAATTAATATTCCGCATCATATTTTTATATATTACACGGTAAGTACCATATGTGTATATTTTAATGTTTGGGGTAATATTTTACAGTACTTTTGTAATTTAGTAATTGTTTAGGTATTAGTCCTGCAATACATATTAGACCTGCAGCGCCTTTTCACATACATATTAAGGTTGCCGATAACTGTAAATCTGGTGGAAAAATATGTACACATGGTCCATTCCAACGAATTTATCATTTTAAGTTTGTAGAAGATCCAAGTGTACACATTATTTTAGTCAGATCAAAAGCTTAGAAACTTGTCAGCATATTGATACGAATGTGAAAAGGTGCTGCGAGTCTAATATGTGTTGCAGGTCTAATACGTAAGCACCATATAGAGTGTCACACTGTGGAATGTAAGATCCTTGAAATAATTCCAGTTGTGGCACTTATGATAAACTTAATTAAATCATTTTATTATTATTTACCACTCTACAGATCCTTCTTTGCATACAATTTTCTTAGTATCTGATCATTTCACTGAACATTTTAAAAAAATGAAAGCTACAATTTATAATTTTGTTTCATGTTCATCTGCTGAAAAAAAAATATATCGAACCAAAAAGTCATTATATTGTTTCATTTATTTCCATAAAACCTTTATTAAAAATAATTAGTAATCAAATTTATATAATAGCTCAATAAAGCTATTTCTTTTCTTTTATATTTGTAGATGCAATTTTTATCTGTTAAATGTGTAATCCCACTTATACTTTTAAGGTAACTAAACCGTTATTGAACTAATAATTATAAATATGCTAATATACATTAATATTTATATACAGAGATAAGAAAAATATTATAAAGAAACAACCCGTTCCCAAAGCAACTTAAACTAACAGCTTTTTTGGGCTACTAAAAAAAAAGAAATATAATAAAACTTGTAACTAATGGCAACAATAATTAGAAGCAAACTTATTTCATTAAAATTACTCATTATACGAAAGCAATTAATGGGTTCTAAAAAATTTTGAATCCAGTTAAACAAAAGCACTTTTATTTCATTTTTACTTTCTTTTTTAATTTTTTTTTATACAAATAATTCAACATTTATTATAAATAATATTTATAAAAAAAACAACAACAAATTTTACACAATATATATATATATATAACAAATATATATCTGACAATGTTTATACTCTTATTTTCTAAATCTGAATACGAATAGTCTCAAAAAGTCCAATGCAAAATAACCAAACACTAAAAAATAAAAAGTAATATGTATAAAAAAATACTTTACACAAAATGCTTTTGTTTAATTTGAAGTAAAAGTTTGGGATGTCCATAAATTAATTCATTCACTACATGTTATATTTAACTTGAAATAAAAGTTTGGGCACTCATAAATTAATCAATTCAATCGCTATAACAATCAAAACTGATCAAAGAAAAAAATTATTTGGGTTTTTAATACATTACTCCTCAAATTAAATAAAAGCATTTAAAAATAAAATTAAATAGTATTACAGAATATTGGTAGTATATAATTGTAATCATTTGAAACCCCAAAATAAAATGCTGGAATAGATGGGAAAAAAAAAATTAAAAATATGCAAAAATGAGAAATTATATTACTGTTAATTTTATTTTAAAATTTAATATAAATTTCATGAATTATAATTTAATAGCTTTTAAAACAAGTAATATAATGTTTTTTTTACAATCCACTAATTGAAATAAGTAAAAATTTCTGGTCAATCAAAACTGTCAATAGTGGATTGTATAAAGTAATAAAGAACATAATGATATATGTATTTGGTAATGCAATAAGAAAGATAAAGTTATAATATAATGAAATAGTGAACATTTTAATTTTTGATTAATATTTAAATTCTTGAGATATCTAAGTCTAAAGAGACAAAACAAATATAGCATATTGTTACAGGTACTTAATTATTTACTAGTACTGTAACGGTCAGAATCGTCTACCTCGCTAACACATTGCATAATTCAAACCCCAGACCCGAAACTGAACATTCTAGGAGGGGTTGCCTTCTAGATATACTAAGTTCGAATCTAAAGTCCAAATTTCACAGCGCCACCTACGTGATAACGCATCTGATGCCACACTAGTATAACCTTTTACCGGTGCCTGGTGGTCAGGGAGAAACAAAAGACTCTATACTAAGATAAGTTTGGGTAGCTAATTAACGTCTATGGATTTACAAAAGAAATGCAGAAAATATATATATCTAGACCGAGACAGTGATAGGAATCAAATAAAATAAGAGATAAAATTTAGTTTTCAATAATTGCACACAATTTATTTATATCAATATATAGATCAAATGCCACTGTCTGCTTATATGAGATAGGGACGCGTATTAAGTCATTGTTCGCATTTATATTTCAGTAATGACAAAAGGGTTTTAAAACAGAGTGATATATTCTATTCCTCGGGCTAATAGCATTACGATAATGTGCTTGACGAGATAGGAATATGTGCGAGGTGCTTTGAGTAAATAGACAAGTTTAAGAAAAATATTTGAAATGAAATGTTCTAAAATATTTATTGATTTCGAGAATAGTAACGGACTAAAGCTTACTAAGCAAACGTGGGAATGTGATCAAAGCATTTATTTGAGAATAATAATAGATTTGTATTGGGAGGTCAGTATTGCTGACAGTGAATTTATAAAGTTGGAGGGTGTGACTCGTTTAAGTCACGGATGCTTTGTAAAATAAATATAAAATGAAACAATATTGAAAATCCGGAATAATTACGGAGGGCATCTCGCCGCTAACCCGTAGGAAAGTATTTTGACGAAACAGCCGAAACTTAGTGACTGTGTGACGATTGCGTTTAATTCCCAGGGGTGTCATTTGTGAACACCCTCTGCCTGGAAACTTGCAATGAGCGAAAGAACGGACTTTGCCGTGTAAAGAATCCTTGGAAAATAAAAACAAAGCGGTCTCAACAACCAGTTCATGTACCAGCAATACGAGACTAGTGTATATAAAAACATACTAAATGGGTTTTACTTGTATTAAGAGAAATGCCCAATCAAATTCCCTGAAATTCATTTAAAAGGGTCCGCACATTCTCGACATCAATGATGAACTTTATAATTAAAATAGAACACGGTAATTAAAATAAGAAAATGCATGCTTGCGGGTTTGAAAAGTAAGTATAGATTTATATACGCAATCATGCATTTGGGGACACATTTAATCATTGACTTCGCACATACTCTTATATTAGATTAATCAATAACATGTAGATTTTAAACTATGTGATTATGTTACATTAAAGAAAAGAATCGCCCTCGAACGAGTGATTTGCAAGACAATAAAATTGGAAAATTATAAATTTAAAATATGCCTTAATAGCGGCGTCTTATTTTCAATAGAGGGAATAGTTCACTCGGTCAAAGACGATTCTGACACATTATCATAATAAAATAAAAGAAAGCTTTATAAATAGAAAATATTAACCCAAGGATAGAGAGCAAAATGTTAAGCATATTTAAACACACAAAATAAATACACAATGAAGTTGTGAAATATAAGAAAACAATGTTAAATAGCTATAGCAGGTTAGTTAGTGATCACAAGAGCTCTTGGATTAAGTTAGGTTACCTCTGGAGAAGCATTTGCAGGTAGATGTTCGGCAGGTTTTATAATTCAGCAGCAAAATCTGGAATGTTCATATTTTGGCAGCGGCAGCAGCAGTTCCGGGATCCGTGTGATAATTTTTGATGGTATGGAGCAGCGGCTGGCTATTCCGAGGGGACATAGCCATCTTAAACGCCTCTACTCGGACATGTCAAGGTTAGCAAATTATTAGAATTTTAGAACAACTCAGAAACCTTTAGACAACTCAGAATTCTTTAAAAGCTTAGAAACCTTTAAGAGCTTAGAAAGCTTAGAATGGTGAACAAAAGAAAAACATCCTTTTTATAGTAAAATTTAACAATAGATTTATCCTGGGGTGTACAAAATTATTGGACTTATCTGCTGTAATTAAATCTATCCAAATGTCTAAAGGAATTCAACATTAATTAATTTCTTTTGTTAACTTCCCCGTCGACATTCGAATTACAAACTAGATTTAATTAAAATTACTGCTACTAATTAAAGAAAACTTAAGTGGACAGCTGCTGTTTTTAGATAAACTTATATAATTAAACTATTGTCCCTCATTTATTTTAACAGAAATATTTGGGATGATTTTTATTAGATAAAACGAAAATTATTTTATTTTAAATTGTAATATTTGAATCTATCTACTAAACGAATATTTACTAAATGAATTTTATTTTAAATCAAAATATATTACGACGGTAATATATTTGTAAATAGATCCAAACAAAATACTAACAATTTATAATTTTGATGTTTTAAAATGGATATCATAGTGTGTGCGCAATTACGACTTATATAACTTATTTTTTTATAAATGTAAATTATGTGAACAAATACATAATTCATAATATTTTATTTTATTTGGGAATAAGTTATATATATAATACGAGCATTGTGCTCGTGGTTTAAAATTAGGCAAGATTTTCGGTATATAAGTGTATTGCAGACACACTACGATAGATTGGGGTTCAAACTAAGGTATGAGGGTAGGAAGTAGGTGAGAAAAGGTGAAACGAAGATCTGCAAAGCAGACCTTACTGTTTCACATTCCCTTAGTGACGGAACAAAAAAAAATTGTTAAAAAAAGATCTTACAACAGGTGTCCACCTATGAAGCCTGCATAAAAAAAATTTACAAGATAACCCATAATGTACAGGATATAAATATAATGAAGAAACGAAACTGAATTATATACCCGGATCATATTAATAAATCTACCGTCTAGCAAACATTTTTTAATACCCCCCCCCATTCTTCCAACAAAATTTTATTTAAGAACTAAATTTAACACTGTTTATATCTGATCTCCTGTTTATATTATTCTGTGACGTGTCCATTTCTTTTTTTTTCTTTTTTTTTGTTGTGTTTTTTTTTTTTAAAAAAAAAACTACTATAATCCTGGGTCTGGTGGGTAATAACTGCTTTTATAATTTGATGACTGCAGTCTCGGATTATCAGGTCTCTTTACCTTGTCTGGCGGTTCTTTGGCCCAGGGACTGAAATCCAGAGTGGTTAAGAATTCGGTCATTTCCTCCACCTCTTTGATTCTGCTGCCCGCCATCAGCTGTTGTATCGGTAGCGGCATATTCTGTTGAACGGTACGTATAATATGAGTATCAGAAAATGCAAACGTGTTCAGTGATCGAAGGCGATTGACCTGGCGAATGAAAAATTGCGTGTGTGTTTCCTTGATCGCTCCGTACTTTTCCTGGCAAATGGTATTTAGAATTCCGCTCTGCCGATCCTCACTCCAATAATATCTTAGTAACAGGCTACAGTAATTCGTAAAGTTGTTTGGTTTTTTCACTCAACAGGCCCCACCAATCTTTTGCATAGCCATATAAATGATGGCTAGCGATAGCAGTCTGTTCATGCGGATCCGTTTTATAAAACTGAAAGAAATCCCGCAGGCTATCCAGGTGTGGGTGGGGGTTTTCTCCTATTTCTCCTCGAAATATTTTAACAGTTAATATCTTAGCAAGTTGGGTTTGAACCCCAAAATCTGGAATTAAGGTCCTGTGGATTGTATCTATCCCACTACTATGTGCTTGAGGAGGTGGTAGATCATCGTTAGAGGCCTGACATCTTTGGTTTAGGTCCACTGCCTCGTTGATACTGTTTGTATCGTCAGGTTCTGTTTTTGCTATCAGGACTTCGTTGTCCAGGTATTGTATTATTTTTGGCTCAGTTTGATCTCAGCATTCGCTCATTTTTTTCGATTTCCTGAGCAGTATTCTTCCAGTTTCCATTGGAGAGCCCTATATCCTTCTCTAGCTTGTGCCAATTCGTCGAGGAGCATCATGGTAAACTTTTTATACTCCGTCTCTTTTCTTTGGGCTTCCTCTTCCTGCTTTCTTGCCCTCTCTTCGCTTCTCTTATATAATTCCACCAGATCATCCAGATCGGAATCTTCCTTGGTCGTTTGCTGGATAGTTCTCATACTTATTGGAGGAGATTCAAGAAATCCGGATGGGTCCGGTTCTTGATCAGCATGGTTGTTGTTCATATTACCCCTGGCTTTGGATGATTATCGTGATCGATGATGATGATTACTTTTTATTTTATCGCTAACTATATTAATATATCTTTAACACAATGTATCGCACTGATAAAGAAAATGTTTAAACTGTTTTACGTGGAGCTTATTAAAACTAATACGGTAAAAAAAAAATGCTCTTATTATTTTTCCTTGTTTAAATCTCTGCGATGATTACGTTTAATTACAATTTTGTTAATGGCTAATAGGCTATCTCCCTCTCGGTTCTGTTGGCCTAATTGCTGCTTTTATATTTATCACTTAAAACCCCAACTACTGCCCTCTTACTACTGCTAAAATTTCTCGCTTAAATCTGCTGCCAACATATATATTTTTAACTGCCCGTATATATAAAATCTCTTAAATTCTACCTGTCAAAATATTTTGCTAAAATATATTTTTAAACTCAAGCAAATTTTATTTATATATATTAACATTCGCTAGATCCGGGTATAATTATTTCGTTCCTTCTTATTTAAGATTTGCAAACATATATATTTATTGACATAATTATTGATCCGATTCACGTCTCATTATTTGGTCTAAGAAAAATTTACACACGTTTAGAAAACAAATTTCATACAAAAGAATTGAGCCTGGTGACAAAATTTATTTTAGAAGTAACTCCGTTTAGTGAAATTACTCTTGGGCGCCATGTCACCAGTTAAAAATATCCATACACTGTTAGCTTCCCAAAATTAATTTTAATAACTATTCCATTTAACTACGGGCACTCGTTAAACATTCGCATTTTTTTTTTTATATATACTGATTACAACATTTGATTTATCATTATGCTATATTGCGCGTTGAGCCGATAAAACTTTATTTTGATAGAAAAATACAATATTTGATATCTTCATAGATTGTCACAATATTCACTTGGGACAATATTTAAGTAATTTACGCTATGCATACATAGCGTGATTTAAGTGAAACAATAAATACAGATAATACAGATGGCTCGTATCGCACTATAGCATGTTTGGACAAGTTCTGATTATATAGGATAAGTAATTGAATGCCCGAGTCAAACAAAATATATGAAATATACATGCAAATAGATAATATAGAGTTTGAAAAATATTATACATCAAAATATAAAGGATTTGAGTGATTAAATGCGAAAACAAAATGCTAAAATTAAACTACAGGGATGTGGGTGTTTAAATCATTAAGATCTACAGGGATGTGGGTGTTTAAATAATTCGAGGCTCCATGTTTGGGCAAGCCATGGACCCGGAAAAAAAAATTTACTATGTAACGGTCAGAATCGTCTACCTCGCTAACACACTGCATAATTCAAACCCCAGACCCGAAACTGAACATTCTAGGAGGGGTTGCCTTCTAGATATACTAAGTTCGAATCTAAAGTCCAAATTTCACAGCGCCACCTACGTGATAACGCATCTGATGCTACACTAGCATAACCTTTTACCGGTGCCTGGTGGTCAGGGAGAAACAAAAGACTCTATACTAAGATAAGTTTGGGTGGCTAATTAACGTCTATGGATTTACAAAAGAAATGCAGAAAATATATATATCTAGACCGAGACAGTGATAGGAATCAAATAAAATAAGAGATAAAATTTAGTTTAAATAATTGCACACAATTTATTTATATCAATATATAGATCAAACGCCACTGTCTGCTTATATGAGATAGGGACGCGTATTAAGTAATTGTTGGCATTTATATTTCAGTAATGACAAAAGGGTTTTAAAACAGAGTGATATATTCTATTCCTCGATCTAATAGCATTACAATAATGTGCTTGACGAGATAGGAATATGTGCGAGGTGCTTTGAGTAAATAGACAAGTTTAAGAAAAATATTTGAAATGAAATGTTCTAAAATATTTATTGATTTCGAGAATAGTAACGGACTAAAGCTTACTAAGCAAACGTGGGAATGTGATCAAAGCATTTATTTGAGAATAATAATAGATTTGTATTGGGAGGTCAGTATTGCTGACAGTAAATTTATAAAGTTGGAGGGTGTGACTCGTTTAAGTCACGGATGCTTTGTAAAATAAATATAAAATGAAACAATATTGAAAATCCGGAATAATTACGGAGGGCATCTCGCCGCTAACCTGTAGGAAAGTATTTTGACGAAACAGCCAAAACTTAGCGACTGTGTGACGATTGCGTTTAATTCCCAGGGGTGTCGTTTGTGAACACCCTCTGCCTGGAAACTTGCAATGAGCGAAAGAACGGACTTTGCCGTGTAAAGAATCCTTGGAAAATAAAAACAAAGCGGTCTCAACAACCAATTCATGTACCAGCAATACGAGACTAGTGTATATAAAAACATACTAAATGGGTTTTACTTGTATTAAGAGAAATGCCCAATCAAATTCCCTGAAATTCATTTAAAAGGGTCCGCACATTCTCGACATCAATGATGAACTTTATAATTAAAATAGAACATGGTAATTAAAATAAGAAAATGCATGCTTGCGGGTTTGAAAAGTAAGTATAGATTTATATACGCAATCATGCATTTGGGGACACATTTAATCATTGACTTCGCACATACTCTTATATTAGATTAATCAATAACATGTAGATTTTAAACTATGTGATTATGTTACATTAAAGAAAAGAATCGCCCTCGAACGAGTGATTTGCAAGACAATAAAATTGGAAAATTATAAATTTAAAATATGCCTTAATAGCGGCGTCTTATTTTCAATAGAGGGAATAGTTCACTCGGTCAAAGACGATTCTGACACATTATCATAATAAAATAAAAGAAAGCTTTATAAATAGAAAATATTAACCCAAGGATAGAGAGCAAAATGTTAAGCATATTTAAACACACAAAATAAATACACAATGAAGTTGTGAAATATAAGAAAACAATGTTAAATAGCTATAGCAGGTTAGTTAGTGATCACAAGAGCTCTTGGGTTAATTTAGGTTACCTCTGGAGAAGCATTTGCAGGTAGATGTTCGGCAGGTTTTATAATTCAGCAGCAAAATCTGGAATGTTCATATTTTGGCAGCGGCAGCAGCAGTTCCGGGATCCGTGTGATAATTTTTGATGGTATGGAGCAGCGGCTGGCTATTCCGAGGGGACATAGCCATCTTAAATGCCTCTACTCGGACATGTCAAGGTTAGCAAATTATTAGAATTTTAGAACAACTCAGAAACCTTTAGACAACTCAGAATTCTTTAAAAGCTTAGAAACCTTTAAGAGCTTAGAAAGCTTAGAATGGTGAACAAAAGAAAAACATCCTTTTTATAGTAAAATTTAACAATAGATTTGTCCTGGGGTGTACAAAATTATTGGACTTATCTGCTGTAATTAAATCTATCCGAATGTCTAAAGGAATTCAACATTAATTAATTTCTTTTGTTAACTTCCCCGTCGACATTCGAATTACAAACTAGATTTAATTAAAATTACTGCTACTAATTAAAGAAAACTTAAGTGGACAGCTGCTGTTTTTAGATAAACTTATATAATTAAACTATTGTCCCTCATTTATTTTAACAGAAATATTTGGGATGATTTTTATTAGATAAAACGAAAATTATTTTATTTTAAATTGTAATATTTGAATCTATCTACTAAACGAATATTTACTAAATGAATTTTATTTTAAATCAAAATATATTACGATGGTAATATATTTGTAAATAGATCCAAACAAAATACTAACAATTTATAATTTTGATATGTTTTAAAATGGATATCATAGTGTGTGCGCAATTACGACTTATATAACTTATTTTTTTATAAATGTAAATTATGTGAACAAATACATAATTCATAATATTTTATTTTATTTGGGAATAAGTTATATATATAATACGAGCATTGTGCTCGTGGTTTAAAATTAGGCGGGATTTTCGGTATATAAGTGTATTGCAGACACACTACGATAGATTGGGGTTCAAACTAAGATATGAGGGTAGGAAGTAGGTGAGAAAAGGTGAAACGAAGATCTGCAAAGCAGACCTTACTGTTTCAGTACATCATAGAAAAATGTCACACTTTAAATAAATGCTCATATTTACATTTGTATTATATCTTAGCATTATTTTACAGTAAACAAGCATATTTATACTCAGACTCCTTTTTAAATATTTATTATGAAAAAGTTTTTTTGACTATACTGAACAGTCATTAGCAATCCTTTGAGATTTGACTAAATTTAATCAAATTTCAAAAAACTGTCTGGCACTGTCAAAATATTATTTATAATTAAATTATTCCCAATGCTTTATTTATAAATTAACTGAATTATTCTAACCAATGATCTTTTCTGGTATAATTTATTAATTATTTTAGATTATTTTATTTATCAAATTACATAACAGATACTCTTCACTACTTAAAATATAAATACAAGTGACTAAATTTCTGCCATCATACTGATTTTCAAATTCACATAAAAATTAAATAATTTAGAATTAAAAAAGTATTGATGATGATGATTATTATTATCATCATCAAAAAAGACCTTTCAGTTATAATAATTCATTAATATATAGGGTATATGAGCACAGACTTTCACACGACCCACCACTCTCCACTCTATCTCATAACACTGATACACTTGAACACATATATGTCGAAAAGATAATAATCACCAATATATATATATATTTCATGCTAAACCAGCAATCATCAGTTGGTCCAGATTATCATAATTCATTAAAAATAATAATATCAAAAAAGAATAAAGTAATAAATTCACACATTTTATAGTGAAATATTTAAAAAAATCATTTATATAAATATTCAATTAAAATGAGGGTACATCATGTTCAATATTTTGATTTTTTATCGGTTTTATTTTTTTCCTAAAAACAATTTTTTTGGAGAGAGATTGTTGATAGTTTAAAAATCAAGGCAACCTCCTTAAACAACAAATGTATCACCTTTATCTATGGTCTGATATATTTAATTTGACTATTTATAAGTCTGCTTTCAGAATCTGGAAGCTATAATTGACTATTTATTAGTCTACTTCCAGAACAGGTTATATTTGCCTGATTAATGAGATTTATTTGAACTTCTTTGGTGGAGTTGCAATCTTGAATGTCCATATAAATATATTAATCTATAGATAAAGTTTGGTACCACCATTATTGTTTAAAAAGGTTGTCTTGATTACAGGTTGAGACTTGATAGCTTAAGAGTTGATTGCTATCAGCTTGCATTATACAACATCAAATTGGATGAACAGTGTTGCTTTTGGATCAATTTTTCACAGATGGCTGGTATATTGGACATTTATTAGTGACTTCCAAGCTGAGAATATCTAGGAGCCATGGTGTACATGGAAATAGATATAATAATCACTACACCATACTTATTCAACTGAGAATTTTCCTACCAGCTCACAATTAACAACCAAATATGTATTTGAATTCTATTTTTTAACGATTCAACTTAGCATTCAAAAATTCGATAGCTATTTTAAGAAACGGTAGTGGATTACACAATATTAACAGCACAATACACACATAAAATGACTGCATTTAGATTTATAATCTCTTTTATTTTAAATTAACTACTTTTGTCCTCCTTATTTATGTTTATTATAGCCAGGAAACAAATATTTTGAACATATTATATTGTTTGTATAACTTACGAAATTTTCCTGTAGTAATCCAAACTTTAGAATATTAAAAGCTGTCAAATATGAAATAATATATATCACATGTGAAGTAGTTTAACAATGTTTAACTATAATTGTTATGTATTATTGTTTTCACTTTATTGCAGCAGATTACACATAAGACTTTTTTGCTATTGCATAATTTATATATTCACTTTACACAAAGGTATATTTTCCAAAAAATATATACATTAAAAAATAAGATTGAATCTAGTATTGTATAGTTATTTAATTTTTGATGCATAAAACTTAAAATGTCAAATATGTGACATATTTTTACTTTCCGTTTATTCTATTGTTTAAATTTTTATAACATTCTTTTAATATTTAAACAGCATTAAGCTGTTGCACATGCGCTTTGCAGATTTTAACTATAAATGACTGAATCCTAACACTTCAAACACATGATATATCATGTGTTTGAAGTGTTAGCATGTGCAACAGCTTAATGCTGTTTAAATATTACAGTTTATAAACATCGCGCTATATAAAATAATTGATTTATAACATTCTTTTAAAAAATACCGAACAACAATAACAAAATCTTATAAATGATATTAAATTAACATTTTACAATTTAAAAAAATAAAAATATCCATCAAAATATTAAAAAATTACTATAATATAACATTAATAAAGGATTTGTTGCTACTATAAATAAAATGGTTAAATTTTCATAGAAAAAAAAATACTAAAGGCAGAAGTAAGAGAGGGGAAGATGGGAGATATAAGCAGATTCTCACAATATTCGCGGGGAATAACAAATAACAGTTTGCACAATATTCAATTTTTTTAAATATGTATTTATTTATTTTTTAAATCAGAATATTCACATTCTATCATATATATTTGTAAAAGTGAAAGATACAAATTAAATGACCGATCTCAACGTATTTCAAACAAACTGTGTTTGGCTGAAAGCATCAGAGCAGAACATTTTGCTTAAGTAAAATGCTAAATAATCAGAAATCACTGCTCTGCAGGCATTCTATTTGGTTTTAAAATTTACTTAAAAGAAACCATTGAAAATATTAATGCTTTTCCTGAAAAAATATAAAAATGTAAAACAATTTTACAAATACCCATCTCTTTGGTTCTTGTGAGTTTTCAAGTAAAGCAAAATGGCATCCTGTATTTTTGATAAGTCTACAGTACCGTCGTCCCCCAATGTTTACAAAAAAAAAAAAATGCCTGCTAGGAAATATCGTATTTAATTATTACATTTTATTTTTTATTACTGTTAATTTAAAAAGAGAAATTATTGTTACAATATTTATAGTTCATTTTCTTTTTTTTGGAGTAACTTATAAACAGAAAAATAATTAAAAAATATATAAAATACAATATTTACACTTTATCTTGTCCGTGATGTGCAATCGTATCGCAACCATTAAATGTACACTTTTCAAGAAAGCAGGATCCTGTAACTTTGGAAATAATTCCTTTGCATCACACTCTGTGATAGGAAGATCCCAAATTTTTATCATTATGACAATTTACCATGCGTTGTTAGCCGAGAGGTATCGCAGCCGCCGTGCAGGCGGGTGGTTGGTTGCAGACGGTTGTGGGTTCGCGTCCCGGCCGATGCTATGACATATGAAAAAAAAAAAGAAACATACTGAATTGAACTAAGGTACGACAATGTTAAGCTTCTTAATGAAATTTATCGGAATTTATTCCGGTTTTTTTAATTTAACAGTTGGATTATTAATTTTGTTTTAATTTAACTAACACATCTTCAGTAGATTATAGACCCTTGAAACTGTACACTTATCAAAAATATGGGATGCCATCTTGGTTTACTTGAAAACTCACAAATACCGAAAAAACACAATTTATCAAGCTGGTCAATTATTGGTTGCTAATTAAGTTTTTATTTGTTAGACATCATTTATCAAATAATAATCATTAAATTTTTGACCAGTTTGATAATGACTAACTGGATCAAAAATTTTCTGAATTGAGGTTCACCCTGTCACTTCTTATGCTCAAATGCTAAAGGATTTTCTAAAAAACTAACCATTTGTTTAGTATAATTAAACATAGAGGCTAAATTCTCCATACAGTAGCGCCACACATTACAAGCTTAAAGATCTAGGTGCAGTGCTCTCAGATCCTAGTCTCCTCACTGATGAAAGCCACAAGCTAAAAATTTGTCTGCGATATTGGATGAGTAGGCACAAGATAGGAATTTTATGCACAAACCTTTTTGCATCCACTGATTACTCTGGCTTGTACTGAGTGGCACTACTGTATGGATAGTTTAGCTTCTGTGTAATCAGCTTGTGTAAGCATAAGGAATAGGTGATCATGTGATATAATTAAGCATATATCTTGATTGGCAATGGACCAATGATCTAAATAAAATTTCACCTTAATTTCAACACTATGTGGGAGGCATAGGTATTCTAACTCCAAAAACATTAAAAAATTTCTATAATAATTATACAAATTTCAATACATAATTTTTTTCAATATATCATATGACAGTCCTTTAATCTATTTGCCTTCTATTTTGTGAAACTAACATCTGAAGCAAAATTCACTTCCTGAAATAATTTTCCATTGGGTTAATTGTATTCAATCATCAGATATGTCCTTCAAATAAAAGCAAACTGTAGTGAATCTCTGAAATAATAACATGAAATCATTTCCACTATGACATACTTTCTTTGAAAGGTGGCTGTTTGCATATATGTGCTATACCACTTGATAAAGCAGCTTATTATTCAACATGGAATGGGATGGGGATGGGTAGGGGAGTAAATTAATCAATAAAAAAATAAAATGCATTATTCTTTAATTTATTAATAATAAAATTAAAAAAATATATTTTGGAACAAAAATAATTTATTTAATCAAACAATATCAATTATGTAACAAATAAATACATCAATGACAAAATGTACACAGAAACGCAAATTCAAAAGAAATATTAATGAATTTACAATGTCCGGAATTTATAGATACAAGTGCATATTAATATGTAATATATAAAATAATACTATTTATGAAGTGAACAGGTGACAGCCTTCTTATGGCCTATCCTGCAAGTAGCATCCCTTAATATGCAAAATCAATAGTTTCAGTGTGGAAAACATGTCATTTTGTTGATCTCCAGCATATTATGAAATTTATTTAGAAAATAAACATGTAATTAATGTTATAATATAATCTTCAATAGTTTCTCTTCCTCTTTCCTTCTTTATTTTTGCTTTTCTAATATATAAAATATGCTTTAAAGTATAAAAAGAGTGGAATGTGGTTATTATATATTAATTAATATGTTCATAACAGATAACGATTAAAAAATAAATGTTTAAAAACATCAAAGTAATATTTTTGGGAATGCAATAGAGTGCAAAAATATTCCATAAAAAATTAAAATTCAAAAAGATATTTGTCTCTAAGTAATGACTGATCCTCCGATTGAAATCCATAAAGAAGGGAGAATTAATTATATTTAGCAAAAATTATCACTTAAATAAATTATAGACACAGATTCATTGTTTGATGAAAGAAAATTAAACTAGAAAATGAAGAATACAAACAGCATTTTAAATACATGAAATGTGGAAAATTGTTTACTTTAGTTTCAAATAACAACTTTATTCACACCTTAAAAAGATACACATGGATATCATTTAACATCTTTCTTATTATAGGTTACATGCTTACAATGTGCAGTGGCTCTACAATGAAAACAATAAATAAGAAAACTAATGGTAAAAAAAAAAATTACATAAAAATAAGCTACTTAGGAATTATTTGGGTCAATTAGTTGACCACCAAATTCAAAGTTTTAACAATAAATAACAATTAAATGGAAAGGACTGGATTATATTAATGTGACAACTTTTAGACTCTGCATAGGAGTCATTATGTCCAGTTAGTTAATTTTGCCATGACAGTACTATAAGTACTTAAGTGTTTTGATCTTCAGATCTCCAGTTGGTCGCATGTCTGACTGGCTAACCAGTGCTGGCATACTTTCCAATCATATTCTTTGGCCTCTCCAAGTAACTTGAGAAAAAGCTCTTCTGGACTATTATTCAATCCATTGACAAAGACTTATTTCACACTATCCATATAGCAAAATTTATAAAGGTGGCCAGTCTAATTTTACCATAAAGGCCACCCCTTACCGCCTTTGCGATATTTGTACCTGTAATGTCTGCTTCCCTGAATCTTTTAAGGGCACAATAGCATAGATTATTCCATATTTCACATTGATCTAGAATATGGCTCATTGTCTCTTCATTTTTATTACACATCGGGCAAATTGGATCTATTCTATATCCCCGCCTGTAACACAGAAAGGTGCATGTTGGGAGGGCTCCGAGGTTGACTTTTATCAGGAAATCCACCAGCTTAGGCTCGAGTCTTCCTTTTTGCCAACCTAGAAAACCTGGGAATGCTGATTGAGAGAAGACTCTCCACTGTGGACTCATTGTTTTGTGTCACACTAAATGCTTCCCAATAGTTAAGCTTGAAGCCAAACATAGTCGCTGATGTCTTAGCTTTCCCTACAATCATTGACACTTTTTGTTGCAACCAAATGCTTGTTTGTTTGGGCGGAGGGCGATCCGTTGGTTCTACCTTCACCAATGGCAAGGGGCTTTCCATACACAAGTTTTGGCTAAATAATTTTACTAGTATATTATACATCCTTTGAAATAGGAATGTGGAGATTGAATGTAGTCCAAGCCCATTATGAGCTTTCGGTTTTTGGAATAGGCTGAGACTTATGACTGGGGCTTTTCCGCCCCAACATAGTCTTCTGCATTGAGTTTCCACCTTGCGAATGAATGCCTTTGTAGGGGAAAATCCAGCCAGGAAATATGTTATTTCCGCCCCAACATAGTCTTCTGCATTGAGTTTCCACCTTGTGAATGAATGCCTTTGTAGGGGAAAACCCAGCCAGGAAATATGTTATTTTTGGCAATACTATGGCATTGAGAAGGGCAACCTTTCCCAACAATGACAACCGGACCTTTGATAGTGAGGTAACTGAGTTTACAACTTTCTTTAACAGGGACTCTTCAATCTCATTCCTAATGATATAAGGGGGGGAGGTCAACATGAATCCTAGAAACTTTTGTGGAGTTGCTCTGAATCTCCCCAGGATTTGCTTTCCTGATTTGATTGACCACATAGCCGACTTGGCCTCAATGACTCTTAGACCAAATTCACTAGCAAAGTGATCCAAGATATCCTCTAGCCTAGCAAACTCATTCTGAGATGAGAGAAACACCACCACATCATCCATGTCGGAAACTGGATGAATGCTCTCTCTCAGCAAAGGTATGGCAACACCCGAGAGTGTTGCCTCAATGCGCAACAGCAATGGGTTTATATAGGGTGCAAAGAGGAGTGCACTTAGTGGCGAGCCCTGCGGGATGGAAACGCTTGGCTGAAATCCTGGAGCAACTCGACCATCCAATGAGAGAAACACTTCTCTATTTTGTAGAAGATTCTCAATCATTTGGAGATATGCCTTGGGCACTTGAAGCTCTTCCAGTACAGTAAGGAGCACTTCGATCCTGACGCAGTCAAAGGCACCAGCAAAGTCTAACTGAACTGCAACTGGCTGGGATATTTTTTCCCTGCGAACCTGATCAACAATGAGGTGAAATTGGCTGATGGCATCTGCTGTAGAGCTACCTTTTTTTGCAAACTGGCACTTTAGTTAAACAAAATGCAAAACTATTCATTAAATAAAGAAACCTTGATTGTCACTATTTCTATACTGTGAAGCCAGTAATCTAAAATATTAAAAAATAGTTACAGCATTTGGCTATGCATTAATTTGGTTTTTGCTTCAGTTATTGGTTAGAGCATTACCTTAAAATTCAATATTCAATAATCTAAAGGTCCAAGTTCGAATCCCATGCTAGTACGATCAGAGGTCAGGTAATTAGAACCCGAAGAAGAGAGGAGAATAATAGCATTCAAAACATTGTGTATAAACTAATTTGTGTGCTAACAGTTGAATATAATTGGAAAATTTAAATAAAGCTAATTTTTTTTCTAAAGATATTCAATATTTTAATATTAGATGATGGAAATAGTCCAACATATAATACAACTAAAATACAATCACAAACCTTCAGGTAAACACTAAGTGTTCAGTATGGACTCAACACTATATCAAATTAGCAAATTATTAAACTTTCTTATAATATTCATTAAGGCTGTAGCCTCAAGCACATGCGTATAAAACGCGATAGTAGGGACCTCTACAGGTCTTAAAACCACAAGCTTACTCATTGGAAGAGGGGAACCAATGAGTAAGCTTGTGGTTTTAAGACCTGTAGAGGTCCCTACTATCGCATTTTATACGCATGTGCTTGAGGATACAGCCTTAATGAATATTATTTACGTAATCAATGTGCGGTTAAATAAATTTATAATTAAACTTTCTTATGTAAATCTGAAGGGATACTTCGAGAGAGCTGAGAAAATTATTCAGAGAGCAAGTGAGCCTCCGTTAAGAGAAAAAATAAATGCTCAATGGTTTTCCAAGTATTAAACTTTGCATTCCATTAGTAATTTAGAATATTTTCTTTAAAAAAAATTACTGATGGAGACTCCACTAGAGTTTCTCAAGCAGTAAAAAAAAAAAATCATATTCTAAATTACACAGAAAAAAGAATGTTAAAAGAAAAAACTTGTAAACCTACATGGGCATGTCAAAAGTCATGATGTGCCAAGCAATCTACCAGCTTCGTGTGTTAAAAATCTTAGTTCTAACAGATGCTGACATTTTTGCTCTTAAAAAAGGACTAGACATTGCCATCACGCCATCTATTATCACTTTATTAGATATAATGGCAGCCATTGAGGGAGTTACTCAATAATTGCCTTTAGAAATCACAGAATTATGCTGGAGAATAAAAAGAACACTTGATAGCCCACAAAAAATTGAAGTCAAACACATCCTATGATGAGAGGAAAGTGATTAAATCCCTCGAAATAGATAAATCTATAATCATTCTCCATGCTGATAAAGACAATGTGACAGTTGTAATGAATACAAGTGATTTTGACAACAAAATACAAGGCTCTTCGGAAACAGGCCGATACAAAAAAGTGGCAAAAAAATCCAATACCGATTACAGAAACAAAGTTACAAGCATTACTCAGAAAGCATAACAGGTACTTCAATAATTCAGAAAAAGTAAATTAATATCATATTTCAGCAAAATTCTTCATCTTTATGGTCTATCTAAAACACCTAGTGACTATGTTCCATTATGACCTATTGTAGTTCTAGAAATTCACCTTACCTAAAACTGTCAAGACTTCTTCTCAAAAGTTCTTAGTCCTTTGGTTTACAAGCACCAGCCTTTATCAGGGATTCTAAGCACATTTGTAGAATTAATCAAGAACATGAAAATTGAAACTGGATATAAGGAAAAGATTAAATGATGATAATAGCTTACAAACATGAATAACTCTTCCTATTGATAGTTTAATGGAACTATTGACATTCTACATAATGACAACAGACTTTCAATACAACACAGAATTCTTCAAAGAAAAATCTAGGAATGGCTAAGAGTTCTCCATTATCACTCGTGATTAGCAATATTTGCATGGAAGAACTTGAAACCACAGCCATAAAGACTACTCCATATCCACTTAAAGTTTGACTTCACGATCTTGACGATACATTTGTTGTATGGCCACATGGTGAAGCATAACTACAAACTTTTTTGAAACCCTTAAACAACATCTCATTCAATTAAATTCACAAGAGAATCAGAACATGAACAAAAATTGGCATCCTTAGAAGTTCTTCTGAGAAGAATCTCTCATGGCAAAATCAAAACTACATTTCACAAAAAACTCACAATACAGGAAAATACTTATCATGATCAAAACTACATTTTACCAAAAACTCACACATACAGGGAAATATTTATCATATACCATCCAATCAAAACACAAACACAGAATATGGGATTATGTTATCACTATGGAACAGAGCAAAGGAAGTTTGTTCAGAAACCAATCATTTAGAAAATGAAAAGATTTACATAGAACAGGGGTGGGCAATTGTTTTGGCTTGGGGGCCACATTGGGGGCCATTTTGTGGAAGCAAAGGTTAGCAGAGTGCCACACCTTTTTTTCATGACACAATAAACACACTGCTTTATTCCTTGTATTACCAAAGAAATATTTGTTTGTCCATTCTTCATTAAACACATGACATTCATCACTGATTTTAAATTTTTTCGGAGGGTTCATAGTTTCACTAAAGTTGGAAATGTATATATTTGCTAATGCAAAGACAAAATTGAAATTAACCAGATCAACTGGAAAAGCACTGCACATTGTATCTACACTGCGCATATGTATTGACATGGCCATCCTAGTGGAAAATACGAGACGTATTTTCGATTGTGCACAGGAAGGAAATCTCAGTTCAAAGGGATTTTTCTGATTGTCTTGGCGGGTCACATGTGGCCCTCAGGCCACTATTTGCCCACCCCTGACATAGAACAAACTTTCATGAAGAATAGTTATCCATTAGCTGTCAATAAAACCTTTTTTTTATAGACAACAAAGAGACACCAAAAGAAAAAAAAACAATTATTGGTACCGTAGTGTTTCCATATATATATTAGAAATAGCAGACAAATTAAAGAAAATCTGCGATAAATATAATATCAAAACAGTTTTTCGGAACTATATCACACTATGAAGAATTTTACGGCTACAAAGCTAAACTTGAAATGCTGAAAAGTAAAAACAGCATCTATGAAATACCAAGTGAATATGAAAGAATATATACTGATGAGACCTGTCACCCTATTGAAAATAATTGCAAGAGTACAAACTGATGATTAGAAAAAGAAACAGGTATGTTTATAGTAGCAAACTCTGTATGTATTAAAGAACATACATTCAATTGGGAAAATACAAAAATATTGGCTAGAGAAGAAAATTCAAAGAAACTGATCATGTGACAATGGCAAATAATCCCATAAGTCAACCTAATATATACATAATGTCTGGAAATGGCTAATTAACTTTGCTAGTAGGAAAAAATGGATAAATCAGGAGAAACCTCATAGTTTAAGTATATAAAACTTTTTACTATATGTTGCTTTTGGCAAAATGCCTGTTGATTAAAGCATCATCTTAAAATTCAATATTCAAAAATCTAATGATCCAGGTTCAATTCCCATGCCAGTACTGTCGCTGGTCATGTCAGCAACATCCGAAATGCTATTAATAACAGTTTAAGATAATTGGAAAATTTAAATAAAGTTTAAAAATTTTCTAAAAACATTCAATATTTAATATTAGATGATGGAAATAATCCCAACATATAACTACAACTAATACTTGTCATCACTTGCAAAATTTATATTAAAATGTTATTAAAAAAATTCTATTGCCAAATGATAAGTAGGAAAAGACCATTATGTTCTTCAATGCCATTTATAAGACTTACCATATACACCTATATCCTTCTTAGTGCTGGACTTTTATGTGTGGATTCACAATACTGATCATCATCAATTTGTATGTACTATTTTGATTTACAATCAACTATTCACTATAACGATCTTAAAAAAAAAATTCAAATTTGTTTTGTTGGCCATTTTTTAAGAATGATGACTTCATTGGATAGTTATTAAAACAGGCAAAACTTTCCATACAGTAGTGCCAGAGTAATCAATGGATGCCAGAAGGTTTGTGCATAAAATCTCTATTAGTACCTACTCATCCGACACAAGCCAGAAACTAGTCTGGGGATATTGGTTGAATAGGCACTAGATAGGGATTTTATGCACAAGCCTTCTGGCATCCATTGATTACTCAGGCTTGAGTGGCACTACTGTATGAAGAATTTTGCCTGTTTTAATAACAGTTATGAGCAAGCATAGGAAATAGTGATCATATTATCATCAGATAATTGTTAAAGCTACATCATCCCAAAGCAAAATAGTGATATTCATGCTGAAATTGTACAGTAGTTTATACATAATGCAGTACACATTACAGCACTGAATATTTTATTTAATTTTCATCCAATGCCCTTGTAATACAATCAGTACTTCATTTATGACATATTCAAAATAAAGATTTTTATTATCAATGACTTCAAAAGCAAAAAAACGTATTTCTATCAATATAATAATCAAAAATCATATTTTGATGACATACAATAACCAAATATTTAATACAGTATTAAATTTTCAAATAAGTACTTTAGTTTAAAAACTATAACTGTATTATGTCCTTTTATGTACTAAATTCTTATAAATGGTACTTTGTTTGCAACAAAAATTATGATCATTGTATTGTAATTTACATGTTGTAAATGTTATTTTTAAAAAAATGATTTCATGTTATATGATCAAAAATTGCTAAATCTAAATTAAAAATAATACCTAAATCTACTCTGCTCAATTCTAAAACATCTCATAAGTTATAAACAATGAGCATTGCCAATTGCTCAACAACCTTTGTGATAAATGCTTAGCTAGAGAAAGCATTTAAAATATTTCCACCAGGAAATCCCCCCCCCATACCTCTGACCATGGTTTTGTGCTTTGACACTCCTCAGAGAGGTGCTAGGGTAGCTTCAGATACTAGATCTCAAAATACCAACCCAAATCCAGCATTTATCTAGAAGTTATCTATTGGGTTGGAAAATCTGAAATTTTCAAACCCAGCTATCCAACTCAAATAGCTATCTGGGGCCAAGAGATCTTCGGCCAAACCATATATTAGTAATATTAGCAATATAACATTGCACAAGACTTAAAGCAGACTATAAATAGTCAAATAAAAAAATAGTCATAGATCGCAGGACCCCATTCTCTTAAGCTTGTAAGATATAAACAATGAACATTGCCAATTGCTCAACAAGCTTTGTGATAAATGCTTAGCTAAAGAAAGCATTTAAAATATCTCTGTCAGAACCCCCCAAACCCCTGCCATGGTTTCATGCTTTGGCACTGCTCATAGAGGTGCTGGGATAGCTTCAGACATCTAAAAGTTATCTATTGAGTGGAAAATCTGAAATTTTCAGACACCTACATGTCTTCAAACCCAGCTATCCAACTCAAATAGCTATATAAAAATATAGAAATGAAAAAAAATTGAAAATTTCATTCAGCATAAAACTAAAAATAAATTTTGATCATATACTATTAATATTTAATATTAAATTGTGTACAGTATAAATATTAGCTAAAACATTCAGTTAATCATTTTTGGATTAAAATCATTATGAATATTAGTTTCATTCAAATCAAAACTATTATCATAAAAGTATTTTTGGTTTTAAAAATGTGAGCATGATTTCATGCATTATGTAGTAAATAATAAATTTTGTGCAATGAAAATGCAATATAAATAAATTGAAGAAAATTCATAACTTTAATATTTATTTAAATAGTCCATACCTCTGCTATAACAAGTTATTCCAAATAAAATGACTACCATGCTTAATAAAATGTGACATCTCATGGCAAAAAAATGCTGCAGCTAGTGAATTTGTATATAAAGTGCTGTTTATTTATATCTGCATAGTACATATTGTTAAAAAAGCCTTAAATATTGTACAATATGCAAATGCAGAATGTATTAGATACTTTTTTTTTCCTTTTTTATATGTTAAAATTTTTATTTTTTTTTTCAAATTAACTGCATGATTAGGGTTCTGTATCTTGTTTTCGTAATTCTAGATAATTTCACATAAATAAGACTGAATATAAATAAAAAAAATCAATGAGTTTTTCTCAGTATGATGACTAACAATTTTGTGGAAAAATACAAAATTGTCAACTTCATTTTTCTGTATGTTTGCACAATGAAACTACACTTTTTTTCTAATAATATTGGGGAAATAATTGCAACAAATACTACTTAATACCACATCACTTCTTTGATCTATAGATCAAAGAATCATCACAACCTTCAATGTATATAACTTCAACAAGTAATGCAACACTTTAACTGCACTTTGGATAAACATGCCTATAAGAAATTTAATGGTGAGAATATTGACAACCTTTTGCAATCAAACATAAAAGAACTTAATTAATGCAACTGGATGAAAAAAAAACAGCAAACTTGTAAAGAAGAACTTGGACATCAAAAAATTGAAGAAACTGATTTCATATCATGATGCCATAAACAGGATTTTCAAAGAATTTGACCCCAACTTAGAACACTAACAAATCTAAAAATGCCTTAAATCAATCAATGAGACTTTACAATATGTTGTACAAAGAGAACTGCATATCATGCATAGTTTTATCACTTCTGGACTCAAGTCTTATTATGAACTCCCAAGCAATAAAGTTATTTGATTATTTATTGTATTACATTGTTTATAAATATATACTTTTTACTAATCCTCCTTCCACCTATGCACTAACTAGAAAACATAAATATGCAATGTTTTGTCTTATGGTGAAATAAAGGTGTCCTATTCCACATTTAGATACATACAATTGGAAATAGCATAGATCTAGATCTTGTAAATAAAACCTTGGCTATTAAGGTGTTAGAAATATATATATATATATTAAGTTATTTTCAGTAGCCAATGGAATACAATGGTTAAGTAGTAATATTATCCTTGATGGTTTTTTGTCATTGCTATGTCACTTTTATGGTAAATAGGTAAAGATAAAATTGGCTTTAAACATTCCCAGAATTAATGCTTCTACAATAGTAAAGGAAAAGACATTACTTATTATATTTGAGCCAAGTGCTGGGGTGTGATTTCGTCTTAATGATGATTTGTTCAATAGTTAAAAATAAATAAATACTCATTGCCCGATCATTTTTTCTGACTAGCTAGCTTGATTATAGAACTGCAATCTGGGGAAAAATTCAGTCTATGTGGAACCTGAAAAAATTATTCAATTTTATCTTGCCACATTTGAACACAGTTCATGGTATGGCAAATGCCATAAAACTCATATTTAAATCATGCAGCAAGCTTATAAATAACCAGTTTTGATTTCAATCAATTTGAAAATTCTAATTCAAATGTATATAGCAATGATTAATTAATTATGGCCAAAATATATTCAAATTTCAATAGTTATACTTAATTTTCGAAATACATTTTTTAAATCAAGCAAAAGTTGATGCTCCCACCCACCCCTTTCATACAATCATATAATAAAGTTTAAAAATAAATGTCTGCTAATATCATAGAAATACCATTTTTAGAAACAAATAAAAAAATACTTGTAAAATTACATTTAATTATCAGATTGTGAATCATAATAAGGTATTTTACTTACACTTTAAAATGTTAACATTATTTCTAGATGTAAATTTGTAATTTTCTATTTTATTCAACAACAACAAAAAAAGTGTTAACAAAATTAGACATTAATCCATATGGGGCATAAATTATTAGAATTTTACATTTATAGTCACTTGTTATGTGAGACTATCAGAATTTTAAGAAAGAGTGGGTGTATATACAAAAGGAAGTTCATTGAAAGAGAGCTCCTGGTAAATTGTACTCAATTATTTGTGTGTGTGTGTGTATGTATAGTGACAGCGAATAATAATAAAAATTAACGAAATTTAAATTCATTACATACTAATGATGGATTTTAAATAAAAGAATGAGCAGACATTAACAAAAAAAAATGAAACTATTTTTAAAATCTGTAAACTAAATGGAAAATGCAAGATAACAGTTCATATAAAATAAAATAATTATTTAAAAAGAAAAAAAAAGGTGGGGGGGGGGAATAGTGGTAGGCACTACTCGGAATCATAGCACAAATGATTCACATATTCATTGAATGCTTAGTTAATAAACTTCCAATAAAACTGATCAATTGTATAAGACAGGGGTCGGCAACCTATGGCACCCTTGGCACGCCAACGATTATTAATGGCACTCGGAATAAATTGAAATAGTAAAAAATATATATATTTTAATTTCAGCATCTTTTTTGTTTTTTTGTTTTTACATTCAACATTGAATTTACCATTAAATCATTATTTACCAGAAAATAATACACTTGTCTTTGTTTAAAAGATATTTTTGTTTGCAAGTGAAAAAAATTCTACATATTCTCATTTTACTTCTGATAAAATTTAAAAATGAGATCGTAATCCAAATAAAAAGCTTATTATGTTATCAATTTTAGAAAGCTATTTTCGGTAGTTGAATGGTAAATAATCAATGCTCATTGGTGGCGCTTCTTTCAAAAAAGAGATTCTCATGGCATAGTGACCGAAAGATCCCAAAAATGTCCCACAAAAGACAAAAACATGATATTCGCTCTTTTCAAGACTCTTGGACAAATGAATATGAATTTGTACAGGAAAAAGATCGTGCTGTGTGTACATTATGCTGCGAAAGTATTGTGTGTCGTACCTCAAGCGTACAAAGACATTATCAAACTAAACATGTGTTCGTGTTTAAAAACCCAGATGAGAAAAGTGAAGTTATAAAAAGAGCTGTTTCTGCCTTTAAGAAACAAACTAATTATTTTAGTCAAATAATTGGAACCCAAAATAAAGCCACCGAATGTAGTTATACAATTGCTCATTGTGTGGCTTTGAAAGGCAAACCTTTCACAGATGGACAGTTCATCAAAGAAACGTTTTTGAAAAATGCTAAAATCTTATTCAGTGATCTACCATATAATAAACAAATGATACGGTCTCAGATTTAAAAAAAATGCCAGCTTCTGCAAGATCAATTCAAAAAAAAAAAACTGACATGGCTGAAGATGTAACAACAAAAGAGAAAAACAGTTTACAGCAAGCTGTTGCATTCAGTGTTGCTGTTGATGAAAGCCCTGATGTAAATGATGTATCGCACCTAGCAATAGTTGCACAATATTGTGACAACAATCATATTTATGAAGGATTGTGTTGCTTGATTCCTCTTACTGGTACAACAAAGGGACGTGATATTTTCACTGCATTTTTCATTTATTTTGAAAATCAGAAAATCAACATAAATAAAATATTTGTGTTACTACTGATGCCAGACATGCAATGGTCGGAAAGAAAAAAGGATTTGTTAAACTTCTTGAAAATCATATTAAACATCGAATATTGAGTTTCCATTGCATTATACACAAGGGAAATTTAGTCGCTTTATTTCATCACAATGCTTGAATTCTGTAATGGACACTGTCATCATTAACACATAGCCAATTAAAAATCCTTTTGCAAGAAATGAATAATACGTATATAGACCTCCCTCTATACAGCAATGTTTGGTGGATTAGTTAAGGTAATGTCTTGAATAGGTTTGTATCATGTCTGAAAGAAATCAAGATGTTTCTTGATGAAAAAGAAAAACATTATCCAGAAATAAATGATGATGGCTGTTTATGCAAATTGATGCTTCTGATGATATAATTAAACACCTGAACTTGCATTTGCAAGCAGTACTAAAACTTTTTGAATATTGGAAAGGATTTGCATCAAAATTAGATATATTTTGGTGTGATATTACCACTAACACCTACAAGTATTTTCCAAATGTAAAGGCCCATGCAAATCAATTTAACATTAATAAAGATGAACTTCAAAAATACATTGAAGCTCTCAGAGAAGAATTTTCCAAATGATGTAAAGACTTCCAAATACACACAGCCATATTTTCTTTCCTCATTATGCCTGACTTAATTGATTTAAAGATGACTCCATTTGATTTATCTCTTTTTGAATGGATGGATATTGATAGTTTTGAAATGGAATTAATCAAATTGATGTCATCAGAATTGTGGAAAACTAAATTTGTAGAATTGCAGAAAATTCTTAAAGGGAACTGTCTAGAAAAGTCGGCTGTCATTCTCAATTGTTGGTATCATTACCTAAAAGATTTAATTCTTTGAAAAAAAAAAAACTGCTTGTGCTATGCTTTCAGCATTTGGTTCTACTTACTTATGTGAACAAATTTTCTCACATATAAAAAATATTTTGAGTTCACAAAAAAGTTGCTAATACTTGAACATTCAGAAGCATGTGTGAAGCTAAAAGTGACCAATTACATACCTGACATTGAGCAAAGGGCAATGTTCACATTAATTTATTTTAATAATAAAAAATGGCTAATCATATTAAAATTCATGATATTTTTTCTTATTTAAATTATATATTTTGTATTGAAACAGTAAGGTCTGCTTTGCAGATCTTCGTTTCACCTTTTCTCACTTACTTCCTACCCTCATACCTTAGTTTGAACCCCAATCTATCGTAGTGTGTCTGCAATACACTTATATACCGAAAATCCCGCCTAATTTTAAACCACGAGCACAATGCTCGTATTATATATATAACTTATTCCCAAATAAAATAAAATATTATGAATTATGTATTTGTTCACATAATTTACATTTATTAAAAAGTAAGTTATATAAGTCGTAATTGCGCACACACTATGATATCCATTTTAAAACATATCAAAATTATAAATTGTTAGTTATTTTGTTTGGATCTATTTACAAATATATTACCATCATAATATATTTTGATTTAAAATAAAATTCATTTAGTAAATATTAGTTTAGTAGATAGATTCAAATATTACAATTTAAAATAAAATAATTTTCGTTTTATTTAATAAAAATCATCCCAAATATTTCTGTTAAAATAAATGAGGGACAATAGTTTAATTATATAAGTTTATCTAAAAACAGCAGCTGTCCACTTAAGTTTTCTTTAATTAGTAGCAGTAATTTTAATTAAATCTAGTTTGTAATTCGAATGTCGACGGGGAAGTTAACAAAAGAAATTAATTAATGTTGAATTCCTTTAGACATTCGGATAGATTTAATTACAGCAGATAAGTCCAATAATTTTGTACGCTCCAGGACAAGTCTATTGTTAAATTTTACTATAAAAAGGATGTTTTTCTTTTGTTCTCCATTCTAAGCTTCTGAGTTAAGGTTTCTGAGTTATTCTAAGCTTTTAAAGAATTCTGAGTTGTCTAAAGGTTTCTGAGTTGTTCTAAAATTCTAATAATTTGCTAACCTTGACATGTCCGAGTAGAGGCGTTTAAGATGGCTATGTCCCCTCGGAATAGCCAGCCGCTGCTCCATACCATCAGAAATTATCACACGGATCCCGGAACTGCTGCTGCCGCTGCCAAAATATGAACATTCCAGATTTTGCTGCTGAATTATAAAACCTGCCGAACATCTACCTGCAAATGCTTCTCCAGAGGTAACCTAAATTAACCCAAGAGCTCTTGTGATCACTAACTAACATGCTATAGCTATTTAACATTGTTTTCTTATATTTCACAACTTCATTATGTATTTCTTTCATGTATTTAAATATACTCAACATTTTGCTCTCTATCCTTGGGTTAATATTTTCTATTTATAAAGCTTTCTTTTATTTTATTATGATAATGTGTCAGAATCGTCTTTGACCGAGTGAACTATTCCCTCTATTGAAAGTAAGACGCCGCTATTAAGGCATATTTTAAATTTATAATTTTCCAATTTTATTATCTTGCAAATCACTCGTTCGAGGGCGATTCTTTTCTTTAATGTAACATAATCACATAGTTTAAAATCTACATGTTATTGATTTTAATCTAATATAAGAGTATGTGCGAAGTCAATGATTAAATGTGTCCCCAAATGCATGATTGCGTATATAAATCTATACTTACTTTTCAAACCCGCAAGCATGCATTTTCCTATTTTAATTACCGTGTTCTACTTTCATTATAAAGTTCATCATTGACGTCGAGAATGTGCGGACCCTCTTAAATGAATTTCGGGGAATTTGATTGGGCATTTCTCTTAATCCAAGTAAAACCCATTTAGTATGTTTTTATATACACTAGTCTCGTATTGCTGGTACATGAATTGGTTGTTGAGACCGCTTTGTTTTATTTTTCCAAGGATTCTTTACACGGCAAAGTCCGTTCTTTTCGCTTATTGCAAGTTTCCAGGCAGAGGGTGTTCACAAATGACACCCCTGGGAATTAAACGCAATCGTCACACAGTCGCTAAGTTTCGGCTGTTCGTCAAAATACTTTCCTACGGGTTAGCGGCGAGATGCCCTCCGTAATTATTCCGGATCTTCAATATTGTTTCATTTTATATTTATTTTACAAAGCATCCGTGACTTAAATGAGTCACACCCTCCAACTTTATAAATTCACTATCAGCAATACTGACCTCCCAATACAAATCTATTATTATTATTCTCAAATAAATGCTTTGATCCCATTCCCACGTTTGCTTAGTAAGCTTTAGTCCGTACTATTCTCGAAATCAATAAATATTTTAGAACATTTAATTTCAAATATTGTCTTAAACTTGTCTATTTACTCAAAGCACCTCGCACATGTTCCTATCTTGTCAAGCACATTATCGTAACGCTATTAGCCCGAGGAATAGAATATATCACTCTGTTTTAAAACCTTTTTGTCATTACTGAAATATAAATGCCAACAATTATTTAATACGCGTCCCTGTCTCATATAAGCAGACAGTGGCGTTATATATATATTTATATAAATAAATTGTGTGAAATTATTTAAAACTAAATTTTATCTCTTATTTTATTTGATTCCTATCACTGTCTCGGTCTATATATATATATTTTCTGCATTTCTTTTGTAAATCCATAGACGTTAATTAGCCACCCAAACTTATCTTAGTATAGAGTCTTTTGTTTCTCCCTGACCACCAGGCACCGGTAAAAGGTTATACTAGTTGTAGCATCAGATGCGTTATCACGTAGGTGGCGCTGTGAAATTTGGACTTTAGATTCGAACTTAGTATATCTAGAAGGCAACCCCTCCTAGAATGTTCAGTTTAGTGTCTGGGGTTTGAATTATGCAGTGTGTTAGCGAGATAGACGATTCTGACCGTTACATAGTAAATTTTTTTTTTCCGGGTCCATGGCTTGCCCAAACGTGGAGCCTCGAATATTTAAACACCCACATCCCTGTAGATCTTAATTATTTAAAACACCCACATCCCTGTAGATCTTAATTATTTAAACACCCACATCCCTGTAGCTTAATTTTAGTGTTTTGTTTCGTATGTAATCACTCAAATCCTTTATATTTTGATATATAATATTTTTCAAACTCTATATAGTTTATTTGCGTGTATATTTCATGTATTTTGTTTGACTCGGGCATTCAATTACTTATCCTATATAATCAGAACTTGTCCAAACATGCTATAGTGCGATACGAGCCATCTGTATTATCTGTATTTATTGTTTCACTTAAATCACGCTATGTACGCATAGCGTAAATTACTTAAATATTGTCCCAAGTGAATATTGTGACAATTATAAATATTTCAAATATTGTATTTTTCTATCAAAATAAAGTTTTATCGGCTCAACGCGCAAGATAGCATAATGATAATTTCGTACGGTAATGACCTAGATATAATAGGCTATCGTATGGAATTCAGAAATAATTATAAATCAAATGTTGTAATCAATAAAAAAAATGCGAATGTTTTAACGAGTGCCCGTAGTTAAATGGAATAGTTATTAAAATTAATTTTGGGAAGCTAACAGTCTATGGATATTTTTAACTGGTGACATGGCGCCCAAGGGTAATTTCACTAAACGGAGTTACTTCTAAAATAAATTTTGTCACCAGGCTCAATTCTTTTGTATGAAATTTGTTTTTTTTTAACGTGTGTAAATTTTTCTTAGACCAAATAATGAGACGTGAATCGGATCAATAATTATGTAAATAAATATATATGTTTGCAAATCTTAAATAAGAGGGAACGAAATAATTATACCCGGATCTAGCGAATGTTAATATATATAAATAAAATTTGCTTGAGTTTAAAAATATATATGTTAGCGAAATATTTTTGACAGGTAGAATTTAATAGATTTTTATATATACGGGCAGTTAAAAATATATATGTTGGCAGCAGATTTAAGCGAGAAATTTTAGCAGTAGTAAGAGGGCAGTAGTTGGGGTTTTAAGTGATAAATATAAAAGCAGCAATTAGGCCAACAGAACCGAGAGGGAGATAGCCTATTAGCCATTAATAAAATTGTAATTAAACGTAATAATCGCAGAGAATTAAACAAGGAAAAATAATAAGAGTATTTTTTTTTACCGTATTAGTTTTAATAAGCTCCACGTAAAACAGTTTAAACATTTTCTTTATCAGTGCGATACATTGTGTTAAAGATATATTAATATAGTTAGCGATAAAATAAAAAGTAATCATCATCATCGATCACGATAATCATCCAAGGCCATGGATAATATGGAGAACAACCACGATGAACAAGAACTGGACCCATCTGGATTTCTTGAATCTCCTCCAATAAGTATGAGACCTGTCCAGCAAACGAGCCAGGGTGATTTCAATCGGAAATATCTGGAGGAATTGTATAGGAGAAGCGAAGAGAGGGCAAGAGAGCATGAAGAGGAAGCCCGAAGAAAAGAGGAAGAGTATAAAACATTTAACAGGCTGCTTCTCGATGAAATTGTCAAAGTGAAAAAAAAACAAAGGGCTCTCGAACTTAATATTGAAGAATGCTACCTAGAAAACTGGAAAGAGTACAGAACTACAAATCAGAGCTGTCAGCCCTTTGGCAGCAATCAACCAATTTCTCAAGTCAACAATAGTACAAGAGATGCAGCCTGCAGTACATTAATTTCAGACCTTAGGATTCAAACCCAGATTGATAAAATAATCACCATTCAGATATTTCGAGGAGAAGTAGGGGAAAATCCTCACTCACACTTGGATAGCTTGCGGGATTTTTTTTCTCTGTGTAAGATGAACTGTCGCGAACAGACTGTGATCGCTAGCCATTACTTATATGGCTATGCACGAGATTGGTGGGGCATGTTGACTAAAAAACCGAGCGACTTTGCCAATTACTCTAACACATTATTGAAGTATTATTGGAGTGAGGATCGGCAGAGCGTGATTCTAAATACGATTTGCCAGGAGAAATATGAAGCAATCAAAGAGACTTGCATGCAATTTTTCATTCGCCTGGTAAACCGATTTAGATCACTCACCGCGTTCAAGTTTTCAGATTCCTACATCATCCGTACAATCCAACTGAATATGCCATTACCTGTCCAACGGCTTATGGTCAGCAGCAGGATCAAAGATGTGGAAGTCATGGCGGAATTTTTGATGATGATCAACTATGGCCCATGGAATCTCCACCGTCAATCAGAACAAAATATGATGGGAGGGAATACGAGACCCAAAAGAACTGTGTTAGCACAACCCCACAACGCTCATCCTCCAACAAAAGGAAGCCTCTTAGGGGATATGAACCCCATGTCAATGGTTATCCGAGAAGAGGACCCCACCTGTGGAGTTCCTATTGGTCCGTGTCCAATAATAAACATCGGAGTGGGATCCATTGAACTTCCTGCCCTCATTGACACTGGCAGTCAGATTTCCTGCATTTCAAAGGGATGGTTGCTACGAATGGAAGAACGGAGCGGATGTATACCCAGGTTACCATCCCGTCCCATCCAGATGAAACTGGCGGATGGGAAAAGAACCAAGACTGAAGCATACCAAGTATGGTTAGAAATAATCTTCAGGAAAATAACCATTGGGCACACTTTCCTAGTTATAAAAGGATTGGTCCATGATGTTATAATTGGATCCGATTTTCTGACCCAAAATAAGTGTATCCTTGACTATGCCACGAATTCAATCATGGTCCAGCAAGAGAAGATATATTTTAATGAAGCCGATGTCCTACCTGGAATCCAAGTTCAGTGTATGGAGGCCAGCATCGATGAAAGCACCATCAAAGATAAGGTCAAAGAATCGTCACTAGAAACCATCGAGAATCAGTCCCAATTGCATCAACTATTAATGGCAAGTCGGCAAATCTTCTCTCCAATCCCTGGAGAAATTAAAGGTTATGTCCACCGGATTCGTGTGAAGGAGGAAACCCACTTCCAGGCCCGGACATACCCCATTCCTTTCCAATATCAAGACGAAGTGAGCGCTCAGATCCAACAGATGATTACATGGGGGGTAATTGAGAAAGGATCATCACCATATAACAACCCATTAGTGGTTGTGAAAAAGAAAAATGGGTCTATAAGACTGTGTTTAGACGCCAGAATGCTCAACAATATCACGATACCGGAACGGGATATCCCACCACCTGTACAGGAAGTTTTTCTCAAATTATCTACAAAGAATATTTTTTCCACATTAGACTTAACTGCTAGCTATTGGCAGATGATATTACACCCCCAAGACAGGAAATACACGGCCTTCCGTCACAATGGGCAAACACATCTGTTTAAGAGAGTACCTTTTGGGCTCATAAACAGCGGCGCTGGACTAATGAGGTGCTTGGACCAAGTTCTATCCGAAGATCTAAAAAAAAAATTAGTGTGCTATATCGATGATGTGGTCATTGCATCGCGCAACCCTCAGGAACACCTGGAGCACTTGAAGCAGTTCTTTTCTGAATGTGCCCAAAAGAATATTACTGTGAATCTAGAAAAGAGTCACTTTGCTCTAAAAGAAATTGCCTTTTTGGGACACATCGTAAATGGACAAGGAATTCGGACCCATCCGGATAAGGTAGAAGCAATCCAGAACTTTCCGAGGCCTATCAATAGAAAGCAGATTAGATCCTTTTTAGGCCTCTGCAATTACTACCATAAGTTCTATCCAGGCTTTGCAAAAGATACCTCCACATTGCTGGAACTATTGAAGCAACACCGTCGGTGGGAATGGAGTGAACAGCACGAGCAAGATTTCAAGAAAATCAAGGACAATTTCCTCCAGACTGTGATGTTATGTTATCCTGATTTCACTCGCCCATTCTATTTGCAGACTGACAGCAGCAAGAAAGGTCTAGGTGTTGTACTGTTCCAGGTTAATCAAGCAGGCCAACATCAGGTCTTGTACTTCAGTAGCCGTACATTAAGAGGTGCAGAAAAAAATTATACGGTCACTGAACAAGAGACTTTAGCCATTGTATGGGCGTGCAGCAAATTCAAGCAGATATTGCTGGGATCGGAAGTAATTATAATTACGGACCACCGGTGCTTGGAATTTCTGAATAAAAGTTATCTAAACAATGATCGCCTTATTCGATGGAGCTTGTCACTGCAGAAATTCCACTACAGGATAATTTATTGTCCAGGCCCTGAAAATATTGTGGCCGATGTATTGAGTCGTCACCCTGTGGAAATTAAACCTTGCAACCCTATGATATCAGACCAGCCGTTAATCATCATGACTAACGTGTTGGACCAGGAAATTGAAAAGAAACTTAAGAATTTGCAGTATTGGCAGGAAAAGCAGCCCCAGTACAGAGATTTAATGCAAGAAGTCCAAAGGCAAGGAAACCCTGCTCAAGGATGCACCACTGGTAGGGGGAAAAGGAGATACAGATTGCAAAATGGGCTTTTGCTGCAACAAACTGAGAATCGATTGTGGAAAATTCTCATACCACCTGATTTAAGAAGCCCACTAATCACTTATATGCACAGCCTGGTGGGACATTATGGTCCCAGAAAAACCGAAGAAGCCCTGAGGCGGCAGTTTCATTGGCCTCAGATGTATAGTGATATATTGCATACCCTCCGGAAATGTAATACATGCGCTAAAAGCAAACCCCCAAATAAGATCTTCAGTGGTACCCCCGCCTCCATTATCCCATTGGGACCCAACAAGGTATTAGCAGTAGACCACTATGGGCCACTACCATCCTATCGTAGATGTCGGTATTTTTTTGTCACCTATGACATATTTTCTAAGTATGCATGGGCCTACCCGGTCATCAGGGCAGATTCAAAAAGTGCAATTAGGGCATTACAGTGCAAGCAATTTGTGACTATCGGCAAGCCCGAAGCAATACTCTCAGATCACGGCTCGGCTTTCACTTCACGAGAATGGCAGACCTGGATAAAGAGCCAAGGTCTCAGGCATGTGATGACATCCATTAGAAACCCCCAATCCAACCCCTGCGAGAGGGTCATGCGGGAAATTAACCGGCTGTTTCGGACATACATCCACGATAACCACCGGGGCTGGGTCAACCGAACTGAAGAAATTTTTCAGTATATTAATGGAACCATTAATGAGGCTACAGGGCTAACACCAATGCGTCTTCATTTTGGTAAGCCAGAGCAACCATTAATTAAAATACCCCTGCCCAAGGATGATCAAGAAGTGGACAGAGAAGAGGACCGGCGAGCAGTTCATCATCGTCTGAAAGCCCGGGCAGAAAAAAAACAATTAAAGGAAACAAGGTCCTACCAATTTCAAGTTGGGGATCATGTATGGGTCAGAACTCCAAAGCCCAGTAGCCGGGACCAGTGTAAATACAAGAAGTTTTTCCCACTGTATCAGGGGCCATATGTGATAAAACGGGTAAGCGGCCCAAATGCATATTTACTGGAGGATAATGGGGCCATAAGAGGGACTTATAATGCTAGGAGTCTAAAACCCCTTGTATATCACCCACCAGACCCAGGATTATAGTAGTTTTTTTTAAAAAAAAAAAAAAAAAACAACAACAAAAAAAAAAAAAGAAATGGACACGTCACAGAATAATATAAAAAGGAGATCGGATATAAACAGTGTTAAATGATTAGTTTTTTAAATAAAATTTTGTTGGAAGAAGGGGGGGGATATTAAAAAAATGTTCGCTAGATGGTAGAGTTATTAATATGATCCGGGTATATAATTCAGTTTCGTTTCTTCATTATATTTATATCCTGTACATTATGGGTTATCTTGTAAATTTTTTTTATGCAGGCTTCATAGGTGGACACCTGTTGTAAGATCTTTTTTTTTTAACAATTTTTTTTGTTCCGTCACTAAGGGAATGTGAAACAGTAAGGTCTGCTTTGCAGATCTTCGTTTCACCTTTTCTCACCTACTTCCTACCCTCATACCTTAGTTTGAACCCCAATCTATCGTAGTGTGTCTGCAATACACTTATATACCGAAAATCCCGCCTAATTTTAAACCACGAGCACAATGCTCGTATTATATATATAACTTATTCCCAAATAAAATAAAATATTATGAATTATGTATTTGTTCACATAATTTACATTTATTAAAAAGTAAGTTATATAAGTCGTAATTGCGCACACACTATGATATCCATTTTAAAACATATCAAAATTATAAATTGTTAGTTATTTTGTTTGGATCTATTTACAAATATATTACCGTCGTAATATATTTTGATTTAAAATAAAATTCATTTAGTAAATATTCGTTTAGTAGATAGATTCAAATATTACAATTTAAAATAAAATAATTTTCGTTTTATTTAATAAAAATCATCCCAAATATTTCTGTTAAAATAAATGAGGGACAATAGTTTAATTATATAAGTTTATCTAAAAACAGCAGCTGTCCACTTAAGTTTTCTTTAATTAGTAGCAGTAATTTTAATTAAATCTAGTTTGTAATTCGAATGTCGACGGGGAAGTTAACAAAAGAAATTAATTAATGTTGAATTCCTTTAGACATTCGGATAGATTTAATTACAGCAGATAAGTCCAATAATTTTGTACGCTCCAGGACAAGTCTATTGTTAAATTTTACTATAAAAAGGATGTTTTTCTTTTGTTCTCCATTCTAAGCTTCTAAAGAATTCTGAGTTGTAAAAAGGTTTCTGAGTTATTCTAAGCTTTTAAAGAATTCTGAGTTGTCTAAAGGTTTCTGAGTTGTTCTAAAATTCTAATAATTTGCTAACCTTGACATGTCCGAGTAGAGGCGTTTAAGATGGCTATGTCCCCTCGGAATAGCCAGCCGCTGCTCCATACCATCAGAAATTATCACACGGATCCCGGAACTGCTGCTGCCGCTGCCAAAATATGAACATTCCAGATTTTGCTGCTGAATTATAAAACCTGCCGAACATCTACCTGCAAATGCTTCTCCAGAGGTAACCTAAATTAACCCAAGAGCTCTTGTGATCACTAACTAACATGCTATAGCTATTTAACATTGTTTTCTTATATTTCACAACTTCATTATGTATTTCTTTCATGTATTTAAATATACTCAACATTTTGCTCTATCCTTGGGTTAATATTTTCTATTTATAAAGCTTTCTTTTATTTTATTATGATAATGTGTCAGAATCGTCTTTGACCGAGTGAACTATTCCCTCTATTGAAAGTAAGACGCCGCTATTAAGGCATATTTTAAATTTATAATTTTCCAATTTTATTATCTTGCAAATCACTCGTTCGAGGGCGATTCTTTTCTTTAATGTAATATAATCACATAGTTTAAAATCTACATGCTATTGATTTTAATCTAATATAAGAGTATGTGCGAAGTCAATGATTAAATGTGTCCCCAAATGCATGATTGCGTATATAAATCTATACTTACTTTTCAAACCCGCAAGCATGCATTTTCCTATTTTAATTACCGTGTTCTACTTTCATTATAAAGTTCATCATTGACGTCGAGAATGTGCGGACCCTCTTAAATGAATTTCGGGGAATTTGATTGGGCATTTCTCTTAATCCAAGTAAAACCCATTTAGTATGTTTTTATATACACTAGTCTCGTATTGCTGGTACATGAATTGGTTGTTGAGACCGCTTTGTTTTATTTTTCCAAGGATTCTTTACACGGCAAAGTCCGTTCTTTTCGCTTATTGCAAGTTTCCAGGCAGAGGGTGTTCACAAATGACACCCCTGGGAATTAAACGCAATCGTCACACAGTCGCTAAGTTTCGGCTGTTCGTCAAAATACTTTCCTACGGGTTAGCGGCGAGATGCCCTCCGTAATTATTCCGGATCTTCAATATTGTTTCATTTTATATTTATTTTACAAAGCATCCGTGACTTAAACGAGTCACACCCTCCAACTTTATAAATTCACTATCAGCAATACTGACCTCCCAATACAAATCTATTATTATTATTCTCAAATAAATGCTTTGATCCCATTCCCACGTTTGCTTAGTAAGCTTTAGTCCGTACTATTCTCGAAATCAATAAATATTTTAGAACATTTAATTTCAAATATTGTCTTAAACTTGTCTATTTACTCAAAGCACCTCGCACATGTTCCTATCTTGTCAAGCACATTATCGTAACGCTATTAGCCCGAGGAATAGAATATATCACTCTGTTTTAAAACCTTTTTGTCATTACTGAAATATAAATGCCAACAATTATTTAATACGCGTCCCTGTCTCATATAAGCAGACAGTGGCATTATATATATATTTATATAAATAAATTGTGTGAAATTATTTAAAACTAAATTTTATCTCTTATTTTATTTGATTCCTATCACTGTCTCGGTCTATATATATATTTTCTGCATTTCTTTTGTAAATCCATAGACGTTAATTAGCCACCCAAACTTATCTTAGTATAGAGTCTTTTGTTTCTCCCTGACCACCAGGCACCGGTAAAAGGTTATACTAGTTGTAGCATCAGATGCGTTATCACGTAGGTGGCGCTGTGAAATTTGGACTTTAGATTCGAACTTAGTATATCTAGAAGGCAACCCCTCCTAGAATGTTCAGTTTAGTGTCTGGGGTTTGAATTATGCAGTGTGTTAGCGAGATAGACGATTCTGACCGTTACAGTATAGATAAAAAGTTGCAATTTATAATTTGTAATATAATTTTTAATAAGCATGTTAAAAATTACAAATTTAAAAAAAGTACATTTCACATGATGCTAAGTATTTTAAAATACTGAATGACCAATAATATAAGATCCAGTTATAATGGACTTCAAAAATATATATTATATAGTAATGTATATTATTTATATACTATAATATTATATATAACTTTGAAGCCCATTATAACTGAACCAATTTTGATAATCTAATAAGGTTGGTAAAACCATGTCGGCACGCGGAATAACATTTTAACATAGGTTCAGCACCACACTATCAAAAGGTTGCTGACCCCTTGTATAAGATCTAATATGAAAATCACAAGCAAGCAAAAAAATCAAGGTTATAATATTAGAAAATGATAAATGGAAATGGTTGCTAACTAAGTCACTTATATTATATATGTGTGATCATAATAAATATAGTTTACATATGAATTATTTATACATCTGTGATCCAAAAATAAAAATGATGAGTTGCAAAAACAGTGATATCTTTCATCTAAAAAACACACTTGTATAAAAGTTTTGGTAGATCATCCTGCCCATCTACCCGCTTTCGGTTTGTTTTTAATTTCTCTCAATCCCATGAATTCTAAAGTTGTAGCCTTATGATGTAGCAGTTTGTGCATTCACTTACCATGGCCATAAATTAGGTTAAAATATTTAGGTGGAATTTAAAAAAAAAAAAAATTGTTTTTTCAAATAGCCAGAAATTTCCTAAATATATATTTTAAAATAACTAGTTTAATAAATAATACAATTCAACATCTAATATTGATGAGAAAATGGGCACACGGTTTAATTAAAAAAATAAACCTTTTCCAAAATAATTTAGAGTGATCAGATATTTTTTTGATGTTTTGATCACAAAGCAAATCTTCATCACTAGTAAAAAAAAAAAAAAAAGGATTGTACATCTACAGAAAATAAACCTATGATTTACATTGGCCATGAATTCTCCTAGATCACATGACATTATACCTTAATATTTTTTTCTCTGAAGCTTCATCAGAGTCTGTGTAGACTACAAGTGTCAAATCAATTTTTTTTTTTTTCAAGTGTCATAGCATCGGCCGGGACGCGAACCCGCAACCCGGGCAACTGCTTGTAAGGCAGTCGCGCTAACCTCTCGCCCACCAATGCAAGATAAGTGTCAAATCAATTTAAAGTACTTTCTGCAGTCTTTTGAAAGAATAAAACTAAAACATTAAATGCATTGACACTTAAAGTTTATATATATATAGTAAATAATAAATACAACATTTAAAATTGAATTCATGTAGAAATAAAAACAGAATTGCAAAATATCTGAATATTAAAAAATAATAGAAATAAACAATACTTTACAGCAAATGCTTTTATTTGTTGTGCACTAAAAACTAAACAAATAATTGTTTTTTCAACCACAATTGCAGTTTTTAGATTGAACTTGAAACAAAAATTGTGTGGGTGGAGAGAGGGGGCACATAGAAATGTAGTTAAGTAATTTCTGACCCCTTCCCCCGACCATAACACTTTTATTTCAAATTCAATCTAGAAACCTCAATTGTGGTTGAAAAAACAATTATTTTTTTGATTATTAGTGCATTAAAAATAAAAATTCAATTGTATTTATGTTTCTTTGCCTCAGCATATTAATTCCAAATTATCATGCTGAAGTAAAGAAATAGATACAAGTGAAAAAATTGTCATGAATGTAATCAAAGTTAAAAAATTGTATAATATCATTTGTATATTTTGCAAAGACTTAATCATCCTTATATTGTGCTAAAATTTATGGTAACAAAATTTTGGAAATTTGTTCTTCAAAAGTTTGTCCAAGACACATATCTAAATTTTCAAATAGATTTAATATTTGTATAAACAATTTATATTATATGTAAAACAATATTTTTACAATGGTGGTATGTATTGTGCATTTACAGTTCCAACGAAGACAGTTGTGCAATATCAGCTAATTTGGAAAATAAAATAAAATATTGCACTGCATTGTGGTGAATGCAAAAATGAGATTTTTAATATTACTTTTACATTAATTTAATACAATAAAAGTCATAGATATAATTTGCATATATATATATATTTAAAATTTATATCCTAGCAGAACTTATGAATAAAAATACAAGGAAAAAGCATGTTAAATTATTATCATTTAAATCTATAAGACCATGAAAATCTAATTAAAATTATATATATACATACTTACACGCACATATACTGTATATGTATATTCATGTATGTTAAATTCTCTACCTGAAGAGAGGTAGAAATAATTAAGCAAAAGACTATAATGATCATAAAATAACATTTGATCATAGTCAATAGTAGTAAGCCACTGTTAGCATCTTTTTAGCATAATTTATTCTAACATTTTAATTTGGAGCTTCACCATAAATTTTAACGAGCTTTTACATCAATAAGATGCAATATATATATTATGTTATAGTGTCTTCCTTGTAATAGAATTCCAATTAGTAATATTCTAGCTTGCTCATTTTCTTATGGTTACAAGACTCACCATTATCATTCTTCACTAATCCCTATCTACATTAAATAGTGCTACTATTCATATATTAATCACACTTTCCATGTTTCTAATTTATTTAACTTTTGAAAAAAAGATTAGAATATGAATTGTTAATTGGAAAATGAGATTTTAGACCAATTACAGCTGATGAGATGAAGCCATTAAAATCTTGATCCTGCATGCCTACATCTAAATGATTGATTTTTCATTATTCATTAAAAAACTTAGTATAAATTGTAATATTCTCTCCAGAGATCATCTTTTTACTATTTCACCATATGTGTATGTGTGAAAAAAAAAAATTAATTAAATTTTAATATAACAATTTAATAAAGTACATTTCCTTTAAATAATTGTTAATTTAAAGAATTCTATATACAGTATATATTTCATTCATTTGGACACAAATGTAAACATTTATATTTTACTTTTACATTTTGTATCTGTATACAAATTTCATTTCTGTATCTTCATTCTATTATTTAAATATAATTTATGTATAGATAGTAGCATACCACACTAACAGCAGAATGGAAATTGCACAACCTGTCAAGGAAAAGTTGCTGTTTAATGAATTAGACATATAATGTCAAATCCGCGTTAGACAAGATGTGTCAAAAGTTATTTTATTATAATATTTTATTAACACAGTTATACTCCATTAGTTGTTTTAATAACAAAATTATTTAAACATCTCGTCTTGCGTTGTTAGCCGAGAGGTATCGCAACTGCCATGCAAGCAAGTAGTTGGTTGCAGACGGGTGTGGGTTCGCGTCCCGGCAGATGCTATGACATATGGAAAAAAATTATTTAAACATCTTTTCTAAATGGTATTTACTTTGGTTTTCATTACTTATTGTAAAATTTATAAGCTTAATATAACAAGTGTTAAGAAATGTTAAAATAATTTAAATTAAAAATTTATGTTGTGTTAAGCATGCTTTCGGCAGAATATTGCCAAAATTATAGCATGGTTTTATTTGGCAGTTAAAGAGTTGCGTCCTTAAATGATTCTGGCAGGATTCTGTCAAAAGCATTTTAGCGCAATATAAATTTTAAATTTAAATTATTTTACCTTTTCTTAACATTAGTTTATAAACAAGCTTATAAATATTAAATATCTTTTGTAACTGGATTTACATTAAAAAAAAAAAAACACAAAAAAACGTTTATTTAAAATTGCTGTGATATAATGAAGTATATGTTTGAATGATCTTATTTACACAGAGTTGTGAAAACATTTTTATAAAGCGCCTATTATTTTTTAAATAATATATATATATTGCTTGAAACATCACTTTATAGCATTTATAGATCATCTATAATTAACAATTTATAATTATTATTTTTTTTTAAAAAGAAAAAAAAACAACTATAAGTCAAAAAACTAAAATTAATCATATGAGCTTACTGTTAATTTTTTCTTTCTTTTTCATACCCACTAACCTGAATTATTGCCCAACTCTGTATGGTATGACAATTTTAAAATATTTTATTAATTAAATTAATTAGTTAATTTTTTAGATACAATATTTATTATGCCATAAATAAATTTAATGGAAAATATTTAAAGTTTTTCATTAATTCTATGCTACAATTATATATATATAATGTATTAACAACATTTCACTTAAACTCTTTAAAGAAATTTCTGTTCATATATGCTATAATAATTTGATGAAAAATCAATCTTTCCAGACATCACATCAAATACTGCCATATAAAAGCTCCAATTTCTATAGAAATTATAAGTAAAGTAACATTAATATGTTACATACAATTATGGCTTTAATCAATTGTATATATATATATTGAAATTATGATGAAATTTTCATATATTAATTATAATGCACCTTCAGCTATGATGTATCCAGATAACTACCAAATAAATAGATAACCAAACTGAACTACATGATGTAATAATTTAGCAATAGCATTTATCTGGTTTTATTTAAAACCGATTTATTCCAGTTAATATGTGAAAAATTCTCATTATAATTTCAATGTTTACATTTTATGCCCGTGAAAATATTTAATTTAATGTATACATATGATACATATTAATTATTAGCATAAAAATATTGTGTATGCATTATAAAAAAATTTTAATTGTCAGAAATATCTATGAGTAGAGCAAATTGATTGTTGCTATGAAAAATAAATGACTCCATAATTCTCAAACTGAGACATTAAAACTGCATGCAAACATAATTTAGGAATAGAATCTTTATAAAAAACAGTATGCTGAAAAACAGTGCTATTGCACATGCATTTCACACTTCTGGTATTATTTTATTAAATACAATGGGTATTTCTAGAAGCTGATGATGGTTAGAAGATAAAAGTCCAAATATATTAAAAATAAAATAAGAACAGCAAGTATATGTCAGGAAAAAAAAAAAAGAAATTATAATTAAAGACTGAAGATTTTTTTTCTTCTGAAAAGAACAAAAAACTTTTAGTTAAGTTATTTAGCTATTGGGCCAAATTAGAAAATATGATATTATAACTGAAACACAAGCTTATTATATACCTGTGTCTATATATATATATATATATATGTAATATATAGGATATATGAGCACAGACTTTCACACGACCCACCACTCTCCACTCTTATCTAATAACACTGATACACTTAAACACATATATGTTGAAAAGATAAATAATCACCAATATACATATTTCATGCTAAACCAGCAATCATCAGTTGGTCCAGATTATCATCTCTGCACATATATACTATAAGTGCTCAGATATATATTATGTTCTAAATATTCAGATGCTAGAATAAACTGTGTTTTATGAAGTAGCAAGTAATGATAAACTGCTTAGCACATATTCATAGCAAAAGTATACATCAACAGAAACTGTAAAATGTATTAATGTGAACATATATATATATTCTCACATTTACATTATTAAAATATTTCTACGACTATTAACAATGATATGCACGAAAATATTATTTATGAAGTTCATCCTCCATGCCCTAGAAACTAGATGTTCCACTCAAAGTAATTTAAAGATATGTAATTCTGGGTTGACACGATGATGTTATTATAAAAAAAAAAAATCCAAATAAATGAATCTAAGTTTTATAAATCAGTTGCAAAGTCTTTGATATGAATGCATATTACTGGTTTTTAATATACATAATATAGAATATCTTTTTTTGAATATTCTTGAATCTGGGGGGGTAGAAAATGTTTAAGATTTGAATAAAGTCACTCCAATAGTCATAATGATAAAACAAGAAAGGTTTTAAGAATATTTCTGTATTTGTTGCTTGGTTAAATAAAAATTAAATTAAATAGTACAACAAAATTTATTAATATAATTTTTTTTTATTCATATGTCATAGTCATCAGCCAGGATGCGAACCCACACCCGTCTGCAACCAACTACTTGCTTGCAAGGCGGGTGCGATGACCTCTCGGCTAACAACGCTTGACTAATATAATTTATTGAACATAATTGGATAAAAAAGACTAATTGTAGAAAAAAAACCCTCATTATTTACATTGTCTAAGTGTCAGAAATAATACATTAATGAAAGTTGTTGCCTTTTATCACACCGTTCATATGGCACTTAGACAATGCAAAATAAATGTCGATATATATCTTGTTAAAGAAAAACAAAATAAAATGACTAACTTTTTGCTTTTATACTTTGTATAGAAATGAAAATCAATAATAGCTAAATTGACTTGATTTTTTTTTTTTAACAATTTAGCATTTTCACGTCTGTGAATATATTTGGTATATTGTTAAGGCAGACGTAAAAGAAGTCAGATATTGGATTATCGTCCTTATTTTTCTGTTGCTATTCCAAATTGTGTTTTTATGCTGTGCACAAATGAGAATCAATATATATTTCCAAATCTATCATTAGTTTAATCTTTTTCTTGATTAAAGGAAATATTAACCAAGTTTCAAAAATACGTTCCTACTTTTTATTACAAATTTCACTGGAAATATACTTATACGTGATTTTTTACAAATAAATAAATTCTTTGATTCTGAATAAGAAAAAAATAATTTCACCGCTAACAAAATAGCCTTATTAAAGATATTATTATTCCATTATTAACAAACTTTTACCATTACTAAATTATATAATTGACAATAATATTAATAATGTTATTGCAACATTAAAGTAAATCTATATTTTTCTATTTCTCTTTTTTACTAGAATTGTTTAACTTTTTTAATATAGTTTAATTTATCTAAACCTAAAAATGCAATCATTAATAGGCTTGTTCCTAATATTTTGGGCATATTTTGTATTTAACAAATTTTTGTTTCTCGTCCATGCAATACTTTTACATATATATCATGCTTATGGCATATTAGAATGAATTAAATGTCCAGCCTCCTTTGTTATTTTATACACATGTGAATGTATATATAACATTAAATGTATTAATCTTTAATAACAGTAACAAATTCTCCATACAGTAGTGCCACCCTATGTAAGTCTTGGTAATTAATAGATGCAAGAAGGTTTGTGCATAATAGCCCTATCTAGTATTTACTCTTCCAATATCCCAGACTAATTTCTAGCTTGTGGCTTTCATCAGTGAGAAGCCTTGGATCGGAGAGCACTGCACCTAGAGTTTAGGATCGAATGCAATCCTCCAGCAGCGACCTTTTATTTATTTAATTAATTATAAAGCTAATAGCCCAAGATGAAATTAATGTTTTCAATCCAAGCTTATATGCTTGTGTAGTCATATAGATCTGAATCCAATTCAGTCTATACATTTTGGCATCACATGATCATTTCCTATGCTTACACAAGCTGTTAATGGCAGTAGGTGTCACTACTGTATGGAGAGTTTGGTGTGTTATTAACAGCTTGTATAAGTATAGGAAATGATGATCATGTGATATTTTGATGGTTTTTATATTAATCTTTAATTAAGTTTGAAGTTTATATCCAAGTTTAAAATTATAAAATAATCTCTAGCATAACAAATGATTAGAAATAATTATTAATAAATTTATTTAAAAATGATGTCATCAAATGAATATAATTTGCTATGAATTATTAAAAATTGATGAAGACATGTGAGGTGTGATCTGGGCCAATTAAAACACTGCTGGTTGTATCAAAAATGCAACTTAAGGATGCCTGCTTTTGTTAAAAATCTGACTTTATTCATGAGTCTGAAGTCGTATAAGAGTAGAAGTTTTAAAATATATCTAATCTTTTATTATAATGCAATTTGATTTGTAGTTTGAAATAATAATAATAATAATAATGATGATGATGATGATGATGATGAAAGATATACTTTCCTGTTACTTTTTTTTAAAAAAATTTAAAAAATTATAATTTTAAAAATATTAATTATCTGTCAAAATTCAGTTAATACACTAACTGTCAGAAAAAAATTGAATAAACTTTTCCCAGAAGATAAAGTGAGCTAAACATTTTACATTTCATGACAAAACTTAATTCATAACATATATTTGTCATTCAAATACATAATAAAAGCTTAGCTAATATTTTTTAATTTGAACTTAAATTAACACACATTAAAGATATATACTAAATAAAAACAGCAAGATCACAAAATCCAATGTCTCAAAACCCACTTATTCAGTAGCCAATGGTCCAAAAACAATAACTGCATTATTTTTATTCATGCATTCAGTTTTGTCCATGTCAGCAATAAATATACTTGTGATAACAATAGAACCAACCATCTAAAATCATAAATTTAAAAAAACCAAAATTTTAATTTTCTAATAGTATAAAATCCCCAATGCTATGATCACAACATCATAAGACATGGTTGCTATTACCTTATAAAATAATATATCTTTTACATTTCAATATCAATTTTCTTCAAGACATAAATGAAGAATGTTTTTTTTTTTTAAAAAAAAAAAAAAAGATAAACATATTCACATTTCTATTCATTTTTATTTTAATAAGTCTAGCATGTGTATATATATGGAAATATGCTCTCTAAAAATTTATATAATTGCATTAACTGTAAATTGTCATAGCTTATGATATGAAAATGAAGTGGAAGAAACTGCAATTTCCATTAATCAATCATCAAACATCAATAAACTATAAAAGAAATAAAGTGATACACCCATCTCTATAGCTCTAATAATATTTAAGCATAGTTCATTGACTATCAGAGCTAAAAAGACGGGTGTATCATTCCCTTTCTTTTCACAGTTTATTGACTTTTGATTATTAGTTAAGCATAACCCAATGGGACTTGTAGTTATTTCCACTTCAATTTCATGTTAGTATTAGTATATTTTATTTTGTTTTTATGATTTTTGTTAATATCCTAATATGTAAATTTTGCAATTAAATTATAAATTGTAGGTATGCATTAAAAATAATTGCAATGTATACAAACAAATATATACGTGTGCGTCTATAGTAAAAATATACACAATTTTATTTTATGCTAATAATTCAATGCACGTATTTTTTTTAAAAATAAATTTTATTATAAATCTGTATATATTGTATAAATGTGTCAAAAATACCTATACTTTACATATATATAAAATACCAAATGCTAAAAACTAAAATACTCAATATAATAAACCTGGGTCTCTTTTTATGCAGTAGATAGGTTCCACAGAAAACCCACATTAAAAAAAATCGCACAAAAATAGACTTAACTTACCTTGAAAAATGTGGGATACATTCCAAAATTTTCAAACATCGCATAAAAGCAAAGCAACAATGTAAAATTACTTTAAAATTCACATTAAAAAAAATAAGGAAATAAAGTATGACTAATAAAAAATTTCAAATATTTTAAAAAAATTGATACAAGACAAACTTTTTTTTTATTAACTATTTAATTTTATTCAAAACAATATGTTTTCATGTGCAATTTATTTTTCATTTTTTCATACATATTTTAATCATTATCGCTATTTGACAATATGCGGTTCGTTTGTGAACTGGTAGGACACAGATTCGTCACAAGAGGAAATACAATTAGCACCAATTTCAGTCTCATGCTGTGTTAATGGTTTTCTGTCGACAATGTAATCGGTAATTAAACTTTGAGATGATGATTTTACTAATTGTTTATGAAGCTCGCGATATCCTGACTGCTATGCCTAGCTATTAGAGAATGCACTTCCATGAGTGCAACTATATATATATATAATATGCTTCTGAGTATGTTAATAGTGACTAACAGTTAAATTTTCTTTTATACGCATATATACATGGAGAAATTTTTAGACTGAAAAAATTACAAGTAAAAATATTTAAGAACTTTTACAGATACATTCTTTTTAAGTAGAAATTAAAAGTTCTTAAATACTTTTACTTGTAACTTTTTTCTGTCTAAAAGTTTCTCCATGTACATATGTGTATAAAAGAAAATATAAACATACATATACATAACAAAGACATACAATTATTTAACTCCCTTTGAAATTTAGTTCGTAATTCATGTCATTAACAAGAAAATGATTTTCCAATTGATTAGAAAGTTGAAGACTTTCTCAAATCATTTTTGCTGTAAAATGAACAGGTTCAACTTCTGTTTCATTATCTTTTTCTAAATCTTCTATGGTATCTAAATTTATTGCCAAACCTTTATCCAACAGGCATTTAAAATATGTAAAATTTAATGCGTGTATATAAAGTGGGGAAATCCAGATTTTAAGTGAAATATGAACTTCTTTATTGCATAAAAGAAAACCGCATAAAAAGATATTAAGAAGAAACATGAATCAGATAACTTCAAAACCACATTTTAAAAATCCGCACAAAAAGAGACCCAGGTGTACACTAAAAATGTCTTCAGTTGTTTTACATAATTCTTTGTTTTTATAAAAAAAAAATTATGTACAGGCCAAAATATTTTGAGTTTAAAGAGAAAAGTGAAAGTTCATAAAGATAAAACAAAGAATATCTCAATTTGAGCAGGCTAAACTTGTCTTCTTTGAGAAAAATGAAATGAAAAAAAAAAAGGAATCTTTTAATAAAGATGCATGGTTCTGAAACCAAAGTTCTTTATTATTAAAGATAATTGGAAAGTGAATTAGAATTATAGGAAGATAGGATAATATATGTTTGTTTAATGTAGTATTATTTTGCACTTGACAAATCTGCCTTCACAGTGAAATTGTTGATAGAGAATTTTTTAAATCTAGTAATGAATAGATATATTTGCTTTAATTTTATGTTTCCAACATATATAATGTTGTCTATTATCTTTAGATTCTAGTATTTGTGTGAAGACTGAAAACCAAATAATTATATCACAGGTATATATATACCGCATATATGGGTTTAACTTGTCCATAATGTGTGTACATACATATATTTTTAATACATATAATGTTCATTATTATCTACAGTTTTCAGTATTTGTATTTTATTTATATCAAAAGATATAAATAAATTAATGTATACACTCAAAACACATTTTAAATATATGAAAGAGAAACCACATTTCTGAAAATACTTATAAATAAAGTCTAGCTGCCATGAGTATCATGTTTCTATTTTGTCTTTTAATAAGTTTATGCAATCACATTACTTAATCCATTTCCTTCCAATAAAAAAAAAAAAGATAGAAGATGTAAGGTTAATGTTTACACAAGCTGGCATAATACGATATAAAGTATTTAAATGAGCATTTATTTTTATAGTGCTATGTCTTATAAATTGTAATACATTAAAGATCAGCCTTTCCAAGCTATTGTGCATGCGCTTTTTACGAGTGTTAATAATAAATGAATACTTTCATTCACAACACAAGATATAGTATTTATGAAAGAATAAAATGAATCCACTTATTCTTTCCAACCCAAATGCTTATATATGGGCAAGTCTTAAGTACTGAAAATGAAAGTGTGAGGATAGACCACTCACTTTAAATTACTGTTTACGATGTCTGAATGAATGACGTCGACGAAATTATCTAGAATTTACTAATACATATGTAAATAAGCATTTATTTTTATAGCACTATGTCTTATAAATTGTAATACATTAAAGATATAAAGTATTGTAAATGTATGTACCTAATATTTTAATATAATTATTATTGCAGTTGCAATGTTTATATTGAATATTTGAATAAGTTGCTAGCAGAATATAGATGCTTTAAAGATACATAAAGTTTATAGTAAAAAAGGGGATTATATATTGTTGAATTATTACTATGTATATTTAATCAGACAAAATTTTTTAATCCAAAATGGATAGATAATCAATAATGCTGGAATAAAGGTATTTTTGGTTGCTTAATTAAAATCACTTTCAATCTATTCCAAAACAAATTTTTCACCCATAAATTTCATTTTAGTTACTTTTTTTTTTTTGACTATTTAAAATAGTTGCAATATATCTTGACAATAATATTATAGAAAATCCAAAGCATTCATATTTTAATAGAAATTTTATCAGTAAAGAAAAGAATCAATAAACTCTGAATAAAAGTCAAAATCTAGAAGTGAAAGAGCTTGAAATTCTATTGTGAAATATATTCATAATGGAAAGAAATAAATATTTTTTATAAAAGAAATTGTATATAAAATTAAAGAATAGATGGTTGCTATTATAGTAAAATATTGTCCTATTAACTTCACATAGACATCACATGATCACTATTTCTTATGCTAGCACATTATTGTTATTAAAACAGGCAAAACTCTCCATACAGTAGTGTCAATCAGTGCCATCCAGAGTAATCAATGGATGCCAGAGGGTTGTGCATAAAATCCCTATCTAGTGCCTATTCATCCAATATCCTAGGTTCAATGCTCTCAGATCAAAAGCTCCTCACTGATGAAGGTTGCAAGCCAGAAACTAGTCTGGGGATATTGGATGAGTAGGCACTAGATAGGGATTTTATGCACAAGCCTTCTGGCATCCATTGATTACTCTGGTTGGCACTGAGTGGCACTACTGTATGGAGAGTTTTGCATATTTTAACTTCACATATTAACTACATAATTATTTATTTTTTTAAACTTTTATCTGATAAATTATTATTGGAAAACAAATTTCATATAATATTCTGTGTTTTCTTTTCCAATACAAAAATATTTACATCAAAAGATAACTGTGACTTTGATTCATTTAATGGAGTCTTTTACTTATAGATTTTTCAAAAATTAGTATTGAATTGGAGCATTCAATTACTGTTGTGGAAATGTGAAAAATATCAAATTTTCAATCAGTAATAGTAATGTCCTGAGATAATACCCAATAGATAAAATTGAAAAAGTCTTTTAAGGAAAAAAAATTACAGAATGTACTTGAAAATGTTAAATGAATTTTAAAATATTAGATGATCCATATACGACATCTTGAATTCAAAATGCTCAGTCAATTTAATTTTTTTAAAGCATCAGTAGAGATAATCCTATTCTTTTATGGATTTAATTTTTATTTTTTACATTTCCAGTTTTGCTGAAACAATCTTATATATAAAATCCCTAAATATTTGTCCGTAAAAGCTGTCATGTAATATTCAAGTTAAACATTTCTTTGTTCGTGGGTGTACTTTTCAAAAAAAAAAAATAATTATTTGTTCCCCCATTAATAAACCGTAAATTTTTAAGAAATATTTTATGCAAAGAAAGTAAACAAGTAATTCCGCAAAGCAAAAAAAATTGTTAAAGCAACCAATTAAAAAAAACTATTACAAAAATGACGGCTTTCCATAAAAGGAAAAAAACAACGCTCAGAAAAAAATCAGTACATGTGCTTTTAACTACAGTACAGAACTGCATAGGTATAGTATTTAAGTCATGAAGAAAATGTGATTACAGTACACAAATTCACATTTGAAATGTGATATTTGGTGAGGGAGAAAAAATAGACACTATAGTACCATATTTATATTTAGTTTTGTTTAGCATATAATTGAAGTCTAGTTTGATATTGGGTAGGTAACGATTTCACAGTAATACCATGCATGACTAAAATTTGTTAAAGCAACCATTTAAAAAAAAACTATGACAAAAATGACTCCACAGTAATACCATGCATGATTGAAATTTGTTAAAACAACCCATTTAAAAAAACTATTACAAAAACAGCAACCTTTCCATGGGCCGGGTACATTTCTGGTTATTAAATAATGAGCATAATACTAACTGAAAAAAAAAAAAATGATAAAAATTTACAGAAAGTATTCAGAAATTGCAAATCATAGGCAATTATATTATTTTGCTTTATGGAATCCATTTTTACACTTTATTATTTAAAAATAAAAAAACAGTCAAAATTATAAAATGTATAATTTCAATTTTTTAAAGTAATATAATATCACAATAGTCAATACAAATGGAGAAAGAAAGAAATGAAAATCAATTAGAATCTAACCAACCAGTTACAATGATTCAAATTTGAGGAAAAAATATACATGGACTGTAATACTTAGAACAATTTTGAAATGAGAATTACATTGGTTATGGTGACATTTCCTGGCACTAAAAGTAATAAGCATCGACTAATCACTGGAATCTAGATGATAGTGCAACTAAATTCTTATATCTTTTTTATCTGATTACTTTTCTTCTTATTACAATTTATCCTTCATATCAGTTTCTCCACTCATAATAACATCAATAAGTTGTTTATATTTTTGTATCCATTACATTTTTCTGATGTCTAAATAATACTTACAGCCAATCTAAAAGATGTAATACCCAAGATGAGAAAACTTTTGAAGATCATATTAATTGGGAAAAAATATTAATTTAAATTAAATAAATGCTGAAAAATAAAGAAGTAGATATTAAAGAGTGACAATTTATGATTCAAAATTGGAATCAATGAACTTATGAATCTAGCAATTATCTTTTATCCCTTAATACTACTTTTCAAGTAAATGATCCAAAATTTAAAAATGAAGCCATAAGGTTTTGAATCAATGCCAACTTATTTACACAGTTATATAAGTCTAACAGTAGATTGATTACTATATATTTCAGAGACCAGTTTTATATCAACTGTAATTTTTTCCTACTATTTAACTTAAGAAAGTTAATACCAATAAATCATAAGACTTTTTGACAAGCTTGGTTTAGATGCTTTCAAAAATAGTTTGCTTCTGTCTACTCTAAAACATTCTACTTTAAGACTGAATAATCAACAGATATCATATGACGTAGCACTACAATATCCACATCCCTAAATAGATTTCTGGCTTTTGCTTTTGTTAGAGAACTTTTGATTCAAAACAAAAACTACTTTAGTGTGAATGAAGAGAATTACTTTTGCTATTTAGGAATCACTATCTCAAATAAAAGATTCAATAAAAGAAATACCCAAGTAATGGTAACTGGGAGAACAACTATACAATAGGAAAACAAAAATCATCAGAAATATTGTTATTTATGAATCTGAGACAAATAAAATTGAATCAGTGAAGAAATTTGTATAAAAGATAAAAAGTTAAAAATGAAAAGATATGAAGATAATAGGAGTTAGATGATTATTAGTCATTAAAAAACCATTAGTAATTTGGCTATTTAAGATGAATGCTTCAAGATGTTAGGCTAAATATGTTTAATCATGGAATCCACTAGAATGATGCAAAAAGGATAGCTCTAGAAAAGATACAAGCACGTAGAAAAATGGATCTCGAAAGTAAATACTGGCAAAAAAGAAATGTAAAATGGAAGTGAAAGACAGTAATATTTAAAAAATCTCAATCACACATACTTTCTGTCGTGTGACATGATCCATACTCTTTGAGTAGTCATAGTTCCTGCAAACCTCACAATTCCGATTCATTGGTAAAAGGGAAAAATGCATTGGATAAATAAATTTCATTAAAAATAGTATTTTCTTACCAAATGACCTTCATTCAAGATTCATTCTATAATTGCTCATTGGGATATTAAAATAAATTGAGTCAAAAGGTTGATAAGTCATGGGAAACACCCTTTAATGACATTATTCTATATTTGGTCATAGTAATTTCTTGTTTAACTATTCCATCTTTCTTGATTTTGGGCAGAAAACTTAATATACATACATTATTGTCAAATGAAATCTTTTGATTAAAATAGATACACCTGTTTACATTTTTAAACCACATGTCCAGTCAGTAGAGTTCTAAACTCTGTCTTCAGTAATGATCATCTGATTTTATCTTCCCATATAATGCAATTTAATTTAGGATTTTTAATAGGATTTAATGCTTTAAACATATTTGCGGCAAGTTTAAATGCTTAAACTTAAAACTTTCTGACAACAATTTAGTATTCTTGTAATAAAAAAAATAGAAGTAAATTTCCTCTGAATAGTAATAGAATTTATTGATCTTTTTAATTATTATTTATTAATTAATCTTTTGTTTTACAAGATTAATACTAATTAATAATAAGGTTCGTCACATCAAAAATATATATACCTCTTCTTTCTTCTTCTTCAGTAATTTTGTTTATTCATATACAATTATATATCTTGTTAAATAATCACTATCTTCTTACACCTTTAAGCAAATAATATTTATTATATAATAACAGTTTCGACTGTTCCTTGCAGTCTTCTTCAGATCTCAATCTATCTATTCCTTTATGATTGATATCTGAAGAAGACTGTGAGGAACAGTTGAAACTATTATTATATAATAAACATTATTTGCTTAAAGGTGTAAGATGATGGTGATTATTTAATAAGATATTCATCAAAAATATACTAGTAGGTCTTCATTGTTGAAAACTTATTGTGCACCATGTATGTTTTGTTTCTTACAAGTACAACCTTATGCATATTGATTTTCTAATATAAGTAATAAATATATAAATGTAAAAAACAAAATAGAATTGAATATTGCAAACAACTTTTTTAAATAATAATAAAATACGTCCAAATTCTTAACACTTCATGCCACAGCATCCTAATTACTTTCTGATAACTAGTAGTTAATTCCCATCTTGAAATGCAGAAGAAAAAATCAACAAGTGCATAACATAATCAATATATTACTTTTTTCTTTTACAAATATGCATGAAAATCAGCTGAGCAACAATATATTTATTTATCTCACTCAGAAATAAATTTCAAAACTTTAATCAATAAAACCACTATAAATTATTTTTGAATAAATTAAATCTTAAATCGATTTTTTTTTTTCTTTTTGTTTGCTGAGAAGCAAAAAAAAATTTTTTTACATTTTTCTTTAAAAAGAAAAAATAAGTATATATTTACTTTTTTACAAATTTAATTTCAAACATATACTAAAATGTATAATCCACTGTTTGTTACTGTAAATCCATAAAGATTACATTTGATTGCAGGAAAGATTCAGAAACATCCCTTTTAAAAATAAAGAATGGTGTTTGCTATAAAGATTTTCTAGAATTTGGTGTACAGGGAGTGAGTTAATTTTTATTGTTCAGTTTTAAGAATAGTAGTACATTTATACATAGGCTAGAGACACGGATAAAACTTCTTTAATGAAATATGAAGTTTCATATCAGTCGTTATCTTTTTATCTGTATATATATAACAACCATTTATAACTGAAACACAGGCTTATTATATACCTGTGTCTATATATATGTAATATATAGGGTATATGAGCACAGACTTTCACATGACTCACCACTCTCCACACCATCTCATAACACTGATACGCTTGAACACATATATGCTGAAAAGATAAATAATCACCAATATACGCATTTCATGCTGTTGGAGTGTGGAGTAGATTGAAGCCTGTCCATTAAAGTATGAGGATTGGCTATCTTAATATATATCTGAGCACTTATAGTACATATGTGTAGAGATGATAATCTGGACCAACTGATGATTGCTGGTTTAGCATGAAATACGTATATTGATGATTATTTATCTTTTCAAGATTTATGTGTTTAAGTGTATCAGTGGAGTGGTAGGTCATGTGAAAGTCTGTGCTCATATACCCTTTGCATAACCATTTATAGTAATTTTATTTAAAGATGTACACAAAAAAAGTAGTTGAGCACATACACACATACAATATGTATTTAATAAACACAGTACTAAACAAATATATAATAGAAATGGAAATAGACAATATATATGTTCAAATTAAAAAGGCCATGTTAATATCTTGTTGAGTTTGATTTCATCCTACATTTCATTATTGGTCAAAAAGTAAACTCTTATAACACCTGGAGTATTAAGAATAAATGGCCACCTTAATCTTAAATGATTTTTACTAATAATAAAAAGAGTATTTACATTTAGATTAACAGTGTGAAGAAAACTTGTCTGCTTCCATTTCTATTAGATATAATATTGTACATAAACTTTTTTTTTTACTAACTTATGTTTAATTTTTTTTAATGTAATACTTGTGTAAGTGCAAATTGCTTTTTAGTAACTATCCATTTGAAAGAAGTGTCCTATTTTAAATCTATAATTTAAATTAATATGATGCAGTTTGAATATTTATATTAGAATGACACAATTAGTTTTAGTTTTTTGTGTACACATACTTGTACATAATATTTTTGAATACTAATATATTTATATACCTATATGTACTTGGGAGTTTAAATGTTCAAATACCCTATAATTACATATATATATAGCATTCTTATAATACATTTCATTTACTTTTAATCTTTACCTTTTGAGTAAAACTACATTTAAATCAATATCAGGGAAATAACAGTTTTATTTGTGAATAAAAATTTGAAATAATTGGAAAAAACATTGATAAAATATTATTCATTGTTTAAATATAAAGTTTTCAAATATGTAACAGAAATGAATCAGTTTCTTTAAGAAACTGATATACATTAACATGAAAATTACTAATTAGATAGCCTTGATTCACTTGGGACTAAAACAACATACCCATGTATATGAATCATTTAACAAATTGTGTTGCTATTTATATATTTTTTCCTACACAATGAATGACATTCAAGCCAAGAAGTTGTTAATGCAACAAGTAAATCAGAAATAATTTACTAGAAATCTTACTTTCAAAACTGAAATCAATGAAATAAAGTTATGTTCAAACAATCTCATGACTAATGATATTCTTATAGCATCTGGACTCCATATTGTGTATGGATCCCAGGCTATAATAGGGTAATTAAAATTTTTATACTCATAATATTTCTAGGAACCTCCTCATTTAAGCACAGCAAAACTCTATTATACTAATGATATATTTTTCAATCCTTTACTATTTGTGTCTAATAACATTTTTGCATATTTAGTATTATTATGTACAGGTTGTTGTTGTTTTTTAATACTTTTTATATTAATTTCTTCATATATAATGTTAACAATATTTTCATAGCTGGGGTTAAAAGGTGAACTAAATTTAGATATTCTGAATTATAAAGAGCAAGTGATTTCAGTAGAAGTAAAATGAAGAGAAAATATAAAGATGTGCAATCCATAACAATTTTAATATATGACAATTTATATGCTTTGTTTTAATGACACTATTTTAAAATGTTTTCCTGAAGGTTTGTGATAATGGTATTTTAGTTGAACTCTTTCTATCATCTAGTATTGAATGTCTTCAGAAAAATTTAACTTTATTTAAATATTCTGATATACAGAACATTTCAAGAGGTAATATCTATCCTCTCTTCTTCGGGCATTGCTGGCTTGATCAGTGACAGTACTAGCATGGGAATTGAACTTGGATCTTTAGATTCTTGAATATTGAATTTTAAGATAACACTCTAAATAACTGAGCCATCCTGCCAAAGGCAACGGTCAAGATAGTTCAATTGGTTAGAGCGTTACCTTAAAATTCAATATTCAGGAATCTAAGAGGCCAGGTTTGATTCCCATGCTAGTACTGTCATTGATCAGGCCAGCAACACATGAAGAAGAGAGGAGAATAATACCACTTACAACATTGTGCATATAGTAACCTGTGTGCTATTACTAACAGCTGAATGTAATTGGAATCTTTAAATAAAGTTAAAAATTTTCTAAAGACATTAAATACTTAATATTAGTTGATGAAAATAGTCCAATATAAATATACAATTATTTTAAACAATTGTAATTTATGAAACTGCTCCCAGAAATATAAACCATTAGAAAATTTTTTTGGAACAACAACACTGATACTTATTTTCTGTTTCTGCAAAAAGGTGGAAAATTATGGGAAAACGTAAACTTTTTCCAAATGCATTAATTAAAACAAGATTTTTTTTATGCATTGAGCATGACAATTTCAAATATTCGTTGTGAGTTGGAATAGTTTGAAGCCTGTCCATTAAAGTATGAAGATTGGCTATCTTAATTAATATAAAGCTGAGCACTGATTGTATATATGTGTGAGGATAGTAATCTGGACCAACTGATGATTGCTGGATTAGCATGAAATACGTATATTGGTGATTATTTATCTTTTCAACATGTGTGGGATCAGGTGGGTCAGCAATATGAGATGGCACTGAGAGTAGTGGGTCGTGTGAAAGTCTGAGTTCGAATCCCGCATATATTACATATATAATGCAGGTTTAAGCCTGTATAATGTATTAAATATTATTTTAGTAATTTAAAGCTTATTAAAAATTCTATTCACACTACAATTTGTGAAAATTGTTTGTGCAAAACTGAAAAATTGTGATTTTTTTCTAATGGTTAGCAAAAAAAAAAAATTACATTTTTTAAAATAAAAGTATTTCGTGTGTCTTAAATGAAACCATCAATCTCCCTTCCCTCCCCATTCACCTTTGTAACAGCTTTCGACTTCTATAGGCCAGAAAAAAATAATTTAAATAAAATATGTTGTTTGTATGAGTGTGAAATAACATGACAACAACATCTGGTTATGTCATTATCACTAATTAATGAATTTTTCTCAATTGTTTTTTAATTCAAATATGAGCTTCATTTAAATTTAATAAGTCCTTTAAAAAAAAAAAAAAATTTGAAAAATAAAATATATTGCGGTTCATTAATGACTAATGATTAAAGTGAAATTCTAATTAACACTTCTGAATTTTTTTTTAAAAAAAAAAATCCTTAAAATATATATATTACCAAAAAAAAAAAAAAAAAGATTACACAATCATAATATGGTTTGAGATCATCAAAACATTCCTTTCTAATGCATATATATATATTGGTTATTTTATTGTCGTGACTACTTAATTATAGTCTCAATTCAATAAAAATCATTTTGCCCTTCTTCAAATTGTTAAGCTTAGGATTATATTATCAATTGCTAAGCTTCTGATGGCCGAGTAGCTCTCAGACACTAAATGAGTTAATTATGTCATTGTTATTTTGAGATTTCAGTTTGAAAACTCATTGATCCTTCTGTTTATTTTTTGAAAATCAGCAATCATGTCTTGCGTCGGTGGTCGAGAGGTCAGCGCAACTGCCTTACACTTGCAGGCAGGCAGTTGCCCGGGTTGCGGGTTCGCGTCCCGGCCGATGCTATGGCACTTAATAAAAAAAAAAAAAACAGCAATCATTAGTCAATTTGGTATTGAAAGGCAGCAACACCCCTAGTCTTCAGCAATGACTATTAAAAATGTTCTGGCACTTATCAATATCGTTAAATAATAACCCAGAAATAATAATTTCCTCCTATTAAATTTTTCTGAGCATCATTTGACTATCATTAACATACATTTAATAAATCTCTCAACCAACTGCTTTAAACTCTCGGATGTAGAAGCATATTCAATTCCATTTTATGTAAAAAAACTAACAAACAACTTTATAAGTATATACAGATACAAAGAAATAAAAATAGCAATTGTAGATATTATTTACTTATATTTTTCTTTTAAAAAAAAAAAAAACGCAAGATAAATAAGATTAACATAAAGAAGAGTGGAAATAAGAACTTGGATTGCTAATGCCATTTACATAAATAAAAAATACTTAAGTTTGAATAATCTGTGAGATTTAACAAAATAAAAATAAATGTCATGTTTTCAATCTTGCTACAAGGACACTTCAACCAGGAAATGTAATTAAGAATGTAAAAAGCTACAGTAAGGGTCTCAGGGGATGATCAAATGCTAGGACCAAAGTTGTTGCTGACGTACATCAAAGTGGTGCTTAAATTTTAAATCATCACTGAAAAAATTATTTACCAGTATAAAAATAAATCCTTGACTTTACAGTCAGTGGCGTGTTAAACTAACTAATAGACCATTGTTTCATTACATTTACAAAAAAAAAAAAAATCCCATATAAATATATAAAGATATGCTTTTACATTTTATTAATAAAATGTTTATAATGAAAGGCTTTAGAATAAACTGTGGAAAATTGTAAATGGCAACATTATAACAATAATAATTAGTAGCAGCAGAAGCCACAAGCAAATGAAATTGGCCATTCCAACACCAAGAGATAAATTCCAAAAATAAAAATACTATTACTCAAGAGTGTTTTGGGATTACTATACAAATTAATCTGTGGACCACAAATATACCCAAATATAGAATAAGATGTATCCATTTCTTTATTAATTCGATACTTTGCAAGGCAGTCTTTTAATTTTTTCGGCAAAAAATCTTTCTGAAAGACTTTGGCATCTTGTCTATTTGTAGCTCTATAATGTATTCTATTCTCTACCAAATCTTCCTAATGTAAACAATCAACAATGCACCTTTTTGGAATGGCTTTGAGATCATCTCTACAATGCAACAGGGTCTATAGCATATTTCAAAGTTTTTTATTTTTATTTTGAGCCAGCAAATTTACCTTAATATTAAAAAACTGTATGTATATATATATGAATAAACAGTATAAAAGTGAAATTTACATGTATATTCATATAAAACATTATCTTTACACAAAGTAATAAACATAATGTTATTGTAATTATATACCAACAAACTATATTTAAAAACTGGCTCTTTTTTTTATTTTTATAATCCAGTCTGGGAGAAGGTCATTTACGTAATTTTTTTTCTGCATACCATTACATAATTTATTAACTATATTTAAAAATAAACTTTGAGTCTAGAATTAGAAACCACTATTTAAATAAGTATAAAAATATTTACTTTCAATAACTACTTGTATAAATAATAAATAGAAATGGTGAGAGCTAAAAGTGATATTTTTTTTAGTTAGATATAAAGACTGCATAAACAGATAGTATACATGTGTATATTAAAAGCATATTTTTAAGATTTCACAAAAATAATTCTGTAAATGACAGATTGATGGTAGTTAAACTGAAAGCAGTTGAAATAGATTTGATAATTATTAACCAATGATAATAAAAAGATAAAAAATTGTGTACAAACACATGTGTGTCCACACACACACACATAATTAAATAGAATACAGTACTATGAAAAATTAGGAAACGAAAAATCAAAATGTTTGAGAGTAAGAATTGAATTTTAAACGTCTTCATTATTTTATGACAATCTCAAAATTTAAAACATTCCAAGAAACTATGTTATGCTGCAAGCAATGCTCGGTAAACTGCCATTAATATTAAGTATCATCACCAAATTACTCCCAATGTGCCTTTGGGCAGAGAACTTAATATACATAGAGATAAGAAATAAAAAAATTTCTGAGAATATTTGGTTTAAGATCACAAGATAACCAACATATAAAAACTCAACGATATTAAAACAGATTTCAGTTGGATTATACATCAATAAAAAATAAATATAGGAATAGCATTAAAGTGCTATATACACCCTGACTATGCTATGAAATTTGTATCACAATGATAGAATTGAAATTAATCTTTTAAATAATAATAATTGAACAAAAAAAACGGGGGCAATTAAAAAATTGAAGAAAATTATTCAAATATAATGTAGGATTTAATCAAAACAAATGAAAAAATGACTGACTTCAGATCATCAATTAGTTATAAGATTACTAGAATGGTGGACAGAATTATGATAACAAACTGAAATTTGAAACATATAAAATTAAATAATTTCAAAGAATAGTCTTCATTTTATATAAGTATCAGATGCACTTGGTCTTAGAAAAGCCATCTTTTCTTTTTTTTAATTGATTGCTTTAACAAATATAATGTAAATTAATCAAAAGATTTTAATAATTACGGACAATTGCTTTGTAAAATAATTACAATTATTAATGGTGGAATGGCAGATAGCATTATGAAAAAACGTAATCGTTTTTTTAAATAAACTAGTTGCTTTAACAAATATTTTTTAACATTTAATGTAAATTAAACAAAAGATTTAAATATTATATAAATAAGGATGAGAAATTTACCATTGAAAAAAAAATGTTCGGGGCAACCCAGCCTTTTTTTGGTGATACAGGTCAGAAATGTACTCTGGCAAGTTATTAATAAAACTGAATTAAAATTTAAAGCATTAAATATACACTTGTTATATTTGATATGTGTCAGTTAAGAACAACTCTTATGGTTTATTAATGGCAGAATGATTGTGTGATAGCCTTATGTAGAAACATTCATACATTCACCAATCAGACAATAGAGAAAATAGGAATTTTATATATAAGAGAATATAAGAGTAAGAAATAGAAGTAGCAATCCTACATTCCATGATAATTGAGAAAAAAAAACCAGATATATAAGTGAATTAGATTGTGCAGTAATATATATATATACACACACAAAGCAATAACAGTTTTAACTTAAAAGGAGATTATAAAATATGAGAATGCCTGAAATTCCAGTTTGATTATGAGAATTAAAATTACCAATATATTTTAAAATGTGAGTTCTCTTAAAAAGTAAGATCCCATTAAAGAAAGAGTCCAATATGAGTAGAAAATGAGGATGAAATTAATAATGTATAAAAAGGATGACATAAAAAATAAGCTAAATCATAAAAATCAATGATAGTTTATAAAAAGTCATAGAGTTGGTTTTTAAAAAGGCAAATTATTAGTAAGAAAAGTCTTATTTTAATAAATGTCATGATATGGACCAAAGATGTGGACAATTAAAAGAGAGAGAAAAGATTACTGATTTTAAAGAAATGAATTTTTTTACAAAAAAGCACATTATTAGTAAGAAAAATGAATATAATAAAAATCTTGTTAAATGCCAATAGTATGAAGCAAAGACTTCGACAATTAAAAAAAAAAGAGAGTGATTTCAATGAAATAAATTTAGGTAAAACAAAGATCTATTACAGGGATAAGAGAAACAATGTAGAATTATGGAAAAGAAACAAGAATGGACAATTACAAGTAAAGACATTACAAAAAATATATTGGAAATGACTATGATGAGCAAGAGGAAGAAAAATGCTTAAAAAAATTGGAAATGATCTATTTTTTGACAATAATATAATATATTCTTAAAAGTAATTTGCAATTCTATATTTTGAATACAATGAATACCAAACAAGCATAAATATTTTTCAGGCCATGTACTAAAAATTAGATTATTTAATCCTAATTATATGTTACTGAATATAAGATCCACCTGTGTAATAGATAATGCATCTATCTCAATGTGTATAATCTGAAACTCAAATCCAAATAAGATAAAACATGAAAATTGTTTGTTATTCCTCTCAGTGAGCTGATTCATAGCCAACTCAGCTAATTAATCAATCATTTTAATCAATATTAATGGCAATTTGTAAACAAGTATGACCATTCTAGTTATCAAAAACATGAGAAAGATAAACAAGAAATTAATTATATTCTCATATATACTTGCACATAAAAAAAGAGAAATGATTAATGTCAAAATTTTTGTATGAATAATTAATAAATGCAAATGAAGTTTGACACAAAGCTTATAATAATATAAGTGACTGAAAGTAATAAGGTAAAGAAAATAAAATGGAGAGAAAAATAGAAAAAAAACAGAGAAGAGACAGAAAATATTCTATCAGAATATAAACTACAATAAAATATATAAATGACACATTATTAAAATGTCAAAAAAAAAAAACAATGCAAAATTGCACAAATATACAAAAATAAACATAAAATAAATTCATAAACACTATTTAGTAAAAACTCAATCATATATATATATAATCCCTATATTCTGTTATTTGATTGGTGAATGTATGTTTATTTGTAAGGCTGTCACATGTCAAATTAAAAAAAAACTATTGCATTGTCTGCATTATGAAGAACATTTTATGCAAAGGAAGCAATTCCGCCGTTAATAGTTTTCTGTAATGCTACCAAATTCACATATTGAATATAACAGGTATATTTTAAATGTTAATTTAAAGACTTAATTAGATTATGAGCATTTTATTCAAAGCAAGTAATCCTGAAAAGGAAAAAAAAAATTATTAAAGCAACCAATTAAAAAAACTATTACAAAAATGACAGCCTTTCAGATTGGTTAAGAAATAATTCCGCCATTAATAAACCATAATACAAAAATGACTAGGTACATTTATCATATTTATTTATAAATATTAATTTATTTATAAATATTAATTATAAATATTTATTTATATAATATTAAAATCTTTTGTTTAATTCAAAGCAACCAATTAAAAAAAAAACATGGCCATAAACAGGGGAAATCTGGTTGATTATATTTAACCATCAATATTGATTGGTAACACAAGTGTTTAGTTATTTTTTAATTATAGAACAAATAAGGATGGAAAATTTCTACTACCAGTAATTAGCAAGACTGATCAGTAATGCTTTCTCTTTTATTCTCTGTGAGAATATACTAGAAGCGCCTTTTTTTTGAGCTGTTTTAATTTACCTATAAAAAGTACATAGATACACATATTGGTCAGGAATGGGTATTCAGCCAATCTTAGCAAGAGGGTAAGCAAGGATGAAAAATCAATCAAATCACTGTCACCTGCCTTCTCCATCTCTGTTTCTCTATGAAGGATTGTTAAAGAGATTATGGTCTTGCATGGACTATTTATTAAAAAGACTAATTTTATATATATACATAAATATTCCAGTTATAACTGCCTCATATAAAACTATTTACTGGCAGTCTCTATTGCCAAAAAATGATTTGACAATAGATTTAATATAAGCTTATTACAATAATCATAATCACAACTTAAAAACTTTTGATATAAAAATAAATTGATTGTAATTTTAAATACTCTTTTTGGTGGCTGTTAATTATTAAAGATTATTTTATTTAAAAATTGGATTTCTACTAGTAGATTTTAGAATAAATTTAAATAGTAAAAGTAGTTTGCTAATTATTTTTGAGAATTATTGGGGGAAATGCCCATTTCTTTTCTTTTCATATAGTTCAACCAAAGACTTAACTGACTGTGAAAAAAAGATGGAAAATTGGGCACTCTCATTTAAAATAAAAATTTTGATTTAAATAAATTTTTATTTTCTAAAAAATTAATTATTTAAAATTTCATCATTATTACTTTACAAATCTGCACGATGTGTTTAACAACAGCTAATTGCTCTGCGCTTCAATTTTTGGTAATAAATCTAAATATGAGTGATAAGAATAAATGGTTAATTACCAACAGTAATGGTCAGATGCTTCAATAGTCTGATCATAGAATATTAAGGCTTTAAATGCTTAATCTGTCTCTAGCCAAAGAGATTAGTAGATAACACTAATAGGTATTATAGCAATAATCAATCAAATGCATATAACATTATATATATATCATTAGTCTTAATAATGTGAGAATTTTCACTATGTTAGAATAAACGATAAGAGATTGGCAACCAATGGAAACTGCCATGGGTGATTGAGTTGCTTTTCATAATAATGTATAACTAGATTTTTATAATCAAGCTTAGAGAACTTGCTGACAAAAATAAACTAATATAATTTTGATCCCAATTTAATTTTGATTTGTTAAAGAATTTATACAGACCAATAATTTAGAAATATAAAATGCAGATTTTATGATTCTCAGCCACCTAGATGTGAATCAGATGGATTGTGGAGTTAATTGCACATTGATGCAAAAAATGAAAACTTAGAAGAGCATAAACATGCCCTGTATTTATATTTTTCATGACTGACCAAGGCTAGTATTTGTTTGGCGTTGTTTGCAATCCTCAATACAATTCATTCAGTGTCTCAATTTCATAGTTAATAAACAAAATATAAATTTCTTTAAACCATTCTTCCTGAAATAATCTTTACAGTTTCCTTAATTTACGTTTGTGTGTGTGTGTATATATCTAATTCCATTTTTCCAGATGACTAATAATCTCATTAAGAACAGGATCTATATTATTTTGGTATCAGAAGAACACTGATACTTTGATCTAGTAATACGAACTTTTTTTAAAAAAAAAAAAAAACGTGAAAAATTTAATTTTTAAAGTGAAAATATATAAAATTATATTATATAAGTAATTCGATTAAGTCAAATAATTTTACTTTTGGGAAATGTATGTATTCAAGCACAAGTGCGTGTGCGGCGCAACTGCTCCCAAAAGCTGTAATACAAATACAAATAGCTAACTAAAAATATTAAAACAGCTGAGCGCTTTCAAAGGATCTTGCCTTCATAATCATAGCTTGCTTACGTTTAAATTTATGCAAATATGCTAATTCCATCTTTTTGATAGAGAAAAGCACGTGTCCTTCCTGTTTATGGCCTTGCTGTCGCGAGAGATAAATAAAGCCTCTTTGATCTTTCTTTTGAGGTCATGTCTCTCTCTACATACGATGGTAGGATTGTCCGAAACTTATCATTGAAAAGTATTTTATGTAGTTCGTATACATACAAATTTAGCTTGGTTTTCTAATACAGTATATACGTAATCAAATGGTGTTAATAATAAAACAATCTCATAAAATATATCAATTTGATAATATTGACAATCAATTTGATAATATTGACAATGTGGCTTAAATGTTTCAAGCCTTGTACGGAAGTGATGGTTATGTTATGAAATTCTTTTTTTTTTCTTCTTTCAATTAATTGTAAATAAGAGAAGTACTATAAAATATGAGAAAAATCAATTAATACAAACAAAAATATAAAAGGCATATGTATTTAATGTCATACAGTTTAACTAAATAGGAAATCCTTTTTACTCTAAATGTATTCGATATTTCTTTATAATAAATTCATACAATATATATATTCATAGAGAATAAAAAGGATTTCCCGTTACAATATTTAGTCTACTCATATGGTTTATTATATACTGTGCTTTATTTAACATATGAATACTTTATGATTAATATGTATACACACAATATTAATGAATAACAAATGCAGAAGAATATAAACATATGCACAATCACAATAATCCATCTACATAATTATTCACTGCAAGACAAATATCTTTCCAAAAGTCCTTCAAAGCAGGCATGTGGAGAAACAGCTGGGTATTGAGGATTTTAATTGTTTCCCATCCTTATTTTAAAACATCTTTCTAAGAATAGCTAAACATCGTGATATTGCCCGATGTTGAATGGCTATGAGCTGGCTATCTGTAAAAAACAACGGAATCTGAAGGAATCTCCAAATTTTACATTAACAAAATTGAAACATTAATTGTGTACATGCTAAGCAGATGTGCTTATATATCTATATTCAATCATTAAAAACAATTATCACTTAGGTAATCTCAATATCAATAACAATCTCAACCTATTGTCAAGGCAACCTCCTTTTAATATCTTTATTGATGGTCCAATATATTTATACAGACACTAAAGATAACAGACTTGACCACAGAGACTGAAATTATTGATACAAAAAAGTTTAAATAAATCTCCTTAAACAGATAAACATAATCTGTTATGAATACACAGTAATAAAAAGTCAATTATAAAACTATAAACTGGAGTTACAATTTTCAAATTCCACCCAAAGTATTACTTAAATAATAAGTGTAATAATTCTCAAGGCTTATATATCACTATCATCATCAAACATTATCAATCCACTGCAGGATGAAGGTCTCTTCAAGTTCAATCCATCTATTTCTAGCCTCTCTTCTCCATGTCACCTCCACACACTTTCTTATTTCATCCATCCATCTCACATGTTGTCTCTTCTGGGTCTTTTACAATCTCTTGAAATCCAGTTTAAGATTTCAAATGTCCATCTGTTATCATCACTTCTAGCAATATGCCCAGCCAACTCAACTTCAGTTTTTTAATTCTTTCAATGATGCCAGTAACACCTGTTTGTTCTCTTACCTGTGTATTGTGTTTTCAATCTCTTCTTGTTACTCCTAACATGCATCTCTTCATACTTCTTTGAGTGGTTTGAAGTCTCTGTATTGCTCTTCTATTAAGTGTCAAAATCTTAGATCCATAAGTAAAACACATTTAGTAAAAATTTTCCTTCTCAAACACATAGGCATATTTCCTTTTCATATTAAATTATTTCTACCAAACACACTCTCAACTAAATTTAATTCTATAATTAATTTCATTCATTATGTTTCCCAATCTGATCAAGATAATTGTAGTTGTTAACTATATCTAACTCTTTACTTTCATCTTTTGAGAAAATCTATTGAACATTATTTAGTCTTTTTAACATTTACCTTTAGTCACGCTTTCTTACTTTTATCTGATAACTTGTGCAACATTTCCTGAAGCTCTGAAGCATTATTTGCAATAATAACTTCATCATATGCAAAATGTAAATGATTTAAATACTCTCCATTTACTTTTACTCCTTTAGCTTCCCATTTTAATGCACAAAATATTTCTTGCAGCACTGCTGTAAAAATTTTGAAGGTATGGGGTCACCCTGTCTTACACCCTTCTCAATGTTAATCTTCTTAGTATCATTACGTAATCTGATTGTTGCTATTGCATTTTATAAATATTCTTCAGAATATTACAATTTCCTGGGTCTATATCTTGATGATCCAATACTTCAATCACTGAAAAAATGCTTATAGAATCAACTGCCTTTTCACAATCTACATGTCCAAAGCACAATGGCAACTCATATACATTGGTCCTTTCTATAACTTCTCTCAATACTTGGACATGATCTACTATACTAAAACCACTTTTAAATCCAGCTTGTTCTTTTGGTTGGTTGAAATCCAATGTTCTCTGTAGAAGAGTTGTAACTATCTTGGTAAAAAATTTGTATAAAACTGATATCTTCTTTATCATCTTATATCTTGGGCTATATAAGTATTAGTAATTTCTAAAAAAAATCTCTAGGTGTTATCAGAAACTTGAGTGCATAAAAATTTAATATATTGTAACCAATTGGCTACATAGCTGCATTAATGTTCCTCAGGTTTAAATATAGAATTATTTAATTAATGGGAGAAATCATATTTAATTTTCCCATGCATACTTTTATAATAACAAAATAATATGAGAGTTCTCAAACATTAAATTTGTTAAATAATAATATGATTTTAATATATAAATACTTTAATAAGTTATAAATGATTGTACAAGGGAGAGAAAATTGTTTAAAATGTAAACAAGTTTTTTAACTCTCTCTCTCTCTCTTTAGTAATTATAATTAATTAGTAGTTTTAATTTAAACTATGAAAATGTACTAAGAGAAAAAAAATAATTTTCTCTTTTTTGTAAGTTATTTAATATAAATTAATTGTAACGTTAAAAAAAGAGATAAAGTTTTATTTTTAATAGTATTTTTAAAAATAAAAAAAAAGATGTTAATCCTTTTGGTAAATTTTATTTTTAATTAGTCAGAGTTGTTTTTTTTTTTTTAATTTTCTTTAATCACACTTCAATGCAAAAAATCAAATCAGTGCAATTAACTGATTATCTTTTGCAAGAAAATTTTTTTAATTAGAAAGTAATGCCAAGAATTTTATGATGTTAATTTAAGTTCTTGACTTGTTTTTCAATGTCTATAATTAAAGAGAAAAATGGCTGAACAATTGTATTTATAAAAATTATCTAATTGATTGTCATAAAATTATCAGTTGGAGACAAATTGTGATTGGCTTGTAGACAAGATTGTTCTAGAAAAAAAATAATGGGATGTGAATACATCAGAAGACCCAAGTGTTTGGTAAGAGGTAGAAATTTCTAATTTAGCTGTTGAAGAGAGTGCAGTCAAGTCTTAATCCAGCTGCTAAAGAAGAAAAGTCTTCACCAAGCTGTTTCCAGCAGAAATCTTAACTAAGCTAATGCATAGAATAGCAAGTTTTAATCAAGTTTTTAGCATACTATGAGTTTAGTCATAAAAATGTTTTTTACAATAAAAACCATGTGCTAAATTCAGCTAAAAGCTAAACATCATCTCCCTGCATGTAACCTTTCTTCAATAAAGATGTAGAAAAGTTACCTCCTTAAAATAATCTGCAACTTTGTCTTCAATCAAGAACATGAATCTCTGTTAGTCTCACCTGGAAATTCAATAAGAAAATCCAATGAATACAATTTACTTTTTAATCTGGAATTACTGCAAACCAAGAAAAGGACAAATTAACCATGTGCATGTCTAGAAGCCTTCAAGGAGAAACTCAATTGGAAAAAACTGAAAATTGCAACTGGAAAGAACTCCATAAAAAATAAAGCCATCATTAAAGGTATTTTTTGTGTATGCACACTAAATTTTCACTGATAGTAAAAAAGAAGAGATCCTCTTTTTTGTTGTTGTTTTTGTAAGACTTGATAATTTTAAATATTTTCATTAAATTAATGTTTTCAAATTGTGAAACAGATTTTTTTTTTTTTAAATCTAGTCAATTTTTTCTTCAAAATTATGAAATAGTTTTTAGAAAATTTAATTTAATTTTTTGGAAATATAATTTTTTATTTTAAGCATGTTTCTCTCTTTTCATTCATTTTCCCTCCTAAAAAACTTAAAAGATTAATTAAGCTAAATTAAAGATTATTATTTTGAAAATGTTTTTTCAAAGTTATTTTAAAGACATAACTTAATTAATTAAAAGTTAATTTATGAATAGAAATCAACTGGTTGATTATAATTTTTATGAAAATATTTTTTGATGAAACGAAAGTTTAAAATTTCATATTATCATGTCATTTTTTTTATTGTTAATCAATTGGTTATTAAATAATTGTTTTTAAAAAATAACTGTTAGTCTTAATTTCTTTATTCTATCCAATTCCTGTTTCATAAATTGCAGTATGTGACCTTACTTCATGACAGCTTAGTTTTCTTTTAGTTTTCTTGAATTTTTTTAATGATCCCAATAAAACTATTTACTCACATATAGAGTAAACCTACTTAAAGCTGCTTTATTTATTTATCTCTTGCTCACAGTTATAGTTATAAAGTTCTTGCTTCCTGAGCTAGATTTGTTTATAACAGTTATAAAGAATGGAGGTTTATGTGTAGTGTATGGACATCCAGATGATGATGATCCTGTTTAGGGACAAAAGGTATATCCTTAAAAATCAATGCACATTTCATTTTATTTATAATTTCTTTTGAAATTTAGTTTATAGTTGGCCAGCATATTAAAGGTACTCAGTGGCCAGAGCATTGATGGTGGCCAGGATGCTTTGAGTATCTCCGCATTATTTGACTTATTGTTGTAGTTTGACAAAGCAGCACTTAAGTATGTATCCAGATTATTGGTTGTATTCCCATCCTAGATTTGGCAGTAGCAAAATAATTAGCCTAGTTTATAGTGGATCACTTTTAAATTCAGCCTTAAGATTGATTGTTCATTTATTTTTATTGTTGATCATTCATAATGATGAATGATTATTACTTTTGTGTAATGCTGATAAATTTATAGTTAGTTCTGTACTGATCTCTCATGCTTATTCCTTTTATATTTTGATTATTTGGGGATGATGATGATTTTGCATCTCCTCCTCATAATTCAGTTCTAATGTGATGTATTGTTACAAATGGCTACTCAATTGTGGAGAAATTGTAACATCAAATTCTCTCTTATTAACCCCTATTTTCAGTAGTTACAATTGCCATCAAACTAGTGGGAACATTATTTCCACTCTTACAATTGGTGACTAAATTGTGGGATCTTATAACCCCAGATTTTCCTTTATTAATCCTTATTTTCTGTATCATTACAATTGGTGATACTAATTACGAGTCCAATGATGATCCAGTTCTGGTAGTCAGTGACAACATATCTTGAATCTCAAATACACTTGAAAAATAAAATTCTGCATCAAAACGCAAAATTAATTTAAAACATTACTGTAAAATATGATAAGAGTGTAAAGAATGATTGTTATAGTTTGATTATAAATTATGAAATAGTAGTATTACTGTTTATTAAAAAGTTCAAATATAAACAGGAAATCAAAACATGATTTTCGAGATTGGATTGAGTTTTTGATTGTTGAAATTTATTTATACTTTCAGTTTGGGTGATGGATGGAGAGTTTTGTTGTTGGCTTGAGATGCAATGTTTTCATGCAACTCAATGAAATGATCTTTCTCAGGCATTTCTCCAACCCATTTTTTTATATTTTTATTGTTTATCATGGTCCAGTTAATATAGTCCTACCATGATCCCCAGCCTCTAAGTCTCCAAGAGAGGGAGCAAGGCATAGTTCCGTGTTTTCCAGTCCCTAAGACTCAAACAAGCAGGGCTTTGCAAAGATTTTTACATTATTTTGTGTTGTAGTAGCTTAAAGTGTCTAAATTGAAATAGACCTTTGAGTGTACATGCTGCACTGTATACTTACAGTCCAGCGATCAGATTCTGTATCTATCCCAGGATTTCAGGTCACTATACATTCTTTTGCTGTCAGATTCTCATCAGATCTCTAAAAAAATGTTAATAAATGATTTTTGACATGAATTTCTCTTTGTACATGCGTATAATAAAAATACAAGGGAAATGGAAATAAGTTACACACACACATGAACATGACAAAATTGGAGAATAAATCAAAGGAAATAAATTAATCAAATAAAAACAGGCACTGAGATAAGGTTTAAAGAAAGGCAGATTAGGGGTAATAATAAGGTGAAATATGGTTGCATGGAAGAGATGTTACACTTATTTTATGAGATAGTTTTAAAAATTCATATTTATATTTATAGTGTAAAAGTAATTTAACACAGTATCTAGGAGATTAAAAATGATTTATATAAACATATTTGCTGACAAAAAGGAAAATTAAAAAGATGCAGGGAGAACATAATCAGAAAAAAAAAAGATCAGCAATAATGGAAGGAACTCAGGGAGGTGAGAATGCTTCCCTGTTATTCCAATTGTTAGAAATTTTTAAACAAATAAAAGAACAAAGAGGATAATAAAAAAAGATGAATAAAAAGAAGCGAATAATAAAAAGAGAGACCAGCAAAGAGAAGATAATAAACTAACACAAAAGGATAATAAAGAGAAGATAAAAGAGAAGCTGATAATAAAAAGAGAGACCAACAAAGAGAAGATAATAAACAAAGAGAAGCAAATAATAAAAAGAGCAAACAAAGACAAGAGGATAATAAAAAAAGAGAATTTCAAATGTTGCTAAAGAAAATAGAAAAAAAAAAACAGTAAAAATATGGTTAATAAAATAGCAGACCGAATCAAACAAATTAGAGAAGTTCTGAATGAAGTGAGACAAAATAAAGAACAAGATGTGAAAATAAAAGACACAAGAAATAATGGATAATAAAATAAACCAAGTGCAGGAGGCAATAGAATATGTAAATAATGAAAGTCAAAGAAGCCTGGGATCTGTTCAAGAGAAAATAGGGGAAGGGGGAACCTGGCTAATCAAATTAAATGCCTGCAGCTCAAAGATGACATTGGAATCAGAGAAAGAGTAAAAAAAATTGGAGGATGACCATAGACAAGATGGTCAAACTGAAAAAAAAAAAGCCATGTCTACAGTAAAAAAGAGAAAAACTTGAAACAAAGAGGCAAAGACAGATAATCAATATATAAACCAAATGCCTGGAATTGTAAAGGACTTTTTCAGGAAATGCTGGTGAAGCATCCATTGAATTTGTTCGGTCTGGAAATATATTTCAACATTAATGCCATGACTCCTAGAGCTAAAATTTACATTCAAAAGGAACAATATAAAAAATTTGGATTATAATAATAATCTGTAACTAGTAGAAAAAAGTGTGAAATTTTAATCTTCCTATTCCAAAGAACTCACAGATCTATATTAGGTTAATAATGTATAAGTCAATTCTAAAAGAAACTATAACCAGAGATGAGCTGTCATTAAATAACTGATCAATTTTTGATATATAACAATATTTGCCAAATATTCCAGAATTAACTATGAAATGAGTTCTTTCTAGATGTGACTGGATATAACGGCGAAATATTTTTCAATTGAGTTGTTGCTGCAAAGGTTCAACGTGAAGACTGAATTATTTTTGCAATGACCGCATCCAGCATAATATCTACCTTATTGAAAAGTAATTAAGATAATTAATACAGAATAAGGCCAAATCCAGATAATCACATGCATTAATTTATATGTATATTGTTTTTTTTTCTTATGGCAGTTTATAAAGTGTGCTCCTGTGTTAGATGGCTCTGGGATCATGGTAATCATGAATACATATTATAAAGATGTTCTGTTTCTGTGCTGATGTAATTAACTGGTGTAATAGTTTATATTCTGCAATCCTAATTCCTATGCTTTTTATTTATTCATGTTATATTATAATTTATTCTTCGATCTTCTCTTTTGACCACTGAGGATACCACTAGGCTATTGTCAACCTAGAAAATTTAATTTACAGTGATCGAAAAGTTGATGATGATAAATGCAATCAGCTAGACCCAGGGAGAGGAAGAGACATGGACAAACGTTAGTCAAAAATAATTATAAATAATTTTGATTAAAGTTTATTAAATTCAAAAATAAATATTAATCAAACAAAGTATAAAAGTTTGACTCTAATTCCTCCATCTGGTTTATCAGAGTGTGTATGAGAATATTGTAACATTAAACACCCTGGCAGATAAGTTTGTTTTCTCACCTAAGAATTAAAAAGGATTTATAATGTCTTCCCACTAGTGATTTATATAAACAAATTCCAGTTTCCTTTTGTTAGGGATTTAAAAACAAACAACAACAACAAAAAAAAAACAATCTTGTATGGAATTCAACGAACACGCAGAGTGATATTTTCCTAAAACCCCAGGACATAATAGGGTTATAATTTGCCTGCAAACACTCAAAAAAGGCCATATTTAAGACCCTTAAGGTTGATCCTGACAAGAAAAAAAGAAAAGATTACAGTACTACATAATCTGAAATATAGGAAAACCAAAATCTCTACTATATAAGAAAAACAAAACAATAGACTCAATAAATTGCTAGCCAAAAGATTTATGATCTGCAGAAAATGCAAACCAAGATTGTCTAAATTAATTATAATAAAAGAATAAAGGACAAGTGAATTAAAAAGGAAATTATTAATATCTGCCCAAGCATTTATCAACAGTCAGTAAAAGTCTAAAATCTAAACTAAAAATACATTCTCGGGCAAATAAATTTAAAATATGAAATCTTAAAACTAAGACTCCATACATATAATAAATAAAATACATAAAACAATTAGTGATATTTAAATGAGTAGGCCTAACTTATTATAGAGACAGGTTTCTTTTTAGATTAAGCTGAGACTTTAACATAGAGATTTAAACAAGAGATTTAGGTCCTGGTTATGATATGAAAATGTGAGTTTACCTTCGATGCATAATATTCTGTCTGGTTAATTTCTTCCTGCAGTATACGCAAAGTTCAGGTCTATATAGGGTTCCTTATAAAGGTTTTGATTTACATTTATATGTTAGGACATCTGAAAGCAACCTTTGGTATCAGTTCTGGACTAAGCTTTTAGGTCATGTTCTTGAAGGCATAATTATGAAGCTCTGGGGTTCATCTTTGGGTTGATTTAGCATTGTATATTATTATTAGTAAGATTCTTTATGGTATTTTCTGCATCCTGGATGGACAGTCGCTATTTCCAATGTTTTAGCGTATTTACTTCTATTAGAAAATAGTTAAGCAATTCAGAAATTAGCAAATATACATGTTTAGCAATCCAAATAAGAATCACGATAAGAATAGAAAGAATAATACTCAGTAAAAAACCTAGAGCTATTTATGTGAATTGCTATCTCCCACCTAATATTTAATTAAAAAGTTTTGATCAGGGTAAATCTCTATTTCCTGCTTAATCTTAATTGAACACAAAATCCAACCAAGGCTCCTATCTGTTTACAAACATTAATTAAATTTAAGTAAATGTGAAAATAAGTCTCAGCTTTTAAAATAGATTACAATCAACGAAATAAAAAGTAACTTATCGCAATCAAAACTTTTTTTAAATTAAAATGTTTTTACAATCAAGTATGTGTGTTATGGCAGGTACTCTTAATACATAAAAAAATAACATACAAAATTTTTAAATAATTTTCTTTTAAAAACTTCATAAATATATATGTTAGTTTTGATTTCACGATGGTTGCCTTTGAAGCAGATAAAGCATCTGGTTCAGTATAAACTAAGATTTGATTCACAACATCAAACTGCTCATATAAGATTAGATATATCAATTAGCATATAGTAAATTTATTTACTGACTTAATGTCTTTACCTCTTCATTGCTCACTGTAGCACAACATATGTTTTTTTCTTGCATTTTTTCAAGTAATTTTATGTTTTTTTTTTTCATTTTAGCTGAAATGACAGTCTCATTAGTCATCTGATGAAGACTACATGTCCAGTTGAAACAGTTAAACTAAAATAAGACTATTAGAAGAAAGTCCAAATTGTTATTGTATAAAATTTATTTATTGTATAATACTTTTTAAAAGTGGATATCAGTTAACAGTTGCAGTGTTCTTCAACCCTTGGTCCGCGGCCCGGTGCCAGGCCGCAGAACTTTTCTGCAGGTCCGCGTGCTAGACGGGCAGTAAAAAGTTTTAATAATAAATAATAAGAGTTTAAACTTTTAATTAATATAGCCAATTTTTATTTATTTTTTTCATCTCACTTTTACCCAATTAAAAAAAAAAGAAAACAGAACGAAAACAAAATCTAATCAATCATTCATAAATTAATTTTTCTAGTTATCACAGATGTTTATGAGGGGGGGGGTAGAATTAAATTTTTTATTACTTTTCTAAAAAAAATTAAAAAAAAGTTTTTTATTATATAAACTCCATATATATAAAACTTTATCTTATATATTTAACATTGTTGTTTTGATCAGTTATAACAATTATGCTTATCTTTAAGAAAATTTTTCTATAGATTTCTGCCGGTCTGTGAAATCTTATCCTTATTTTTGCTGGTCCACGAAACCTTATCCTTATTTTTACCGGTCCGCAGGTGTGAAAAGGTTGAAGACCACTGTCTTAATGTATAGCAAACATCATATGGCATTTATAAGTTACATTTAACATAGACAATAGCAATAATCCATTCTACATTACCTATCTCCATGCTGATCTACATAAGCAAATGACAAAGAAATAGTTCAGAAATTTGAGCTGGGTTACTGTTGTTAATGAAGATATTAAATGTAAGCTTGGAGTCAGTTGATGCTTTATTTTGGCTTATACCATCCTTTTAAATAATAATTAGCATAAACTGTGTTCACTAAAGTAGATAATTGTAGGATCTAAGGTCAAAGTGATATAACAAGGCAAAGAAACTGTCTTGGTAACAAATCTTAAGGTGCTGCAAATCTTTTTTTTTCTTTCAGCATGGATGCTATCTAATGTAAGCTTTAATAATTAATAGGAGACACATGTTAGTGCTTAATAAATCGCTATCCAGTATTGTCCTATCCAATATCTCTAATGAGGATTTTTGGATCTTGGAACAATGCATTTTGACCTTTAGGATCTAATGCACTTTTATTCTAGCAGTCACCATTTACTTCTCTGTTGTATTATAACATTATCAACCCGAATCAAAAAATATATGTTTCCAATCTAAGCCAACCAACCTCATATGGACCTGAAACCAGTTCAGTATTTATATATTATGATGCCCTTAGTTTTTTAACAACTATAGGAATCTCTATCCTGTGATCAAAATTGATATTTAAACCAAATCCAGCTTACACATTGCTGTTTCAACAGTATACTATTCTTCTTTCCTTTAGTAATTAATAGATAATAAATGATAGTGTTCAATAAATCTCCATTCAGTGCTATCCTATCCAAAATCCCCAAATTAGTCTCCAGTTTATCTTGGCGACAGAAAAGATGTACTTATCATTGGACACCATACAAAAAAAAAATTAATGATGGCTGCTAGAAGGAAGATGCATTATATCCCAAAGGTTCAGGTGCACTATTCCAAGATCCAAAGCTCCTCACTGTTGAAAGCTATAAATTAGAAACTGATCTGCAGATATTGGATAGATCAGCATTAGATAGTAATTTATTAAGCACTCATCTAGCATCCATTAATAACTAAAACTTATATTAATTTATTGACACAGCTGTGGTGAAAGAAAAAGTAAGTTGCTAAAACAGCAATGTGTAAGCCTATATATGAATGAGTCATGTGATATTTTATTGGTATTCAAACTTACAAGTCTTTAGGTTGAACATGAACTAAAGATGTCTGCTGAATAGATATGTGCAAGTCAATAACTGCTAGAAACTAATCTTGGAATCTGTACATTGGTTAATAATCTTTACATGGATGCATTTTGAGTACAGCAATATTAACAACAAAATAAATGAAGTTTCTCTTTTATTGTTGTAATAATTAAAAATGACAATTTTTTATCTATTCATCCATTTTAGTTTATATTATAAACAGACATTTTATTCTATCAATTTATTATGAACATTATTCAATTCTTCTTAAATTGCCATTTTTTGTTGTAACAAATGTTTTAAAAATTCAAAATAAAAATTACTGTAATACAGTAATAATTCTGAAATATAAAAATCATAATAATAAGTTTTCATTATTCAAGATGTGAGAGAAAAAATTATATAGGTATATATATTTTTTAAACAGCTGTGCAAATAATATGAATAATTAATTAGCAACCAATCATAAAAAACTATGACAATTCTATTTGACTGAAGATTTGTGATGATGATATATTAGATGTGATAATATGTTGGACTATTTCCATCATCCATCATTTAAATGTATTGAAAATTTTACTCTCTATTTAAACTTTTCAAAAACAAACAACTTTTTAGTAATAACACACAAATAGACAACCCAGGTTAGTAATTACACAATATTTCGAGAAGTAGTATTCTCCACTTTTCTTCAGGCATTGCTGGCATTACTAACCTGCAGTGTCTATTTGTGTGTTATTACTAATAAAATGTTTTGTATTTGGAAAGTTTAAATAAAGTTTAAAATTTTCTTTACATTCAATGTTTAATGATAGATGATGGAAATATTCCAACATATTGTCACATATGACAATTCTAATTTCAAAAATAAAAAATCGCAAAGCATAAAAAATTGAAGACTGACTATACAAATATATCACATGCTGGTCCTTTACCTAACATCCTGCAATACTCTTATTTAACTTCTACAGCAATCATCATTCCTCCAACATCTTTCAAATTGTAAATCTTCATTGTATTCTAAACTCAGTCACATTCTACCAATAAGAACAATCTATATTGCATTTCTTTAGAGTGTTTGAATATTTTTTATAACATAAATGGATCTGCCTTTTTTTACAAAAAAATGTGATCATGTTCATCATAAATGAGTATATATAAATAAAACTTTAGGTAATTATCCAAAGCACATCATAAAAGCCCATAATAATGAGATTAGGATATTAAAACAGGCAAAATTCTCTATACGTATTGCCACTCAGTGCAAGCCAAAGTAATCAATGGATGCCAGAAGGTTTGTGTATAAAATCTCCATCTAGTGCCTACTCATCCAATATCCCAAACTAGTTTCTGGCTTATGGCCTTCATCAGTGACAAGCCTTGGATCTGAGAGCAGTGCACTTAGCAAGCATAAGAAATGGTGATCATGTGAGATTAGGATAATGAGTCAAATTATCTAACTAAACAATGTATATAAAATTTGATTTGTTTTATAGTTAATTATATTATATGCAAAGTTTTAATTAAAAGCACCAATGAGTGTCAGGTTAGGGTGGCAAAAATACGTTTTGTATATATATATAGAAATATAATATAAATGCTTGTATGTGTAAAATAAACAAACAATGTCCTGGAATTCATAAAAAGTTTGAAAGTGACAGAACTATACACTATCCATGAACTTAAAACTCCAGAGTCTGATACTCTACCACTGACACAGGGCCTTACCCAGTTATTGATCTAATTATTGGTTGGTAAATGGGTATTTAGTTATTTTTATCTAATGAATAAAATAAAAAATAATCATAAAAACTTGCCAAATGGCAGGTGATATCAATTTTTTTTCACTGTACAAATTAATGAATAAAATAAAAAATAATCATAAAAACTGGCCATACGGCAGATGACTAAATCAATGACTAATATCTTTTTTCACTTTACAAATGAATATTAAGATGAAATTATAAACACCTTCATTCCAGTTATTCATCTAATTTTTGGTTGGTAAATGGATATTTCGTTAAAAACAATCATAAAAAGTTACCAAAGATCAATAAATAAATATTAAGATGAAATTCTAAATGCCTTCATGCTAAATGAATTTTGTATTAACCAAATAATAAAATGCACTATTTGTTTTGATAAGGAATAAAATGTGACTTTGTGTCAATGAGATTATATCTGCACTAATGCATAATTTTATTTTAAACCACTAAACATCACATGATCACCATTTCTTATGCTAGCACATAACTGTGTATGGAGAGTTTTGCCTGTTTAATTTTATTTTATTTTGGAATCAATAAAAGCAATTTCGCAAACAATATTCATATACTAACACTGAATTTCTAATCCATTGTGAAAAGCAAATTTTAAACATTCAAAGTACTTAAAGAAGTAAAATATAATTTTGAAAATTTTATTTGCTAATAATTTAAAAATAATTTTAAGTTTATATTTAAATATTCACAAGAAATACTTTTAGAAATATAGCATTAGTGCTTGATGGAAAATAGTATTACTGACTCAAAAAATCAAAAACGTAGTTACTTTACATTACTGTTTATATTTTTACTTTTGCTTTTTACTAACTCCATCTATTAATAGATTTTGGTTATTTATAGAGCTTGCAAATAACCTCTTAACAAGCTTGGCAGATTTTGGTGATATAACGTTTAGAATGTTTTTATTTTTTCTTATGTAAATGTGTGTGTATATATATAAATGCACTCTGTGTGTATATATATAATCAGTATATGTTTTATGCAGTAAACATAATGATCAACTGCTTGGCATTAATAATAGGCAAATGATAAGAAGGTTTAATTATTGGACTCTTGAGCCAAAATATTTCAATTTTATACTAAAAATAAATGTATGATCTTTACCTACATTATGTTTTTTAAGGTATAAGAATTCTTGACAATATAGAATATATATGTCAATCATATCCCAAGGAAAGAGAAGATCAAAAACAGCTTTTTTTTTTTAAGTGTAGTAGCCTACATGATGCCCAGACATACATCACAAAATTACTTCAGAACGGTAATAGTACAATTCAATCGATCATAAACTCTTTTACAAAAGCTTGCTTTACAGCAGTAAGAACTATCACATGCATACTTTATGCTCTATGGCATGAGATGTTATTTCTTTACGACCATGATACAAGAACACGCATGAACACATTTAAAAACAAACTAGACCCAAACAGAGACAAAACAAATACATCTCCAGATATATTTGTGAAAATAATAAATATTCGAACTAACTAAAGAAAAAATAAAAACATAATAAAAACACACAATTACTTCTCTATAAAACTGCTTTAATATTTCAACCAGCAGACTGTTCTTCATCAGTGCTTTCTGATGAAAACCAGTCTGCTGGTTGAAATATTAAAGCAGTTTTATAGAGAGAAGTAATTCCGGATATATTTGTAGCTACATGGTCACTTATTTGTCAGTACTCTAACCTATAGTGAAATATTCTAACTATAATTTCTCAACTTTTTTTTTTTATTGTCTGGTGTATTCCTTATAATTTTATGTTTAACAATATACATGGGTTGTTTTTTCTTTTGTCCAATTCTAACAAATTGTAAACACGTCAAGTTCTTCAAAATTGTTTTTATTTTTCATTTCTATTGTAATATACTAAGTTGTTTATCAATAAAATTCCTTTTGAAACACAACTGTACTGAGATATAATAAAGAATTCCCAAATTAAATGTGGTTGCATTTACCAATTTTATCCCATATATATAAAAATATGATGGTAAGGCTGTAGACTAATTACCATGTTCTTCGGCTTGCTAGATTTGATGCTACTGAATCTGTTCCTGTTAAGGCAGATCTTTATGGGATATTTGCTAAAAAATCTATATATTATGGAAAACTTGAGCATGGTTCTTACGGAAAAAGCAAATTCATTTGTAAAAAAAAAAAATTAACTGAAAGACATTTTAAAGAGAGCCAATATTGTTTTCATTGGTAAAACAAAGCTGATAATAATATGCATTAAAGAATTATAATAAAACAAGATGTTGAGGTATTTTAAAAAATAAATTTCATTGCAGAAGAAATTGAAAAACAATTAAAACAGATTAAAGCAGCATGTAATATATGTAGACCCATTTGTATTTCAAAGATTGGTTTGCATAACCATCACAAAATTTGTTTAATATTTTTATATTTCATCTTTTAATTTTTTTTTCTTTTCTTCTAAAATTAGTGGCACAATATGATATTGTTAATAATTTAATAAATTAACTCCTTTGCATTTTTTAAAAAATTTTTATTTTTTTCCCTCTGCTGAAATTTCAACTTGCTAGCAGTCTTTTTAAGACTATACAACACCAGTGGCCGTTAGTCTTTTAAAGTCGTTAATCTTGTGTTTACATTTGTAGAGGTCCCTACTGTCGCATTTTAGGCATATACTTAAGATTATAGCCTTAATATATATTACTTACATAATCAGTATGCCCTTTGCAGTCTTTTTGAAATTTAAAACTGGCAAGATATATATGTTTAATTTTTTTCAGTTAAAAAATATATAAATATTAATTAATCAAACACCACATAAATATGAAATATATTAATGTTACTTTATTTACACTTTCTATAAAATTATATATTTCTCTAAAAGGCATAATGTTAAATATATTATAGCAATATATGTAAACACACATTGATAAATATCATTTTATAGATATATATACATTTTCAAATTAATAATTTCATGGAAATACATAAAAATTAAGACTATTCTGTCTTGAGTAAATTTAATAATTTGATTATGCACAATAATAATGTGCATAGAGTTGCACTACACTGAATTTGCTTTTAATTTAGTAATTTAAATATTGCATACTTTTAAAACAAAATATATTATTTCATTTGTAATTATAATGTAAATAAGATTAATAGACAAATCTGAAATTTAATGTAAAATGTTTGTGTAAACAAGCATCTAATTATTTTTCATAAACAGTTTTGAAATAAATAAAGGAAAAATATTGATAGATTAGTTGGAGTTTTATAATTGTTACTAGATGAGAGAGGTTTTTTTAAAAAAAAAAGTACTAAATCTAGCAGTCACTGTGCAACAAGATCTATAAACAAGTCCTGCTGTTAACACTCAAGCTCTGCCTGGATAGAAATGATGTCACAATTATTGATGTACTTAGATCTTAAAATAATGCATGGTTAAGACAACTCTTGTGAGACAGTTTGCAAAGAATATCTTCTCTGTATTAAATCTATAATCTTAACCAAACTGATTGTTTTCAGATTATTTAAATGTAAATTTTTTTTACAAAGAATCCTTAAATAAAAAAGATTACACGAATTATTCACTATTAAATAATGAATTAATATTTATCCATCACAAATCTTGTCCTTCCTAAAGTACAGTTATAGAATCAAATTCCAGTCTCAACATTTGGCTTAATAGTGTCAGTTAAAATAGTTACAACCATTAGTTCTCTTCAAAATAATTTATCTTTCCTGTGTCATAAATTTATCTGTTTATTGACACAGATAAGATGGTAATGTTTATTTTTATTACATTTTCTCAATAATTCTGATACAAATATTATCGCAATTTCAGACCCAATTAATTTAATCTAGATCAGTATTTCGGATCACAAGCGTAATTTTTATATTGACATTTGGAAAATAGTTCCAATCTGTAATTAGAATATATATATAAATTTGTTATTCATGTTTTCAAGCCAAATTATAAATAGCCAATTAATGTATAAATTATTGTTATTCTATTAGTTCGCTAACTAATTAAATATTGTTTAATATGAAGCATTTGTTTTCTCTCTGTGTCCCAAAATCTTGATTAAACTGATGCTATGATCTCACATTTCTATGATGAGTTTAAATTGGGATATTGTACAGTTAATTTCCTCCATATGTCACCAATAACATTATATTATTTCAGCATCCCATAAAAGAGATATTTCTGTATTATGAAATAAAATAAAGCTAGTAATATGAATTATAAAGGATAATGTGAATCATTAATTTTATCATTTGGACATACAAACCAACTATTTCTGTTACATAAAATTGACAGCCTATATGAAATCTGATAGTAATACTTACTGCCAGTCAAACTTATTGTCGTTACATAAAGTAGACTTCGCGATGTGAGGCAAACTTTAATCATTGTATTCTATTTGAGAATATTTCTATTATTACAGATGCACATAAATATACATATTAAAAACTGAATATCATAAATCAACATAAAAATAGAAATAACATAGTTATACACATAAAAAAAATTAATTGTAATATTGCTTATACATACACATGTTCATTAAGTTCTCTGACAAGCAGCTTTCCATAATTTATTTTAGCATTTCAATTTTAGAGCTACAATACAAACTTATAGTGAACTCTTCTATGATTTAATACGACAAATAACTGACAAAGTGCATTGAGAAATTTAACTGGTCAGTCAAAACATCAAGAAAAGGGGATACAATGGTAAAAATTGTAAAAAGGAGTTAATTCAATAGGTAGTTCCTTATTTAAAAAAGCCGAAAGCCAAAGTACCCAAAAATTTAACAATATACCATAGAATTTTACAATATGTTGATTTTATTTTATATTTATTTATTATTTGTTGATGTAAATAAAAATAAATGTTTACAAAAAATGTAATAAAATTTGTGTTTAATTTATTTTTAAATTAAAAAAAAAGTCAAAAACAAGTAATTGAAAATTCAAAAACATGCAATTAAAATTGAAAAAAAAAAAAGGCCTGGGAATATTCATAATCTATATTTTTTCAAAAAAAAACGACATCCCGCGGCATGGTTGTCAACAAAACAACTACCCATTCAATAATATATTCATAGTCAATGTTAAAAAATAAATTAAAGAACTTTGTAAATTAATTACACAAACTTTTGGATAATGTCTTGATGCCATCAATATGAAATATTTAATTAGATTTATTATGTTCGTGAATAAAAGAATATATTGTTCAGTGTGAGGGGGGGGGGAAGAGCTATATAGTCAACAATCATGGATGTATTGAGACATATTTCAATTGAAGATATTGATTCTAAAATATTAGATAAAATATTATCAAGGTAAAACAGTAACTGTGGTTATGAAGATATCAAAAAATCAAAATTGACGGAATAATGTGCAATAAAAATTCAGAAGCAGTAAAAATACATCAGAAAAGAAATTCACAAGGCTCCCACTAACGGTAATGCTTTTTGCAATATAGACATTCAATCGTGATACCCTTTATCTGTCTCATTTAAGTATATAGATAGATAATAGCAACCACTTTTATTGACAATGTAATATTTAAAATACAGGCATTCCTCATATACCTGGAGCTTAATTGTATCAGTGGTATGAGATAGTGTGGATAGTTGAAGGGTGCCTGAAAGTCTGTTCAAATTCCCCATATTGATTATGTAATAATAATTTTTGCAGAATGTTTATAATTTTTAGAAGACTTTATCTAAACATCAGGGAATACCATTGTATTTTTGGGTACCCTCCTGAACATATCAAAAATGGATATAAATAGATATTTAAATAAGTTGATAATTGTGAAAATTAATTTAAAAAAAAAAAAAGACTTTTTTATTAATAAAGTGTTATAAAATTACAAGAATAAAAATAATTAATGCTGGAGTTATGAGGATTCCAGGCTATTATTTCATTAATGTATCCAATATCACCAACATTTTCAATCATTATTGATCCATTGCAGGGATGAAGGTCTCTCCAAGTTGAATCCAATTTCTTTGATCTCTAGACTTTTTACTTTCATCCATTCACATCACATGGTCTATTTCTACTTTACAATCTCTTGTAATCCAGTTTAAAATTTCAACTATTCATTTATTATCATCTCGCCAAGCAATATTTCCAGATCAACTCCATCTCGCTCTCTTAATTCTTTCATTGATTTCAGTAACATGTTTCTTCTCGCAGCCATGTATTTCATTTTGATCCCTTGTTACTGTGAATATATATATATATATCTCTTTACTTCAATGAATGGTCTGAAATCTCTATATTTCTCTTTTGTTAAGCGCCGAATCTCAGATCCATAATTAAAAACTGGTAAAATATATTTATTAAAATCCGTTAATTTTCAAATTTTTTTTAAACATTAAGTTATTTCTACCAAAAGCAATCCATCCAAATTTAATTCTATTATTAATTTCATCTATTATGTTTATATCTGTATTTGTTGACCCTTCTAATTCATCATTATCAATCTTTATATTGTTCTTTTGAAAAAATCCATTATACTGTACTTTATTTTAGTCCTTTTAGCGTTTACCTTTAATATTGTTTTCTTATATTCATCTGATAACTGTTGCAACATTTCCAGAAACTTTAAAGCATTATTTGCAAAAATAATTATATCACCTGCAAAATCTATATGACTTAAATAATCTCCATTTATTTTTATTCCCTTAGCTTCCCATTTTTATTCACAAAATACTTCTTGCAAAACTGCTGTAAAAAGTTTTGGAGATATGAGTCACCCTGTTGTACATTCTTTTCAATGTCCTTTTTCCTAATATCACTATGTAATCTAATCACTGCTGCTGCATTTAGTTAAATATTTTTCAGAATATGACAATATCCTGAGTTTATATTTTGATAATTCAATACTTTAACTACTAAAGAAATACTTAAAGAATCAATTGCCTTTTCATAATCTGAAAATACAAAGCATAATGGAAACATTCATAACTTTTCTATAACTTCTCTCAATATTTGGATGCGATCCATGGTGCTAAAACCAATTTTAAATCCAGCTTGTTCTTTTGGCTGGATAAAATCCAAAATTTGCTATAAACGAGTTGCAATTATCTTGGTAAAAATTTTGTATAGAATTGATAAAAGACTAATAGATCTGTAATTTCTAATATCTTCTTTAAATATTAATACTACATTCTTTCAATTATCTAGTATATCATTTAGACATTTAGTATATAACTTTGCCAACATTTTTTTCTATTTCTTCACTTGTTTCTTTTAAGATATTGATTGTAATTCCATCATTACCTTGAGTTTTCCCCTTCTTCATAGATTTAATTGCATGTCTCATTTCTTCATTTTAAAATTTCGGGTAATTCAGAAGTTTTATAATTATTTTTTGTAGAACCTCTTCTACACATTTCATGATATCATCTCTCTGTTTAGTAATTGCTCCATCTTTTGTCTTTATTGCAAAAATAAGTTTCATACCAATACCAAGATATTTTATACTTGAAACTTTTATTTTCCTTGTTAATTCACAATTATATTTTCTTATATACAGGTTTTCATTGTTTTTTACAAAATTTTAGAATATACTTCGTAATGGATTATTTTCAAATATTTTCATATTCTTTCTTTTCTTCATAAATTGTCTCTTGTACCAGCTATCTTTGATGCAGTAGTTAATAATATATAAATTATCTTCCTATTGATTACATTCAAATCGGAACCATCTTCAGAATCTGTTAATATTTTAAAACAATTTGCAAGTTCTAATTTAAGTTCATTGGAATGTTTCTGAAGGTTAGGAATATCAACTGTGAATATTGATTTTCTTAATTTTTGTCTCTCTAGTTTTACATTAACATATATCTTACATCTCGCTAATCAACGATCTCTTCTTGTGTTGAATTTATTAAGAACATTACACTCTTAAAATATATATTTTCTGTGCTTAGAATATAATCCAATTCCATTGTATCTTTTATTTGGACACTTCCATGTGTATTTCTGATTAACATTTTTCTCAAAAAATTCATAATAGAAAGTTTTTCCTTTTCTTTGAACTCCATATGTCTGTGCCCTCTCTCATTTCTACCATCATAATCAAATTTACCAACAGCATTTTCATCTTTCAATCATTTACCAATTCTAGAAATAAAGTTTCCCATGACAATTTTAAAATGTTGTTTACTCTGATCAAAAACATTTTATATATCCATATAAAAATCCTCTATTTCTTCATCATAATGAGAACTCATTGGTGCATAAAGCTGAATTATCTGCACTTGGTATCTTCCACTAAGTTAATTAACTAATGTTGCTAATCTGTCTGATATACCATCAATCTCCGCAATGATGTTCTTCCACTTTTTATTTATAATGAATTCTACTTCTAACTTCACAAAATTTAATGAAGTCCTATTTAATATTAGATAGTTCTTCCAATTCATGCAATCTTCCTTTATTTGAAATTATTCAGTAGTTATAAATATGTAAATAAAAGGTCATCATTTAATGGCAACCAGGGTCTGCAATCAAGGGATTCTTAGCCAATAAACTCACCATGCTGGCCAAAGCATGTTTGTTAGCAGCCTCCATCTATGTTTATATACTATATGAATAATCATACTATATGAATAATCATAAAATAATAGCAGCTGCAATGACAAGATGGTATGGAGGGAACATTAGGAAAGGCCCCAAAGAGGAATTGAAGGAGCTCCTTTCAATTAATAGTAAACTCCTACTGTAGCTGTGTATTCAAACATAAACAGATGTAAATATAATTAACAAAATTGAAAAAGAAAAAAGATCATATTATGTGGATTTAATAATAACACATAAAGAACTACAGGATGATTTAAACTTAAAAATTTGGATATCAATATTAAGACAAATAAATAAGCAAGATACTCATTGGGGCAGGGGGCGACAAAGGTGAAGGTTTTGAAGAAAACATGCTAATCTTACATCAAATTCATTTTTAAATTACTAAACAACATTCTATTTAACAACTTAATTAAACAGACTATACATGAATTTAGGGTTATATATATATGAGAAAGATCTTTTTACATTTGTTTGAAGAATGCAAAGTATTTAAACAAATATGAATGAAAGTATTTCACACTTCATATATAAATTTAAAAAGTCAACAAAAAAAATATGTTTTCATCCACATAATGCAGTGGGTTTGGTGCATGCTTTAAATGCAATATAACCAATAAGTTATATGATCTTTGATAACAAAAAAATACAATTGGCTATTGAGTAAATACTTTAATACATATTTAAGATACTGTCCAAAAAAATTATTGAAATTTGATTAAGTATTAGGTCTATCTTTATGAAAATAATATTCTACAACATTAAGAACAGTTGTTTAAAAACTAAAGATCTTATACAAAATTTAGTAAGATTTAAAAAATGATGAACGAATCAAAATATGTATGTAATTATGTATTCATATAATAAAACAAAAAGTACATATAAAGTACTATTTTTGTCAAAAACAATATTTAACATAATTTTTTTTAAAAATCTAATGGACATAATCAAGCATATATATATACATACACACACGTAAAATTCCATAACATTAGGAAAATAAGATGCTGTATGTGAGAATATAAAACAACGATCAAATGCTATTGATATTAATAGAAACATTATTATTATTTTTAATCAATAAATGTGCTTTTTAATCACGTATAAAAACATTCAATATTAGTTTCCAATGTTACGGGAATTTTTTTAAATAATAAATTTTTAAATTAAAATATAAATTAACCTTTTTTTTAAAATTATGAACAAATAAATTTTTCTAAATTACAATTTTTTTACAATTAAAAATTTACGTAACTAAAAAAAAAAAAAGATAAACTCCTCAAAAAAGTAGAAATGAATCATTTCTCACCACAGATGTTTCACAAAAAATAACATAGATGATCATCTGGCGAAGATAAATACAAAATCATAACAAATATCATTAAAGCAAAATAAATTATTCATATTATTAGTAAAATAAAAAAAAATAATAGAAAGAACAACAAATAAAATGATCAAAGATTGAAGAGCAGCGTAGTCTTATAAGCACAGATTTTATAAAATTTAACTATTTAAAATTTTAGGGGTATTATTATAGAAAAATATAACATTATGTAGCTATATATATATTGTAAAGCTTATTCTTTAATAACATTGATGTTTAAAAAGCAGTGCAATAAATTATATATCGTGTACAGTTGCTTAATCAAACGTAGTCGCATCTACGCAGTATAAGCAGGACACAAAGTTTAATACCCTGAACACGGATTAATGCACATGAAAAAGTAGACTTCGACATCTCACAATAACTCCATCTTTAGAATTTTTTTTATCTATTGACAATTTAAAACTTTATTTTTTATTTTAAAAATATCATTATTTTTTTCACAAAAAAATATCTGAAAATGATAATATTATTAAAAACATAAACTAAAACACGTTGACAAGTTTGAGAACGACCTGCTTCGATAGCTGGCATAATCTGAACACCGGTTTAATGTCGTTTATTAACACGACGGCCACGTATGGCTCTTGTTTTCACTAATATACCAAAATCACTTTAATACTAAAATATTGTATTAAAAAAATACTTACCATACGAAGAATCTGCTAATTCCCAAGTTATATACTGATTACATAAGATTACATTAATAGTCTTATTCTTCACTTGCAAAGAGCAACTTAGGTGAATTTGTCCTCCTTCCACCATAATGCCGTATTTGATAGAGTAGTGCCATCTATCAGAAATATACAAAATTAATACAAGTCATGGAAAAGTACATTTGTTGATAGACCATATTATTTAAAGTAAAAATCAAAATGATAGAAAAAACGAACTTAAAATGACAAAAGTTCTGCAATAATGAAAAAAGGCTAGTGATATCGTTTTAAAACTTTAGAATGAATATAACTGTGAGATTTCAGGACCCAGCGGTATCATTTCTCTTAACATGGCGAGATACAAATATTCTCACATAAAATTTAAGTTCCATTAATAACTGGATTTATATTTCAGAAAAGATGAATAGTTCATTAAGTGAAAACAATTGTATGATGCAAGGATTTGGAGACAGTGTGGATAAAAATAGTGGGAAACAGGCCTTCTGGAAAACAAATGCTAATTTAGTACCGGGAAGGTAAGATTAAAATGTATGACTTGGCACTGAACGTTAAAGATTAAAACATAAGTTAAATATTTTTTTGTTTTTATTTTTCATAACTTTTGTAATAACCAGAATTGTGAGTAGTGTGATATAGTTTTAAAATATGTTTTTTTTTTTTTTTATAAAAGTTATGATAATCTTAATTATTATAAAACTGTAAAAGCTTCTAAATAGTTATTTGTATCAAATAACGTTATTTGTGTACGTAATCGACCGTTTACGTTGATTGAACTATTCTAATTATGAAAACAAATCTTCCTCTTTTTTTAATTCCAGATTTTTGTTTTTTATGCGAAATTTTTATACTATATGCTATCTCAATGTGCATCTGCTTATTAATATTTTGTATTCATGGTTATGACACTTCAAAACAAAGGGGCGTGTTTGTTATTTTGGATTGTTGATCGAATTATGAAAGGGGCTGCAATTTTCATCTTATTATATCCAAAAGAATTTGAATGTCAGTAAAGCATTTAGGTCTTTTTTCCTCTTTTATTTTGTTTAACATGTTACCGAAATATATATTTCTCTGTTATCGTTTGCATCTATATATAAAGCTTTAGTGAATTTTTTTTATCTAACTTATAAATATTGTACTGGTATATTTCAGTTTTATTAAGATTTTTATATTCATCTAAATAAGTCTCCGTATTTTCAATTATATATTGAATTACTGGGTCTGTCCGTGCTCAATATCATTTCTGTATTGGTTAAAACATTGCTTGGCAAGGTCATCCATAATATGTAGTTCGAATCTGAGTGGGATTTGAAAAATTTTCCAGGTAGTAAAGGATTTCTAAGCAGATAAATATTTTTTTCGTTTATCAGTCTACAGCTAACATACCTAGCCATCTGGAGAATAGATTTTCCAAGCGAATATGAATTGTTCAGATGAATATATATGCTACAGTGAAATACGATTGTAATAAGATGCACCTTTTATAAACTATTAATAAGAAAGATATATTCCTTGAAATATTGAACTCATCATTTGCCTTAACATTATGACATAATTTTAATCAGTCAATGAAAAATTGAACAATATATTACAAATAAAAACAGGCAAAACTCTCTATAGTGATCGTGTGATGTTTATGTTACAAATAAGTTGATATTTATAATTATTGAATTAATATTTGATCTATAATATACTTTAATGTTTACATAACTGAATGTTTCGATTTTATATTTGAATGCATAATTACTAAAGAGATTAGAATTTAATTTGAAATATAAATAAAATACGAATCCATGAAAATATGATAGAAAATTGTTTCATTGATTTCTGTTAGTTATATTGCTGGGAACCTTGTGATTATGCAGTAAGAAAACGCAGATTGCTTGAATATAATCCAACTCTGATGTATCTTTATTTGAATTCTCTAAATTAAGATGTAGCAGGATTAGATTATATTTTAACAGATTAGTAATGTACGTTATAAGCACTGAGAAATGCCTCGAATAATAATCAAATATGTTTGTTGTCCATTATTGTTTAGATGTTATTAACTACCTACCTACAAGCAGTAAATTTATATATTGGCTGCTTTGAGATTTTTGTTTTTAGTTCAGCTTTTTAATTCGGAGTTTTAAAAATATATATAGAAATTAATATGATTTTGAAGAAATCGCAACTGGGAAAAAGTCATTATTGTATTTTTGTAAAAATTGCATACAAGTTTTTGCACTCCAGAAAAACTAGAATTTATTCGAGAGATTGTTTTTAGATCGCTTACTGATAACTGAGGAATTTAATTAAAGCATTAACGTAATGGCGATCAACAATTCCAAGAAATATTTACTGATTGCATATATTTCTAGATAAGAGACCTTACCTTATTGGAGAATGTAATTAATTGTTGCAGTTATCAGAAAACTATAAAAAGAGTATGTAACGGTGATATACTTCTCCTCCCACTACACAGAACTAGGAGTTACATGGAAGCATTTGCTCTTGTCTCCTCTCTTTTTCAGTTTGTGGTTTATCTATCTCTGATTTCGTCTCTGCCGGTTTGATGATTTTATTTTCACTGGGTTTATTGTTCTCCCAGCTTGGAGAACTGTGATAGCGTATGTGGTTTATGTGTCGCTTGTATACTACATTATCCTCTGTTCTCACCGCTGCTATAAATTTGGATGTTGACAATTTTTCCCTTTATCCACGTTTTGTGTAGACTGTCTCTGATCCATACTTTTTCTCCCGCTATGAATATTTTATGTTCTGTTTCAGACCGCATGTACATGTTTTTTGGCAGTAACAGTGGCAGTTCTGTCCTTGCGTGGTCCATGTGGAGACGTTCCCATGCATTTTTAGCTGGTAGCCATGAACTATTTTCTTTTATTGTTGATCGGGCATTTGATTGACATGCTGTGCATGTTTTTGTGAAGGACTCAATGTCCTCATTTATCTTAGGCCACCAAACATAGGTTCTGGTAAGTGCGCCTGAACAACTCCTGGGTGTCCATTGTGCAGCATTTTGAGCACCTGATTCCGGCCCTGTGAGGCTATTATGACTCTTTCTCCATTTAATATGCACCTATTGCAGACTGCTAAGCTTGAATGGGCATTCCATAAAGCCAGTGGCAAGATCTTTGGTCGTTTGTTGGGCCAACCTTTACTAATCCATTTTATAAGCAATTGATATCCTGGATCATTATCTGTCCACTCTGCTACTTTTTTACTATTTATCCGTGAATTCCTGTTGTCTATGCAGTTGATTTCCACATTGACTTTTTTTATTTCGTTTATGGTAATCCCGAGTGGTCTAAACCAATTCCGGCCTATTAATGGATTTACTTGTTTATAGACTATGTATAGAGGTAATTTTCTTACTTTTGACTTTAATTTTACTTTTACCGTTCCAACTATTTCCACCTTATTGCCGTTTACATCTTTGGCGCTTATATTGGTTTTTTCCATTTTATGTGTAATGTTTCTTTGCACAGTGAGAACTTCCCAATCGCTAAGGGACATTAGTGTAACTCCGGAGCCGCTGTCAATCTCCATTTTAACGTGTTTCCCTTTGATGAGTATTGGCAATTTGCATTCTGCTTCGTTACATTTTAAATTTTTAATGCTTGTATTAAAATTTCTTTTGTCTGTATTTTCTGGTTTTTGTTTATGACAGACTTTCGCTAGATGACCTTTCGATCCGCAATTTGTACAATACTCTCGATTTTTCTTACAATTTCAAGCGATATGTCCCGGTTTGCCATAGCAGTAACAGTTTGTTTTTTATCGTTTACTCTTTGCTGTTTTGACCTTTCATTTCCCTGTTCAATGGTTTTATTAATTGATTGGTAAAAATTTACTGATGGCATGGTATCCAGAAATTCTTTAGCTTGGTTCATCACAAACTCATGTGCAATTTCTCTTTTAATGGCATCTTTGTAATTTAACTCCGAATCGGCTAGTAGTCGTTTACGTAATTTAGTGTTGTATATGCCCAATAATAACTGCTCCAACAGGGCCTCTTCTAAAAGTTGTCCATAGACACAATTTTTTGCTAGTTCCCTTAGCGCTGTGTCAAATTCTTTAAAAGTTTCTGCTTTCATTTGCCGTCAGTTTCTAAAATGCAGTCTAGCGACGTGTTTCGACGGAAGAGGGCAGAAGTGTGCTGTTAATTTTTGAACAATGTCATCGTATTGAAAAGTTTCAGGCTCTGCTGGTTCACATAGACGGTTTGCGATCTCGAGCACTTTCATTCCAGAAAATCCTAGTAATGTGGCCACCTTTATGTGGTTTTCCTTGATATTGTTAACAAGGAAAAATTTTCCCACGTGTTTAACGTATAGTGACCAGTTGGTAGGGTTCTCGATATCAAATTCACCTATTGACATTTGGAACATGGCGGCCATTGCTGATTATGTTTAATGTTTTCTTTTACAGGTTCTATCCTGTCGACTGCGCCAAATTGGTTTGTTTAACCGCCGAGGTTAATCAGTATTTATCGCCAACCTTTTAAACGTCCAACTGGTTCTGAACTAATTAATGTTCGCTCTACTTTACAATTAATTAATACTACTAGCAGATAGTTCCTGCATAAGCTTTCAAATTAATAATTCCTTATACATATATTTATATCACGCGAGCACGTAAGTATATTAGAAACAACGAATACTTCAACAATTATTATTGTTGTTTGTTCTAATAATTTTACTGTCGATCTCTAGCAAATAATTATTTGACAGCAGATGTATCCATTGTTCTGGGTAGTATCTCATGTCAGGTTAATTAGTATATCACAGTAACAAGTACGTAGGGCATTATTCGAGTGCATCTTGAATGTCCAGCGCTCAGTGGAAATGTAGTTCACGTGCATAGTTGAATAGGCCCACAGAGTTTGGGAAACCAAAGCCTGAGGAAACTGTCCAGATAGAAGCTGAATGAAGAGTTGAGTTTCCAGAGGTTTTCAAGTGGAGTTACTGGTGGACTGTTGCAGAGATGGAAGCTGTAAGGAGCGTATAGTCGGTTGCCGTGCTACACTGATGTGTTCATGTACGGCTAAATTGGACCAGGGCCAAGATGTGCGTGAACCTAGCCCATTGTGAACCGCTTTGTAGCAGCCAGCCTGAATGTACATTGAGGGAATTGAACATTAGCCAACTGCAGAGATAGTGTTGTTATAAAGTATTTGCTATTCTGATTACTTAAAATATTGTGAGTCTTTTATTGTATATATTCATTTGCTGGTCGCCCAGTCATACTTGCTGACACAGCAGTCATAATACCATATTAATTTAGAAATCATCAAAACTATTATGCTGGTTTTCATTATATTCAAATAAATCACAAATTATGATGTAAAGTGGAATAAATATCATTATATAATAGCAATAATAATTATAATAATAAAAATATTTGCCAAAAATTTTTTGCTGTATTATTTTATATTATATCATGCAACTTAGAGATCTGTTTATTCAGACTTGAAAAACATTCAATACCTCTGTCCAGAACCATAATAATTTGAAACAAATAGATTACTAAATTAAAATATATTTTACTCTTTATGTAATCTAATAATGTAGTGGTTATTTCTAACTGCTGAATATAAATGAAATAATGTATAGACATAATTGTTGTGCATTTTAAGTACTTCATTTAACTTATAAATATTACATATTTCATAATATGTGAGTTCATTTATATAATACAATGAGATAAACTCATTCATATTAGAAGGAAACCGTTTGTCCATTATTACTACAATGAAATATTGACTCTCACTATTACTTGTGAGGAAAGTGAAGTTTTTTTGTGAAAACCCAGCTCTTACATATTACAGTAATAAACCACAGAAAAAATTTAGAGTAATTAGCTGATTATTTTTGCAATTAAAACAGTAACTATTTACTTCTATAACTCACAAAATCCATATTTTAAGATATATTTCTTCATCCAGGGAGAAAAAATATAGTTATTAACAGATAAGTCATATTCTAACATAGGGATGGGCAAACTACAGGCAGACTAAATGCAGCCTGCCCAGAGGTTCTATCTTGCCTGAGACAGATTTTAAAACAATAGTATAGAAATTTTTAATTTCAATGTTTTAAACAAATTCATTTAAGGGTGTATTCCTTTTTTTGCATGTGCAAAAAATGAAACTTGCCCTAATAAATATGCATAAAATTATTATACTTATTTGCTTTTATATTTAAATTAAAATAAAAAAATAGAAACGAGATTTTGAAAGAAGAATTTGAATTTACCTCTTAAGAGTTTATATGCCACATGTTCGAACCTATGACGGCTGAAATGGTTTGCACTAAGGGCAATGACACCAAGCACAAGATAAATGAGATATGCTTTATAGTATCAATAGAAGAAATGCTTGCTTCTCCATTTAGACCAAGTGGTCTAGGTGATTTGCATATATTTGCATATATCTCTATTAGACAAGCTAACAACAAACATTAATACTATAAGCTATGAATATGGGAGCATGAAGTTCCCGAAAGCGCTAAGCAATTATGAACTTTTAATACAGCTTCATGGATGTGTGATTCAAGTGCAATATATAGATTAATGACAATAGAAGCACTAATACTTGTCCATTTGACCACATCAAATAACAGTAGTTGGTTTGGGAATGTGCACAAAATGCGAATGTACCATTGAATGAAAAGATTGTGTACAGACCGAAGCATTCCAATTTCATAAATGTTGAATGTTGGTATCATAATGGTGAAATTATTAAAAAGTAGTAAAGTTGTTGGTGCTTATTAGTTTTATTGTGGTTATTTGTAAAATATTTTAACCCCAAAATGTCTACTTAAAGAACATAAAGTTGATTCAAAGTGCTGTATTTTCAATAATGAATGGACCAGGAAGTATTTTTTTCACAGTTGTAAAGAATAAACCATTGTGTCTCATCTGCAATAAAACCATAGCAGTCTTCAAAGAATACAACATTTCCCCCCACTTCATTTCTAAGCATAAAAATTTCATTTAAGAAGCCATGTCCAGATATGAAAAGGAACGAAAAGCAGATCTTTGCAAAAAATTATCAAGTCACCAAAAAAATGCTGGTTATATTGTAGTATATAATATTTCTAAAAGTAAGAAAATCTCTCTCTGTTGGAGAGTTTGTTAAACCCTGTATGCTCTAAGTTTGTGATATTTTATTTCCTAACAAGAAAAAGGATTTTGAAACTGTAAGCTTAACTTGAAAAACTATGACTTCTAGAGTTGAAGCCATAAATAAAAATTTGACATTACAATTGGGAGTCAAAGATTGGTAAATGTAAAATTCTGCTCCATTACTATGTATAAAAGCACTGATATAAATGATACTGCTCAGCTAGTATTATTTATAAGAGGTATTGATGAAAATTTTTCTATTACTGAGGAATTGGCATGCATGCAGTCATTAAAGGGAACAACAACAAGATCTGATATTTTCCATGAATTTCTGGAAAGGCTTTCAACTTTGAAAGTACCCATAACAAACATATGTAATATTACGACTAATGGATCACAGTATGACAGGAAAAAAATCTGGTTTTGTTGGGATCTTTAATCAAAAATATCCTGGGAACAATGCTGCCTTTCTACATTATGTTCTACATCAAGACACCCTGTGTAAATCTGCTTTGAATATGACACCTGTGCTTGATGTAATCATGAAGCTTGTAAATACTATTGGATCTCATAGGCTTATTCATGAGCAATTTTGAGATTTTCTTTAAGTCCATGAAATCTGAATACTCTTATATGCTGTATTACATGAAAGTAAGGTGGCTTGGTGCTGGGTGCGTCTTTGAGCGAGTTTGGCAACTGAAAGACGAGATAGTGTTATTTTCCATGAGAAACTGGTCTGTGGAATGTGAAATAAATGTTGGAACCTACAGCATTGCTTTCGTCACATCAGCAAGTTGAATGTCAAAATGCAAGGAAAAAAATCCAATTTATTGATGATATCTGGGCTCATTTCAAAAGTTTTAAAGTACAACTTGTTCTGTTTGCTAATCAGCTAGCCAAGAATGACTTGTCTCACTTTCTGAGATTAAATTCAATAACCTCAGTAAATAAAGACAAGCTTAAGAGTTACGAAGATGGCCTGAGAAAAAATTCATCTTGAATTTTGAATGAAGATTTAGAGACTTCAGTGCCATTAAAAAAGTCTTGATATTTTCAGCTTATCTTTTAGTGTGGACTGTGAGACCGGACTTGCAACTTGAATTAATTGAATTGCATTCTAACAATCATCTCAAACAGTTATTTGTTAATGTTACAAAATTAGAGTTATACAAATCTGTTGAAATCAAGTTTCCCAAATCTGATATCTCACACCCAGAAAGTTAGCACTATGTTTGCTTCATCCTATATACATGAACAGGTATTTTCTACAATGAAAATTTGAAAGAGTTGTGTTAGAAACAGACTGACAGATAAGCATTTAACTTCACTTCTCAGAATCTGTACATACCAGTTTGAACCAGATTATGAGGAACTTTTAGAAATCCAGTCAAAACTTCATCACATTAGTATTAAAGAATTTTCAAAATTTATATATATATGAGTCTTTACTGTGTTTCTAATAAATTATATTAGCCTATAAATTTTTTTTCTTTTTTGACCTACTCCTAAAAAAGTTTGCCCATCGCTGTTCTAACAGATGCTTTGATAAACTTCGATTTTTTTTTAGTTTTCTTTGATAATATTTGGCTGTTTTTTGTTTTTTTTTGGATTTTAACTGGTCGTTGCTTCCATTTTTTTTATACTGACGAAACTTTTATATAAACTGACTCCTTGATAAAACTAGTTGTTGTATTATTGCATCTGAATTATATCATTTCTTTGCTAGATGCTTTTGGTTGAGCTTAATCAAAATATAGTTGGTTTCTAAGACATTTATGAGTCTGGTTAGTGTTTGCACCATTAGAAGATGCTGAATTTTTTTTTTTTTGGACATGTTTCTAATTGAACTCAAATGTTTTCTGGGTACATTCAACATAATGCCTTTGTACTTACTTTGAAGTAATTTTTAATTTGTTACTTTAATATATGCTCCAATGAATAGCTTTATTCTCAGAATGCTTTTTATTAAAAATTAGAGCAGCTGATTGTAATCATCTGTGCTATTTTTTTTTAAGGTTTTATGTTTTCGGCTTCCTGGAGCATCTGTTTAGCCCCCACCCCCACCCCTTTTGAGTCCAATGGTAATGTAAATATTTACTAGACTTGATTGTTTGCACAGAAATCTCTAAATTGGCTTGATATTAAGGATATTCCATTATCAAAAACAATAGCCATAAAAAGATTATGTAACATGTATCTGTCTCAGAACTTCAATACTAGAGACTGAGTCGCAAAAATTTTTATCAGGACCTCAGTAGTAACTGAAATATGGAAGGACAGCATATGTACTATCTTTAATTATTTGATAAAAAGTTCAATAATAAAGAATTGTAAGTCTTTCAAAAGTCCAGCATGGCTTTGGGGAAATCTTTCCCACTGTCTTGAGGATTATGCTGGCTTTGGGGAAATCTTTCCCACTGTCTTGAGGATTGTGTCCAAAGGCTAGATTCTAGATGGTATATTTCATTCACTTGACATTGCTGAGATTAATAGAAATGGACTCATGATTCTACATCAGTCTATACATACTTCCAGGCATATGTCCTTAATTGGCATTTTTATTCTGACTTTCCATAATAAATTCAAGTCTTGTTAAGTACTCTTTCTTATGATCTATAATATACCCCCCCCCTTTTTTCAATGAATAATCGTTTACCTTCTCATTCAAAAAACTATGCATGACTGGTAAAATACTTTTTTCTGCCTCAATGGATAGCTTTTTGCCTTCTCTTCCAAAAAACTTCATTCAAGTTTTGTTAGCTTGTTGTCGGGCCATTTTGTACATACCTATTTGCTTAGTAATCTTAATGCCACTAGCCATTTATAATTGAATAAGCTATCACCTTACTGCTAATTTGATTGTTTTTTCTGAATTGGTATTATTAATTATTAACTTTTCTACCCCTTCAGATTTAAAGACTTTAGCATATTCCAGCAGGTATGGTTCATACTGAGTAATAGATAGTCTAGAGGTTAGAATTATTTTTCTTCCATCAAATTACTATGATGTTTACCAGATACAAATAATGACAATTGTATGTGTTTAGAACTTCTCTCAATTTTCACTTGCATGTGTCATAGAGATATGACTGCAGAACCTTCTGATTTCTACTTATCTTTGCCCAACTGTTTTTTGAAATAATGGGGACTGCTGAGTCAGAATCACTCTCTATTGTTATAGAAATGAAACTAAAAATAATCTATGAATTAAAGGTTGACACTCCATTTTGCTTTTTATCAGTATTTATATTTAGCTATAATTGTTGGCTTGTTTTTTTATAACATGAATTATTCATTTACATTTTTTTTTTTTTTTTTGATAGACAGGCAGCTTCTAATTGCCCAATATGATTGCAGAAACCGAGTTGGTATGAAAGCTGTGTTAAACATTGACAGCTGCTCTTTCTCACCCTGATTATTTCAAGTCACTTATTTTGATATTGTTCTTTGATCCTGTTTCTGTTAAATCAGTTTGGTTTCTGACTGTAGCAAAAGTGCAGCTGATTATTTGTTATTTCTCCTAGAAATAGCAAGTCAGATGATTTCTCTCAATTTGTGATCTTTTATACTACTGATGAACTGGTTCTCAGGACTCATCAAGAAACTCATAAAATTTCAGGCCAAAGCCATTCTCTGGAGGTCAGATGCAAAGCTAACTGCTTTTTCATCATGATCTTGAGTGCAAAGATTGAACTTATACTTTTGCATTATATTCAGAAATGTTGGATTAAAATATGAGGAGTAATTGCATAACCTTATCAAAAGCTATCTCAGTGAGAGAGCTGACCTGCATAGTTTATAGATTCATACAGACTCACCAGCATTGCCAATTTTAATCCAGTTTTTATTTCATTAGAGTATAAAAAAATTGATGTCTGACTGGATATGTTAGCCATCTTCCTGGACGCCAATTTTTTCAAGTGATCTTACTTAATCCTAGTTGAATACGATTTTTTCGAGGGATTTAAATGAGTAGTCATTATTCTTCTGCACCTTCACTCTTAGACTGAAGTTTTAGGCAATAGTTGCCACAATTATAAACTGAATATTAAACTATTTATCATCAAATTCTATTTCCAATCATAAATTTGAAATCCTATTCTCATCAACTATAATATTGGATATTAATAAAGACAAAATTGTTTATTTTCACCTTATTTAAAATACAATAACAGAAAATCTCTCATAATCTGTAGGTGTTCTTGTTTAGAATATCATCATCATCATCATCGACCATTATCAACCTACTGCAGGATGAAGGTCTCTCCAAGTTCAATCCATCTCCAATCTTTAGCGTCTCTTCTCCATATCACCCTTGCACACCTTTTTTCATCCATCATTCTAACATGTGGTATCTTTCTGGGTCTTTACAATCTTCTAGCAATATGTCCAGCCCAACTCCAATCTTTTAATTTTTTCAATGAAGTCAGTAACACCTGTTTGTTCTCTTACCCATACATTGCGTTTTCGATCTCTTTTTGTTACTCCCAACATGCATCTCTCCATACTTCTTTGAGTGGTTTGAAGTCTCTGTATTGCTCTTCTGTTAAATGTCCAAGTCTCAGATCCATAAGTAAGAGCTGGTAAAACACATTTGTTTAAAACCTTCCTTTTCAAACACATAGGCATATTTCCTTTTAGTATCAAGTTATTTCTAGCAAAAGCACTCCAAACAAGTTTAATTCTATGATTAATTTCATCCATTATGTTTCCATCTGTATTAATAATCTGACCAAGGTATTTGTAACTGTTAACTTCTTCTAACTCATCATAATCATTCTTTATTTTCATATTATGAGAAAATCGATTAAACATTACTTTAGTCTTTTTAACATTTATCTTTAGTCCTACTTTCATCTGCTAACTCCTGCAACATTTCCTGCAGCTCTAAAGCATTATTTGAAAAAACAACTACATCATCTGCAAAATCTAAATGACTTAAATAATCTCCATTTACTTTCACTCCTTTAGCTTCCCATTTTAATCCACAAAATTTTTCTTGCAGCACTGCTGTAAAAAGTTTTGGAGATATGGAGTCACTTTGTCTTACACCCTTCTCAATGTTGACTTTTCTTGTATCATTATGTAATCTAATTGTTGCTGGTGCATTTTTATAAATATGCTTTAAAATATGACAGTATCCTGGATCTATATCTTGATGATCCAATGCTTTAATTGCCGAAGAAATGTTTATAGAATCAAATGCCTTTTCATAGTCTACAAATCCAAAACATAATCATTTGTCCTTTCTATAACTTCTCTCAATACCTGGATATGATCTACTGTACTAAAACCACTTTTAAATCCAGCTTGTTCTCTTGGTTAGTGGAAATCCAATGTTCTCTGTACACGAGTTGTAATTATCTTGGTAAAAAATTTATATAAAACTGATAAAAGGCTGATAGGTCTGTAATTTCTAATATCTTCTTTATCCCTTTCTTAAATATTAATATTAATACTGCATTCTTCCAATCATCTGATACATCTTTATCATTTAGATATTTGGTATATAACTTTGCTAAAATTTTTTCTATTTCTTCACCTGCTTCTTTTAATATACCAATTGTAATTCCATCATTACCTGGAGCCTTTCCTTTTTATTTATATTTAATTGCATGTCTCACTTCTTCATAAGACTAGCTTATTTACGTCAGAACGAAGTGATAATGACCTCCACTATTGCCACTTGACTATTTGCACTGTGTAATGGTCAACCTTGTGGCAAATGCTAAACTTGTCTGTGCTTTCCCTTTACCACATGTATGCAGTTATTACCATGTGTAGTCATTAATAGTGTGATGTCATGTACTGGTTTATGCCATTTGTCTATTATTACTACTGGTAAATATTGACCTTTACTGCCTGCTATATATATATATATTCCTTTTAGGAAACTCTTATATGTTGTAGTTACAGATCAGTGAGGGAATTCACAGGTAATTGTCTATTACAATTGCTTGTTTATTTACACAACAAATCAATAATTGCTTATTTCCAACGTTCACATTATCTAATCAAATTATTCATTACAATAACAATGGAAAGAAAAAAGATTATCTTGTTTTTCACTATCACTTTAGTTTAAAGGTGCATTCCAATAAAAAGTACAGAGCAATATATAATCACAGAAGAGATATTATAGAATAATGTTTTTTATTCATATAGTTGAAGAATTTTTAGTTCAAGCATAGATTTTTTTGTTAGGTTTTTTTTTTGTTGAGTAAGTTCAGATGAGGATTGAAAAAATGATGTCTTCTTACTATAGTTAGGTTTTGTATGCCAAAAATATCTTAATTTTGAATTGAAAGAATTTTGGAAAATTCATATTTCCTCTTAATTTTTTTAAAAAATCTGTTTTTATTGAATGTAAATCACAAAAAATTTAGTGTATTTATTCATATTTTTCATTTTATATATTTGTGATTTGTTTATATATCTGTGTGTGTAACTTATCATTTTAGAATTAAGCTAGTTTTTTTATCTTAAGATTTTTTTTTTTACTAAGTTGTTTTGATTTTATAAATTGATTTGTATTTTTGATGTCAGACAGGACTGTCCGGCTGACATAGAGAGAAGTTTATACTTTACAGAAGGAAAATTAAAGATTATTGTAAGTGCTTCATAGGATGTGTCTGTAGTTCATCATTAATCTACTGTGTGTGATTTATTATAATGATAGAATGATGGAGTATGAAGTTCATGATGCATGGCTTGTGCCCCTTCACTTCGAAGGCTTGAATTTTTTTTATGAACTCCCAAACAATAAATCAATCCACCGAAAACAAATCTCAAACATCACATTAGATTGTCTTTTTAATTTTCTTAAAAGATCAGTCAACTTTTTTCTTATCCTATCATTTGACTTCATGTCCTCAATAATTCTTTTAATACCTCTGACTCTTAAGTCCATGCTCAATCTAGATTTTTTCTTCTTCATAATTTACCTAATAAATAATCTATTTTTTATAATATTTCTACATTATTATTATCTTTTTAATTTAATTTTTACAAATCCATATCTTTAAAGCTTTCAGGCATTTCACTTTTCCTGTTTGCCCAGTTTCTGCTTCATATAAAAATTTACTCAAACAAAACATTTTACAAGTCTTTTTCTTATATCTAATGTTAATGAGCCATATAATAACCTTATACTTTGTTAAAACTCTTTTACTCATTGGTTTTCTATCTTTTATTATTATTATTACTATTCCTCTCGCATCAATTAAATGTAATGGAAAGTTTTAAAAGTACTAATTTCCTGTATATCTAAATTTTTTATGCTTTATTTTAATCATATTTTATCAATTATTTTCATTGTTTTAGTTATATGTGTATTTATTATTATCTAAACATTTGATAAGATCTATTAATCCTATAAAGCATTTTAATCAGTTCATTTTTGCTATTCAAGCATTACCATATCTTCAACAAATTTAATACGGTAAATCCTCCTACTGTTATATCATCAACTAATCTGATACAATAAATCCTTTTACTGTCAATGCTAATTTCATCCTAATCTAAATATATATTAGATAAAATATGATAGAGATAATATCCCTGTTTTTTTTTTATATATATCTTTCTTCTGAAGAATACCATTTAATCTCATAAATTTCTTCTGATTTATATATATATTTCTTAATAAATATCTTTTCTTTCAAAATATATAACTTTATTTTTTAATATTTCTAACAATTTAACTGAATTCACTCAATCAGATACCTTTTCAAGATCGATGAAACAAATATTATATTAAACGGGCAAAACTCTCCATACAGTAGTGCCACCCTGTGCCAACCAGAGTAATCAATGGATGCCAGAAGGCTTGTGCATAAAATCCCCATCTAGTGCCTTCTCAGCCAATATTCCCAGCCTTCTGGCATCCATTGATTACTCTGGTTGGCACAAAGTGGCACTACTGTATGGAGAGTTTTGCCTATTTTATAACAGTTATGTGCTAGCGTAAGAGATGGTAATCATGTGATGAAATATATTAATTGTCTTTCCTCCCTCTATATCAACAATAGTATTACTTTGATTCCTGAGGAATCCAATTTCTTATGACTACCTGCATTAAAAATATATTTACAATAAAAATATTGAATTCATAAAATAAAAGCCTATTTCTCATTAACCTGTTTCATTTCTGTTTCAAGCAAGTCTGTATTGTCCAATAACATTTCTTTCTATTTCTAATTTTGGTACTCACTAATTCCTAAATTTATGTATTGCCTGAATGTTTCATCAATTTTTGCTTGAATCTGTCATAAAACATAATTTGCTTTAATTATTAAGACGTAGATTTACATGCAAAGTTGTATTGAATGGATTGTCCACAAAAAACATATTACCAGTATTATTAGGATTAAGATTGTCATCTATCAATCATTTTCAAGATTAAGAATATTTTTTTATGTTTTTTGTATTATTCTTCATGACAATAAAAACCATTTCGTTATTTTATTGTTGCCTATGCTCTGAATAGTAGTATATACATCAGTCATGGGATGATACACAATCAACAAAATTTTAATTTATGTATAGTTTAAAGTAGTTTATTAATTTTAAATACTTTCTAAATATCTAAACTTATTTGATAATAAAAGCATCATCTAAATGTCAAATTTAAAAAAAATTGAACGTTTTAAATAAAAATTACATGCATGACGATAAATAGAGCATTTTGAGTCATTATAATAATTATAGATTTGCCTCAATGACTCTGAAATTATAATTTGAGCATGTACACACATATGTATGTGAAAAGACATTAATTATTTACAATAAATCAAATACTTAGATCATATCTGGGCCTTTTTAAGGATATTCTCTTCATTTATTTGAATAAAGAATATCTAATTAAAAAAAATATATTGATTGTGATTTTACATTAGTGAACTTTTTTAATAGTTTTATATAAAATAAAAAAAACAATCTCTATTATAGTAAAGAAGTGTTATCTCAAATTAAACATAAATGAAAAGACTATTCAAGATTATTAGTTATAATCATTATTGTCATTGAATCATGGGATTATGTACTAATTATTATGATTCCTTGCTGATTATTGTATTCTGAAGAAATCAAAATTATTTTCTGATTCACTTGGTGTGATATGGATAAGCCATTACTTTTAGATCGCTTGTGATCATTTTGTTCTGTATAAAAGCAATTTATTCCGAATTGATACGCATTTTGGAGATCAGAAACTCGATTGTTGGCAGAAATATGAAGTTAATTTATTCTTCAAATAGCAAATAAGTCTGAGCTGTGTCATTAAGTTTCAGTAGTTTTAATGTGTGTGTGTGTGTGCATAAAAAATTGAAATTGGTATAGCATCAATTTATAGATGGCAATTTACATAAAAAAAGATAACACACATTCTTTATAAAATTGATTTCAGGACAAAGATCACTTCAATAACCCTTCAAAAAAGTAATAAATTGAAGAAGGCATTAACTCACCAGCCTTGCTCGATACCAAATAATGAGAAGTTGGGTGATTTTCTATTTTATCTTCTATCAAAAAAATAGCTAGATATCCATTTATTGATCCATATTAGATGGTTTTACTGAGTTAGCTATGTCTTAGCTATCTGAAAAAGTCTTAAGTTTCATTAGGAATTAAGATTTTGAATGCAAGTCTTAGGCATACCAGATGGGTTAGCTATCTCTGCAACCATGTGTGTGGATGTAAGAGAGTGAGTCTGTTGAACAATCTTACAAGCTACTAAATAGTTCCTCATTATTGTGAAGCTAACTTATTTAAGCTTTATTAATATCTCCATCTCAGTCTGGAATTTTTTTTTCTATCTGATGGCACTTTGTTATAATATTTTATAATTCTGCTGATCATAAAAAATATAATAATGTATGCAGCTGTTATTATTTTACTACATCTTTATGAAGATTTTTTACTGTCAGAAAAAAACATAATTATTTTTAGTTAAAAAAAATGATAATTTTTTTTACATGTGCATATTTTTTAATTACATAAATAAAATAAAAAACTATTGTATTAATTATCCAATTAAGATTTTATATATATGAAAAGGCTCTAAGTAGTTTAATGCTATGTAGTATCACAGATTTGAGAGCTGAAGGTTCTTTCATTCTCACATAATCTCATTCTAATTAATGTATTAGGTAATCATATACCAAATCTCATTAAAGTATGATATATCTAAAAATACAATTTCCAGATTAAATTATATTAAGTAAATAATAAACATAGTCACATTTGATTAGATGTATCACTAATTTGATTCTAGCTTCTTATATTGTTGATTGTTGAATCAAGAAAAGAACATGTATTCATAAAACAATTACAGAATATATTGTAAATACAGTATCATATTAAATAACTAAAAAATAAATGTGAACAAAAGCCTTTATTTACAAAATTTGTTTAATATGGTCATTTATTTTTATGCAAAAATGTAATAATTTTATCTAATCAGCTGCAATAGTATTAATGATGGCAGGTATAAATTGCATGACATTTCTCAATAATTTTAACATTTTTTTTTTTCTGAATGTATATATATTTTTCAAAAATATTAAATTTGTAGTAGCCCTCGTTGAGTTCAGTTTTCTACAGTTAGAGCTGTGCTCATTGGTTATATGTTCTATCTGTTAATGGAAACTATAATGCATATACTAGAATGAGCTAATCAGTAAGCATTTTTTCCATTAAAAAAAATGGAAATATAATATGCTTGAAAGTGTGAAAATAATGTAATTTTTTTCTAATAAACAAACTTGAAATTTGCAAACAATGATTATAAAACAAATAATATATTTGAAAACATGAAAATAAAATAATTTACTTAAAAAAATAAACATTTGAGAACACAAATTGAAGTACCAGAGGTTTCTGCTATTCAACTATCACTTATCAGTAGTTTTGTTTTAAATATATTTATACCTGCTATTGTGGTGTCACCAACAGTAGAGTATACATACAATAGGTACCTTGAATTGTTTGAATTCATTAGTGTTTGCTCAGATATATACGTATGTGTTTTATTTCATCTTGTCTTTGAATAATGGACTAGTCCAGATTCCATCTTATCTGGATTAGATTGAATATTTATTGCCACGGATCAATGGGTATACTAATAGATAACATGTTCATTGATAAGAACAGAACAATGGATGATGATCCTCACTGAATATGATTGCTCTCATCATGAATGGGGATCTGGCCATAAATATTCAATCCGTTTGGAGGAAGGCCAAACAACTATTGTCAAAACTATTGTCCATCCACTCTATGGTTAAAGCAGATGGACAATGACAACAATCAGAAATTAGATAAAAATTGAATTATAGATCATTGGTCATCAGTGAAGAGTTATCAGCCATCAAGGAGAAGTCATTGGCCAACAATGATGAATCATAAGGCACTGATGATGAGTTGAAAATTTAAAAATTTCCAGATCTAAAAATGAAGACCCTGGACCTGCTGATGAAATTACTGAACTGATGAAGTCAGAAAGTGACAGAAGATGTCCACCAAAGCATCTGAATGACTACGTTCTCCAGGGCTAATTTTAGCCAGGGAGATCTTGCCTCAAAATAATGGACTAGTCCAGATCCCATCTTATCTATATTGGTTTGAGCATTCTTCACCACAGACCAATGGACATACTAATAGATAACATGTCCAATGGCAAGAATGGGTCAATAGCGATGATATTCACTAAATCTGATTGCTCTCATTATGGATGAGGATCTGACCATAAATATTTTATTCTCTTTGGAGATAAGGTCAAACATCAACTGTCAAAACTGAACAGCAGTATACATGTCCACTATATGACTGAGCAGTGAGACAAGTTCATTTTAGAAATTGGAAGCTGCTAGACATAAACCAGACCAGAGGCAAGCTATCACAGAACATACAGAAGTATCCTTATTCACAAGGCAAGCTGTCACAGTACAGCTGAAAGTAGTAGGTAAATTTATAAGGGCTCCTGAAATCCCTTCTATAATTGTATATCAAATAGATACTATACCTTGCCAACAGTATCAGGTGAAGGTACAATAATTTTATATATTGTAAATGAACATGTGTATATTTGTTTAATAAATAAATATTAATTGTAGTTCACGAGTTTGTGTTTGTATATAATCACTTAGTAAACACAACAGTATACTTGTTTTGTTTTCTACTCATAGGAGATGAAGATAAGAAGGCAATCCAGTACTAATATTTGGTTGTTATTATTAGTAATATTCTGTTACTTGCCAACTTCTTAATAATCTTTTTCTAGCATCTGTTAAAAAAAACAATAAAATTGTAAACGTAATTTCATAAAACTGGACTTATGGGACATGTTGTATATACTGAAGTATGTGTTTTAATATATTGTATATACTTTTTATTTTTCAAACTTAGAATATTTAATTTCTTCTTAGGGTAAAAAATCTAATATTTGAAATTTCAAAATTTTATTGTTGAATTTAAAACACTAACTGGAAAAACTACTTTAAAATAATCAGACCAGCCAGGCTGTGTCACAAATCTGTTTAATAATATCAAGCTTTGTTGAAAGTAATTAACCGCTTTTTTTTTTTTATCGTTGTTGTTGTTGTTGTTGTTAATTAAGCTTTTGTAAGGAAATGTAATTAATAATTTTAATTGTATTTGAAATTATATAATATTAAAATAATGTTGTAGTTGAATATTTCAACTTTTAAAACAGAATTCTTTATTCATATTGTTCAAATCTTTTCATGGATTTCTTGTGAACTATTAAACCAGCATGAAAATAAGGTAAATTATTTTTCAAAAATTTACTCTTTTTGTAACTATTAATTAATAAAAAGTAAAGTCAAAATATATTTATATGTGATTTAATATCAGTCTAAACTTTTTAAAAATAAATAATAGTTTTCAAAATTTTCTGTTAGAAACAGATCTATTGATTTAAATAAGGAGACTATATCAACAATTAAGAAAAGGTATTATAATTAATATATAAAGTGAATAACAATATCAAGTTATATTTATGATTATAAGATCTTATTTACCATGGTCTTTTGAATGGATAAACTTTCACAATATAAAAGTAGCCTACACATGCACATATGATATAGATTTAATGTTTTTTTTTTTTTTTCACACATTTAAATTTTAATAATTGTAAGTTTTACAATCTCTAACATTTAAACAATGAAGAGATATATGGATTATTTTTAAGATAAAATTGTTAAAAGAAAAAAAAGACAGTATAGAAGGAAAATATAGCAATTTTTTTTTTATTATTTGATTGTTTTTCTGTGTATGTATATAATAAGCAGTATGTGTTGTTTGCTGAATCTGGACTATCAATAATTTCATAGTTGGTTGATTTTCAGATGTGAAATTGGACTGCAAGCAGAGCCAAAGAATCTTCTGCCGCCTTGTAAGATGTGTTACTGACTTATCAAACACTAATCTAATACAAGCAGTCTTTTTTTATCTGTATTTTCATCTTGGTTTCTTTTTTTACTATATGATTTTCACTCCTTATTATAAGGCTAGTTATTACAAATTTCTCACATGATCATTCTTTTTATTTCATTAGCCAGAATAATGAGATTCTGTTTATGCAATCACTTTTCATCTTTTAATTACATGCGCAGCAGTATCAGTCCTTTTTATTTTTTAATGCAAATATGTAAATTTTACAAGTTTTATATTTTAAAAAACAAAACAATTATAAGATATGGTCTTATAACTTGATTTGGGATAAGAATTTTACTCAGCATATAATTATGAGCAGTTAGCAAATGTGGAAACAAGGTCTAAAAAACATAATACTAAGAATGATTTGCATCACAAAATTTGTTCAGGTTCATACTTGTTTCAGTAATAAAAAATAGATAATTATAATGTCAATAATAGTATTATAGTCAAAATAAAAAAAATAATGATAGTATTACAAATAAGTATTTCAATTTTTTAAATATAGATGGTATTTGTGAAGTTGATATCAACTCTTTTCAAGATCTAGAAATAGACAATTTTTCCTTCCAGAGAAATCAAGTTTAATTGTGAAAGCATATTACTATAAGTATTTTTTTTTTTAAAAAAATAGTTCAAGTAAAAGATACTATTTGGTGTTGAAATTTGCAAAGAATCTAACTTTGTATGTTTTATTTTTGAAATTACTAAATATATCAAAAGAACATCGACTGTCCTGCAGTCATCATCAGAGCTACAATATTCAAATATATAATTATACAATTATTACACTTATTCACATATTGATATGCATAATTAAATACACAATATAAACAAAAATAATTATACATTTTAATATGACCTTTATAAATAATCATTTCCCATTTTATTACTTTACCTTTTAAATAATTTTATCAATATTTTATATTGTGTATTTAATTATGTATATCAATATGTGGATAAGTGTAATAATTGTATAATTATATATTTGAATATTGTAGCTCTGATGATGACTGCAGGATAGTCGAAACTGTTCAAATAAAAGTATTGATAGTGTCTAAAAAGATGTAAATTGTATGATATGTTATAATAGAAATCAATACATAGGAAAAGAAGAAGTAGAAAATTATATCAAAATTACTGAATCGGACATAAATTGGATCCCAAGACATTATAAAAGACCTAGAAAGAGACTATGTGATACAAATAGGTAAAATGAGGATATTTGCTAATATGATGTGAAAAAGAGAGAGTATGGGTTTAAGAAATTGGCTTAAACATGGAGAGACCTTTATTTTATAGTTGAAAATAATGAAATGATAAATCAAAAACTAATAGTATTAAAACTCATTTTGCTCAACAATATCTATATTCATTTTATCAGTGATTATGTACTAAAAATAGACTGAAAATTTTCAAAAAAAAGAAAGCTTTTATTATTTGTTGGATATTATCATTACTGCATTATTAAAACAAAATAATTAAAAGACCAATTTTTTTTATTCATGGAGACTTTACTACACATATTAGTAGGAAGAATAAGATATTGCCAAATTTATTTCAAATAATATTTTTGGCTATGTAAACTTGAATATTCTGTTATTGATTTTTGTACTCTATCTAAAATGATACTTTGTTTAAACAGAAAAATTATAATAAAAAACTTAAATGCACCAATATGTCACGGATAAGAATCAAGAATGTGAAATAATTTAATATAATACAAACAAGTAAATGTTGATTGTCAAACAGATTATAGGTTAACACTCCATAGTTAAAGGAATTATTGCATTAAAAAAAAAAGTCTTATTTCAACAAATGGGTCAGAAAATTGACGTTCATTTTGTAGAAACAACTTATACTCATGCTAAATTTCAAAACATATTAAATACTAAAATTATATACTAAAATTGCCAATTTGGATTTTCAAGCCATTATCTTAGTGCAAGATATCTTTTAAGTCCAAATTATTATTTTAGATATTGTGAACTTATTTGGTGATTTTTCCTTACTCTACTCACTGTTTGATCTTTTGTGTTCATTTTTTCACATTACATCTGTTCATTGCTTTTGTGTGTGTGTGATTATAAATTGTTTTTTTTTTCATGCTTCTTATCTATGCATTTTGCTTTACATTGTATTTAGTTATAAACAATTATTACATCTATCAATTATGGCAGTATCTGCCATAGAAAATATATTAATGAAATATTATTAATAAGTAGTATTTAATTATATTGAAAAAATATGTAGTGCTAAATGATTTAGTTCTGAGTTCCTATGTCTGCATAACATCAAATGTTTTTTTGTTTTTGTTGTTGTGACTTTAAATAAATATCAATTTGTAATAAACGATTTACTTCGCCAATTGTTCTTAATGATTATATTGTGCTTTAATGCAAATTGGTGACGTTATTAGTTTAATAACTTCACCAATTTGCGTTAAAGCAAAATGTAATTATCAATTTGTAATAAATGATGAGAGTACATGTATAGTTGCTATTTGATATTAGTTGCATAATAATGTAATATTGTATGCACTTACTATCCTTTAGGCTGATAAGCAGTCATATTGAATATTTAAAAAATTATGTTAAGCCACAAATTTTATCATTACATAAGTTTGTATTATTTAAAAATGACATAATATGTATTATTTGAAACATAAAACACCAAAGAATGTAATTATATTGAAAAATATATAGTTGTTGATATTCAAAATAATAAAAAAAAGAATAAAAGTTAATATTTCTAATAATTATTTTCATATTATTTCCTAAATTCAAAATTATTATGCTTACAACTTAAAATTATATTTTTGTTAGTATGTTAGTTGGATTCATCATAACTTTTTTAAAAAATTGGTATATAATAACACTGACCTAAGGTAATCCATCACTTGAAAACTTTGTAGAATAAAAACATTAGTACCTTTAATTTTTCCTAGTAGCCCTCCAAAATGTATTTCCATACAGGGGTTTGCAATGAACATGTCATTCCTAATATCATCCCTTATAACAAGTAGTTAATATTGATCAATAATTAGTATAAATTGAATATTATAATAAAGAACTTCAATAATGTTTGTAATTTATTGAAAATTACTACTAAAATAGTCACTATATATATAAAATAAAATAATAAAATAAAATAAAAAGTGAATGAAATACTAAATTCATTATAGAGTTAAGCTTAGGGTACATAAGTTAGTAATTTAGAGTCAGTGCGATTTAGTATTATTTATCCTATCTTTATAGGTTATCATGGCTCATATTGCTTCATGCTACTATGACCATAAATTTAGTAATAGCTTCATCAACTGCCACTTCTCTTTGCATTTGATATGCAGCTTTGAAATTTACATTGCAGTTATGTATAATCGACCTAAGTGTATGTAGTCAAAATCTTTACTTTTAGCATTTGTGTATTTTTATTTTTGTTAAAATGCAGACAAGACATTATAGAAAAATCTAAATCGGGTCGTAATATGTGCAAAATATGTTTATCTTTGTCTCATATCACCTAATTCAAATCCTGGACCCAAGCCCACATCATACCAAAAAATGCAGATAATTCATGATATAAATTTATACAGTCACGAGCTATTTTTTGATCAGCATATATGTTATTTTCAATAATAATTTTTTCGTATATTTTTTATTAAATATAAATTCAAATAATAATTAAAAATAAAATAATAATTAAAAAATATATAAAAATAAATACTTACCATCGGCTTCCAATAACGTTCATTCCAAAAGCTTATCGGTCTAAAGTTTTATTTTTTCTAATGTAATTTTCACGATGAATATTATTCCCTTAACATTAAAAAAACTAAGAGAAAAACAAAAAATTCAGTTTAGATGATCACAAAAATTATCTTAAAATTTTTATTTTTTATCAAAGAAAAATAAAACTTAGGAACTAGAAAGAAAGATGGAAATGAAGGTTTAAAAAGTGCATGCATAGACTGCGTAAATTTCCATTTATATTAAGCTTACACCGGATGTTTATAATTTGAAAACTTGCTTGCATTATGTGGGCATAAAAACAAAGAGGCTAAACAAGAAATTGAAGATATTTATATAAATCTAATCAAGAGTGTGATTGCAGAACAACTTGGATTATTCAATCAGTAAATTCATTATTAATTTCTTTATAAGGGTTTGTCAAGATAATGTGATTCCACATTTTTCTACAAGTATTTTGAAAAACACATTGAAAAAAAAACTAAAAGAAAGTTTTATCAGAAATGGACAAAGTTTACAAATTATGATGGACTTATATAACTTAAATCTATGTTTAATGTTGACATAATTGTAAAATGACCTAATTGTTGTATGAAAAACATCTTCAAAATCAATAATAATATATGATTAGATGCTTATCAGAATGATAGTTTGAACAAAATATTTTATTTTCTAAATTGAATTTTTATTTTTATTTTAATCAGCTAAGAATTGATTAAAAAATTCTAAAAAAATATAAATTTTAGTGAGAAGGTTGATGTTGGCCTTTTTTGTTTACAAGATCTTCAATAGTTGGAGATATGTGAGATGTAACTGTTAAATTATTTCCAAGGTGCTTATCTGTCAATCTTGAATCTTATTTTTGAGTTTAATTTGAGAATAACATTGTAGTATATCTTCCAATGAAACATATCATTTTTGGGTAGTATTCATCAGGAGATTATATGAAATGTAATAAAGACTCATTTTGAGATTTTTGTTACAGAAGTTTATTACTTTGTAGTTTGATTATTTCCATTTACAGTTTTCTTTGTGCTATTTTTTCAAAATGGAAAATCAGCTTTTTTAGCCATAAAATCATTAAATCCCAGACTTCCGCTTTTGGCAGCCATCTTTGCAACTGGTCATACAAATAGCGTCCCTAAGCGATTCAATTTCACGAAGATAGGGACGATTGTCCCCTTACCTTTACGTTTCTTATTCAAGGTAAGTCGGTTTTAATCATTATATATTATGGAAAGTGATAATATAATCGATAATTCGCAAATTAAGGTTAGCCCCGATCTCAGCATTCAATCTAGTAATGCAGTCATCGGTCGTAAATTTTATAGCCTTAGATCTAATCTAAATTCATCCAAAATAACTTCTACAACAAATAAAAACCCACAAACCAATATTTCAAAAGAAAACAGCATCACAAATATCAACAAAAGTTTAGAAAATATTCAACTTACCCCTAATATAAGTAATAGCATTAATATCTCATCAAGCGAAACGATTGAAATGCCTAAAAATACAAGCAAAAACCAATCATCACCTCTCCGAAGACTTTATGCACCCTCAGAAGACTCTAATGAGCAATTTCCTTTGCCCAATAATACCCTGGAAACCATATCTGAAAATAATAGACAAAATTACCGACAAGATGATTTCGGCGAATTTTTTAAAGTTAAAACTTTTCCACCAGAGGTCGACAAAACCGGTGCTGTCACATTACAGTTTGTCAACAGTAAATTTAAAAATCAAAAAGAAGAAATAAATTTTAAAACCGATAAATCACATTCCAGAACAAACAAAGATTATAGCGCAGAACAATTCATTGCTACTTCAGCCAACTTACAATCTAATCCAAGTTCTTCAATACCAATATTGAAAAATTCCTCTACGTACGCAAATATCGTAAGGTCTAAAAATTCTGAGAGCATCTCCGAAAATATTAAGGCCGATAATTTCAATGAACTATATTTGAATATCTCAGAACTAGACATAGAACAAGAATCAAACACTTTGGAAAATGTCTCATTTAATATAAACGATCTTAATGACGACATGTTCCTAAAAATAAATAATGAGTTCAACAAAACGATTCCCAATAGCCTATATAAATCGTTTGCTAACTACTACAGCGATAAGTCGTTAATCTTAGCCATAACAAATCAACAATGTGCTCTATATAAGTTCCCTCTAGAACAGCTATACAGTCTAATCAATCAAAAACAATTAGGCAGAGGCATTCATATGATTCTTAATCACCCCAATGACCGCTATGTTATCGTTGAGTTTAAAACGTGGGCGGACCGTATGAACTTTAAAAATAAATACAGATCTTTAGGAAATTTTATACTATGCTCCATAGATATGAACCGTCCTGTTACACTATCCGGCAGAATCCAAAACTGCCTTGCCCACTTGAAAGAACAAGAACTACAAGACATCCTTATTAATTATGGCTCAGTTAGCAAATTTAAACACCTATTAAACCCTCACTGTGAAGATCAAATCCTGTCCAATACTGTTATCTTCACACTTACATTGAAGAAAAACATTATACCCACTGACATACCCACTATTATTACTGCAAGAGGCTCTCCTATGGTTTTGACTTTCAGGGGAGTACATCCACAATGTTTCTTCTGCCTTGAAAGAACACACCTCATTAAAGATTGTGCAGCAAGAATATGTACACACTGTGGTATTAAAAAGAATAAAGTTCACAGATGTCCTGGTAGACCTACTAAAACGGCTCTCACATCCTTAAATAGACAATCACCACATGGGCCTAATTCAATCAGCAACCTCACAAACCCAGACAACCTGATTCAAATAAATCCTCCAACAAACCCTTTCACATCCAAACCTATCTTTCAAAATGAAAATATTCAAGAAAGATCAAACGACAACCTCTACACTAATAGTAGTGAATCAGAGATCCAAGCAATTACATATACCGCGCCTAAACCAATCACTCAAACCGATAAGACTAAAGATCATACATACGATACATATTATACTAATCCCCGAGAAACAATACTAGGCCAAACTCTTGATACAAAAGAAGGCAATATGACCAAACCACCTGATGAGAGCAAGGAAAATATAGGAGATGAAGAAAATACACTCAAAAAATTTCAAAACAATCCATCCATAACAACTCCCACCCAGTCTAAAACCATTGATACATCCTCATTTGGGTCAGTTAAGTCCAGTAAACCTAAACAAAGTGATCCACAAACTGTCCTCAATTCTTCAACTCCTGCAATAATTAACCATCCAGATGAAAAGACTTGTCAAACACTCAACCCGAAAGTCAGCATAGTTAATGTTTCCCAACAGTTACAGCAAACCGAAAATGACTCAGGTCTAAAATTTAAAACAAATTCCTATAACAATAAAAAAACACTTTTATCAAAAGAACAGGAAAATGAAAAAAACACTGTTAAACTTCAAAACCCTCAAAAAACCGACACAACAAATACCCAAAATACAAATAAGAAAATTAAAAGAAAATCAATTCGTTCAGATAAATCAAGCTCTGATGATGATAGCGCCCATCTGATACATTACTCACCTCCACCCTCTAACAAACAAATTTCAGATATATCAAGCACAAAGCCTCGCAAATCCATAGAAAAAAAGAGGAAAACCATGGATCCTATAACCATTGATACCATTGATCCTTCTGACGAATCTCAGACAGATTACACTACTTCATCAGACACCGAAGACTTCATGGATGCGTTTCCGCAACCAACAACTATATCGCCAATCCATCCACAAATTCAATCACAAGACTCTGATTGCCAAACAACATCAGACCTCATTAACATGGAGATGTCCCACATTGACTTGGCACACTTTGCTGAGGACGGTTTGGATTAATCTATCATGTTCTGCAAAATTGCTGGCATTAACATTCGCGGCATCAACTCAATTGATAGAGTTCTAGCTATTAAAAACTGGCTCTCGCTCTGCTCCCCTCATATACTTCTTATGGGTGAAACTAAATATCACCATAAGACCGATCATAAAATACTATCTCTTCTCTCAACTCTCGGATTTACTAGATTTTCTGTAGGCCATTCTGCTTCAGGTGGAGTCGGTATTCTTCTCAGCAAGTCAACACCACCAAACAGTTTTAGCATTCTATTCCTAGATGCCAATATTATTATCATAGAAATAGACTATTGGGGTTATCCGATCATCATAGCTTATATATATACAGCCAAAGACACCTCTCAATATCTAAAAATAATCCACATCCTAAATGCCATCAATGCTAACAGAGCCTCCCCTACTATTCTTCTGGGAGACTTTAACACCACATACAATGACTTCAACAAGAGATTTTTGCATCTAATAAATCGCAGATTAATGTGTGGAGAGGGCTTCTTCCCTCCCGAAGCCTACTCTTTCTATACTAAAACTAAAAAGTCCCTGATTGATTTGGTTTACTACACCCCAGACCTCCATTTCAACCTTGATGCAGCCTTGGCTCCTGTTGCTTTCTCTGATCATATGGCTCTAATCTTACAACTTACACCTATTTCAATCCCTGCACCTATTGATGGACCTGGTAAAACCATGCGCATGATCACCCAATCAAATATGACCGAAGCGATAGTATCTGAGGCATACATCCTTTTCCAGAAAATAAACATCCTTTCCCTTCCTGCTGAGGAGGGCTGGTTTTCCTTCATCGGAATACTACAATCCATATTAAATCACCACGCCAGGAAAATCAAAGGACCTAATGGCCTTCTAAATGATCTAACAGACATTAATATACAACTTCAAGCTTTACAGCAAAATTTCACAAATACAGAAAAAATCATCTTCCTTAAAAATCTGTACAAAATTAAGCAAAAGTCCCTTGCAGAATATATATCCATCAGAAGAGCCAAATGTTTCTTAGCACAACAACACTGCTGGACGAGAGACTACCTTAGATGGGCACTGGGGTACAATAGAAAACAAATCACTCCCTTATCCATTAATTCTAATGGAACCAATCTCGTTGGCTTTCCAATGATGCAGCACATCAGCAAACAATTCTGCCAATTAATGCAAAAAGATGGTGCTCCTCCTATAAACAGCTGGTTGGATGCTGGTGACCCCGGCGAACATGGCATCACAGAAATCCAAATCAAAAAGAAGATAACATCTCTCCCGGACGGCGTTCATCCTGGCCTTCATGGCATCCCAAATTTCCTTCTCAAACACCTCAGTCAATTCACTGTGCCAATTATTAAAAAAATGATTGATCACCTAGCCTCCGGCAACAGAAACATAACAGATCTTTACCCAGTGGCACTCGTGCCTTTTATTAAAAAAGCAAAACCACTAAACGACATTAACAATATCCGGCCAATTTCCATGACCCCATTGCTTATCAAGATAATTGAATCAGTCATTAAAGATCAAATCCAAACTCAAATCCTTAGCCATATCTCGTCAAACCAATACGGGAAAAAGGGATCATCAACTTCGCATGCTATGTCCAATGTAACTGCACTATTCAATTACATCAGAGGACATCGTAAATCAAAACCTATTGCTGTCCAGCTGGATGTTGCGGCAGCATTTGATTCAGTCCAGATAAATATCCTCCTGGATATTCTGTTGGAATGCGACATTCCAGCCGGGATTGTTCAGATGATCAGCAATCTGCTCAACAACAGAGAGATTTTTCTCTCTCTTGATGGCAAGATTACACCAGGCTTCAAGCCATACAAGTCGATCCCTCAAGGATCTCCACTCAGTGCCCTTTTCTTCACAGCATACATCAACCCTCTTCTGATGGATATAGAAAAAAACCTCCCAGGAATTTTCCTTCCCTCTCTCAATAAAAACTTCAATGTATTTGCATATATAGATGACATCATGGTTGTTCTTCCCACCATTAAATACCTTCCCCATCTCATGAACATCTTAAACAGAAATACAGCGAAACTTGGCCTACAAATAAACTTTAACAAATCTTCCATCTGGAAGATCATGTCTGGTAAACAAATTAACTCTCCCTTTTCTGCAAAACCCCAAAGATACCTAGGTTTCCCAATCTTCAAAACACCAACTGCAATGGCAAGAGAGATTCAAGATGCAATCCTCCATTCAACTGAAGCCATCACCACGTCACTCTCTAGAGTATACCTTTCATTATATGGAAAGGTTGGCCTCCTCAACATGATCATAATGCCAAAAATCTCATATTATCTTCCATTCGTAAAAATGTCTAAACAGTTTCAAAATAAAATCAACCGATTATGTACCAAACTTCTCTGGAGAGGAAGGACAGTTGCTATTAGCTTGCGAGGCATCCAACGACCACGCAGGTTCAATGGACTGTCATTCCACTCAATACAAGCAATCATTTTACAGAAAACCCACAACACTCTACATAATCTGATCATCTCATGTGGATACTCCAACATTATTAAAAAAATTACACCGACAGATCGTCCTCCGCCCTCTGCCAGTTCATGGATAGCCTCCCTAATAGACCACTTACAACTTTATAACCCAATAATGCCCTCTAACCTTAACAAAAAAATCACCTTATGGGAAGCATACAATATAATCAACTATAATCAACAACCCATTAAAACCAGCCTAAAAATAACCAACCAAAGACTCATTTCACACTTCAAAAGATGGAGTCTGGAACCCAAATTCCTTGACTTCATCATTAAAATAAATCTTAATGCGCTTCCCACGAATTGGTTCCTTTATCACCGAAGAGGTTTTAACAGCATTGATCCTATATGTGGTCTGTGTGCTCGTGAAGATGAAACCATAGACCATATTATACACCGGTGCCCAAGACTTAAAACACTGAAAGAGATAATTATAATTAATTCCAACATAAGACCTGATATGATTTTCTCACTTGAAAATGCCATTCATAATGGATTTTTTTCAATAATAAGGCTTTCTACCTTTGTCCTTTATTCCATATGGATAGTGAGATGCAAAACTCTCATGGAATTACCCCCGCCACAAATCATACCATTGTTTTATCAAACGCTCAAAAAAATCAAGAAACGTGACCAGCTCCTGGCCTCCAGTAAAGTCTTTGATGACACCTGGTCTTTAACTGCTCTTTCATTTTCCTGATTATCAACTCCCACCTACCCAGCATTATAGAATAGGAAATTCTAAAAGAAAATATGCATGTTTATATTAAAAATGCTTATTCCATTAAACAAGTTCTTAGAACCTCATCACTATACCTAACCACATAAGAGTATAACAATTGTACTCTCATAACAAAATCTAGCCAGATGACAAATAGAACATTATACAATCATATTATTGTACAATTTATTCATTTATCTATCCTTTATTAGTATGTAATCACTATTTATTGTTAATAAAAAATTTTGTTGAAATGAAATCATTAAATCTCTGTTCTTATTTCAAGATATTTAATTCATTAGCATAATTAACATATTTCGAATTTCTTATGTTTGGCTAAAGGAGAAATGTGTCATCACTTCTAAATGAAGTTTAATTTCAAAAACTTTGATTTAAATGAACAATAAACGATCACTAATCTGCTGATTATTCTTTAACTCTGGAATAAATTTAACTTCTGATTAAAAAACAAAATCTTGGGTACTTCTTTTATAAGCCTATAAAAATTTTGAAGCATTTTCACTTTGCTTAACTTAGGAATTGCACAATACAATACTAGATCTCCATATTCTTATTCTAGTTCTTCTAAAAATTATTTAAATTGGTGATGGATGGATGATTATGATTCTGTAATATTTGAATAAAAGTATAATTTATATACTTGGAGTTTAGATATAATAATCATGTGTATATTCTCAATTTTTACTGATATGGCACAAATTTTCTTGATGAATTATGCCATGAAATATTGCAAAGTTTTCTATTAAATTTAGATTAATATAATCTAATTTTAATTTAGAAATAAAGAGTGTTTTAGAGATATCCATTGCAAAATTCTCATCTGTTGGTATATTAACTATTCTTTCTAAGGAAAGGTTTAATTTTATTATTGCTTTTTATTTTTATTTTTCATAGATATTATTTACTGTAAATATATCTTCCATTGTTCGAACATCTTTCTTCATCAATATTAGACTTTAGCAATGCCATATATAAAAA